>CM059200.1:4592908-5192908 GCA_030323885.1 Branchipolynoe longqiensis
AGTAATTCTTGTTCTAAATATTAAAATGTCAAATGTGTCAACAAAAATTATTTCAAAGAAATATATTACCAATATCTGATTAACCCTACTCATTTTCTAGTTGTGCATATGTCATTAACCATAGGATATAAATAAAAAAACATGAATAAAATAAGTAAAACTGACTCCGGCTATGGTTCTAATACTAGTCTGAGTGCCCAGATTTGTCTAAATCTAAATGCACATGGCATAAGATGTGCTGATTATATTGATGTAAATGCAATGCTGGATAAAAGATTAATATCTTAATTTATTATATATATATTTTTTAGTTGGTATTCTATGTTTCAAACAAGAGCTGAGATGAGCTGAAACTAGCACATTTCATAGCTGCACCCAGTGTATTAGCATGTGCCATGTGCTTCTCGCGGCTTTGTTTTGCTCTGACGCATCCCACCTTGCACTGCGCCGCTGGAACCATGATGTAGCTAGTCTATTCAGTTTTGTTTGTTTGTTTGTTGTTTTACGTGCTAACAACATATAATCTCATATTAGGATAGGCACCAACTTGTGACAATGCGCACTCATGGCGACTTTATAGTGCTGCCCCATTGGAAGACCAGGTCACCAGCACCATGGCCCGATTTCCGACTCAGTCACATTATCCTGATACTGAGCTAACCAGCCCGTGTCCTATCCTAATAATGCCAAGCGCCAGGTTAGGTAGCGACAAGTATCAATTTGATGTGTCATTAGTTTAACCTGGCTGGGATTCGAACTCTCGACCTTCCTTCCATACGGGAAGCCTTTGTTCCACCGATTCGGCCACCGGGTCCGGTTAACTGAATTCATGTTATATGTATATTATATGTGCCTTTTAAGGACTTATGGGGATATAAACAACGAAAAGCCCTACAATTATATTACCCATTCTTCCTGACTCACAGGTGGCACCCCTACCCAGCGTCGAAACGCACTAACACTTTCATGCAACCTGCACATATACAGTCTACTCTGTCAATAACGGCCTCTGTCAATAACATATTTAATAGCACTGCATCGGTGTCTAACGGACAACTGTTTTATGCGGACAACGGGCGGTTTTGTCACCTATTTGATCAAAATTGTCTGTCAATAACGACGTGATGTAGGTGCGACCTCTCCTGTCGCCACCTCTGGTTGCCACCTATGGAGATGGCGGGCCTATGTCGCCACCTCTGGTCGCCACCTCAAGTCTAACAGTATAACTATAAAAACATTGGTTTCAACCCATTCTGTGCCTATAACGGATCTCTCTCTTGCTCCAGTCCCATGGGTGTCCGTTACAGACAGAGTAGACACACACGTATATAGCGTAACGCACTTCTATTATATATTGAAACTGTTTAATATTTAAATTGCCGTTAAATTTCAAATCACTGCACGGTACTTTAAATTCGCACTTAATATCACCAGATGACGGTTTGAAATTACGAGTATAGCCCACGCATCGAAGAAAGGGCAAATCCCGGCCTTGAATATTGAATATCTGGGTCATATCACATTCTACATGAGTATTTCTGAAACCTTCGCTAACAGCATACAAAACTGAAGACAGCAGCAGCGACACCAACAGCCACAACAACAGCCACACCAACAGCCACACCAGCAGCCACAACAACAGCTACAACACCAACCACAACAACAACCACAACAACAGCCACAACAGCAGCCGCAACATCAACCACAACAACAGCCACAACAACAGCCACAACAACAGCCACAACAACAGCCACAACAACAGCCACAACAACAACCACAACAACAACCACAACAACAACCACAACAACAACCACAACAGCAACAACCACCACAACCTCAATAACAGCCACAACAACCACAACAGCAACAACAACAATAACAGCAACAACAACCACAATAACAACCACAACAACAAGTCCATTTCAACAGCAGGTGGAATGAGGCGACAAGGTACATCTTGACGCTCGGCTAGTTCTGACGGAAGACAACCAACCCAAACAGCAGCCTGTATTTGTGTGCATGGCCTACAGTCGCCTGCGCGTGCGCCGCGTGTGTTTGTGTGTGGACCGACAATAGGCTGGGCGGGCCCCTGGATACCCCTCCCCGGCCCCATCCCACCCCCGACCCCCACAGAAAAGAAGCGCAGCCTTTTTAACACCGCCCACTCCCACTACCCTTCCAATCCAGCGCCCACCCACACCCGCCACTCCCCGCCCCCCCTCCCTATTCCTACCCTTCTCCCCGGCCCCTTTCTCTGCGCCCCTCCCCCCTCCCCTCTTCCATCTCCCCTCCCTCTACCCCCTCCCCCTCCCCCTCAGCATCCCGGCCCCTCTCCCCCCCCCCATCGCCTCTCCTACTACCCCTCTCCCCTCCCTCCCTACTCTGCCCCCCCCCCCCCCCCAGCCATCAGCATCCATCCGGCCCCTCTCCCCCCCCCCCCCCCCCATCGCCTCCTCCTACTACCCCTCTTCCCTCCCTACTCTCTACTCTGCTCCCCCCCCCCCGCCCCAGCCATCAGCATCCCGGCCCCCCCCCCCATCGCCTCTCCTACTATCCTATCTCCCCTCCCCATCTCTACTCTGCCCCCCCCCCCCCTCCCCATCCCCCACCCCCCCCCACATCCTCCCGCCCCTCTCCCCCTCCTTCCTCTCCACCCCCACTCCCCCTTCCCCCAACATCCTGGCCCCCCTCCCCCTACCCCCGGTGGACGCGCCACCAAAGGCCGGCCTGCCCACGCGGCGTGTTGCTAGGCGGTCAGACGGGCCCGAGCAGGCCAAATGCGCGCGCATAAATCACACACAGCTCGCACCCAGTGCGCACCACGCCCCGCGCACCCAGACACCAAATCTAGTAAATGTTCCATCCACGTTTACCTTCGCTACAAGTCGTGGGCGCGTCCGTGCAAAAAGGTCACACTGCCCGTCGCCAACAGCCTACACCCACATTAAATAATGCTAATAACGATGGTGGTGATGATGATGACGGTGGTGATGCTGAAGATTTTATTTATATTTTTTCATATTTTTGTTTCCACTGCTCAAGAATTTAATTCCAGCTCCCCCATCCTCCCAGAAAAACAGAAGAAAAAAAACACCCCTTATGATTTTGCCATTTTAATTCCTAAACTTTATGTCTAATACTAATAGGTGAATGTGAGTTGGTTAGGTTGGTTGGTTGTTGGAGTTTTACGACCAGGCAACATCTATGGTCATATCAAGTAAAAATGTTTACTATTTAATATTACCCGATCATGAGTGTGCACGCGTCACTTCGCATAAATGTTTCAAACATGTTGAAAGCAACTAGACCCCATTGAGACTCAATATCCCAACAACAGGAGTACAACAACAACAACAACAACAACAACAACAACAATGTGCTGCCCAATATCTATCAGGAATGACTAGACAATACCCGGTGCATCGGCTTGGTTCGTCATTGTATTGGTATTTGGTGTCTCCTCCCGCCCCCTCCACCCTGCCCCCCCCCCCCTCCTCACTGCAGAACATCTCCCACTGCTCCATGTCTCCCACCGCCCCACTGTCTCCCACATCTCGTTCCGCCCCACTGTAGAAGGTCTCCCACCGACCCACTGCAGAACGTCTCCCATCGCCCCACTGTAGAACGTCTCCCATCGCCCCTCGTTTCCCACCGCAGAACATTTCCCACCACCCCACGTCTCCCACCGCCCCACGTCTCTCACCGCCCCAGTGTAGAACGTCTCCCACTGCCCCAAGTCTCCCACCACCCCACTGCAGAACGTCTCCCACCACCCCATGTCGCCCACTGCCCCAATGTAGAACGTCTCTCACCGCCCCACGTCTCCCAACGCCCCAGTGTAGAACGTCTCCCACTGCCCCAAGTCTCCCATCGCCCCACTGCAGAACGTCTCCCACCACCCCATGTCGCCCACTGCCCCAATGTAGAACATCTCCCACCGCCCCACTGTAGAACGTCTCCCACCGCCCCATGTCTCCCACCGCCCCACTGTAGAACGTCTCCCACCGCCCACGTCTGCCCCATGTCACCGCCCCACACGTCTCCCACCGCCACCCCCACTCACCCCCCGCCCCAGTCTCCCCCGCCCCACGTCTCCCACCGCTCCCACCGCCCCACGTCTCCCACTGTAGAACGTCTCCCACTGCCCCAAGTCTCCCATCGCCCCATCCCACCGCCCCCACCGCCCACGTCTGACCGTCTCCCTGTCTCCCATGTCGCCCACTGCCCCAATGTAGAACGTCTCCCACCGCCCCAAATCTCCCATCGCCCCACTGCAGAACGTCTCCCACCACCCCATGTCGCCCACTGCCCCAATGTAGAACGTCTCTCACCGCCCCACGTCTCCCACCGTAGAACGTCTCCCACCGCCCCACTGCTGAACGTCTCCCACCACCCCATGTCGCCCACCGCCCCACTGTAGAACGTCTCCCACTGCCCCAAGTCTCCCATCGCCCCACTGCAGAACGTCTCCCACCACCCCATGTCGCCCACTGCCCCAATGTAGAACGTCTCCCACCGCCCCACGTCTCCCACCGCCCCACTGTAGAATGTCTCCCACCCCCGCCCCACATCTCCCACCCCCCACGCTCCCCGCCCCAAGTCTCCCACCGCCGGGTGTAGAACATCTCCGCCCCACTGTCTCCCACCACTGCGCCCAAGCCCAGTAGAAGTCTCTCACCGCCCATGTCGCCGTCGCCCGATGTAAAGCCCCACGTCGCCCGGCCCCACGTCTCCCACCGCCCCACTGTAGAATGTCTCCCACCACCCCACGTCTCCCACCGCCCCATGTCTCCCACCACAGAATGTCTCCCACCGCCCCATTGTAGAAGTCTCCCACCGCCCTGTCGCTCCCAAATCCCCGCGTCTCCCACGCCTCCACCCCACTACAGAACGTCTCCCACCACCCCGCGTCCCTCCGCCCGCATCGTCTAGAACCCCGTCGCGCATGTGCGCCGCCAGACACGCGCTCAGCCGGCAAACCGTGGCGACCTTTGACCCCGACCACGCGCCCGCGGAATGCCGGGAAGATGTACTAACAATACACGCATAGCATGGCCGTGATAGTGTAATGTTGGGGGTTTTACATCCTAGAAATATACACGATTATATCTGGACGTTTAACCGACTTATGACAGTGCGCACTCATGGGGACTTTATAGCGATGCCCCTCTGTGAGACTGGGCTTCTGGCACCATGACCTGAAATCCACTGTCACCTTATTCTGGTACTGACAAAGGCAGTCATTGCCCCATTTTATTAATGCTGAGAACCAGGTTAGTTACTGACAAGTAAGTCATTGGAAGTCATTGGATTGGAACCCCAAGCTCTCTCACATGGGATGCGAGCAAGCACGTTTACCAATCCTGTCGGACCAGACGGGACGGTCAAATGAGTTGAGCGTCCGTCTCCTGTTTTGGGAGATCGGGGGGACTGAACCCATGGGTTTGTGGGTTCGAGGGTTTGAACCCTGGTCGAGTCAAACCAATGACTTAAAAATTTATACTTGTCGCTTCCTAGCGAGGCGCTTGGTATTATTAGGTTAGGGCAAGGACTGGTTGGCTCAGTGTCAGGATAATGTGAATGAGTGGGATATCAGGCCATGATGCTGGCAGCCTGGTTTCCCAGTGGGCAGCACTATAAAGTCACCATGCGTGTGCACTGTCACAAGTCAGTACCTGTTCTGATAACCTTAGATGTTGCTAGGATGTACAACAACAACAAACAAACAAACCAATCCTGTCACTGTGTCCGGTATACAGAATAACCCTGTTAAACCAAACTTGAAGGGACCCTAGAAATTTGTTTGGATTAACCGATCACTGGTTTAACCGAGCTTTGGCTTTGACTTTGACTTTGAGTAAGTGTGTATTGCACATGTAATAATATACAATGTATGTGGACACTTTAATTAAACCTTTGGATCGGTTAATCCGAACAAATTTCTAGGGTCCCTTCAAAATACTACCATTTCTCATATAAAAAAGTCAGTGGGGTCTCAGATGACCTTATAACTACATGAAAGTTTGGTTTAACTGTACCAGAAGTGGCCTGAGGTCCGAAAATGTTGTTTGGATTAACCGACTTTGGTTTAACCAAGGTTTTTATATGATAAATGGTAGTGTTTTGCCGGGCCGCCGAAAAAAGTTTGGATTAACCGATCATTTGGTTTAACCGAGCTTGGTTTAACAGGGTTATACTGTATTTCCTAGCGGCTCAGGCTATGTTGTTTATTTAGTTTTTTTTAATTGAGGCTGTATTTATACTGTCCATAGCATATAAGCCTGGGTATTCAGGCTTGTTTTCAATGCTGGCCAGCTGTAGTGTTGGTGTTATCTTATCACACAGTAGCTGCTGATAAGGTATTTGATTGCCTGCATTTCAGTAGCAGATAGATAGTTGGTTGGTCTGGTTAGTAGTCTATGTTATTTTTTTGGATTTTCTTGGCATATATGTGTTTTATTTTTTCTACTCTTACTACTAGACTAGCCTACTCCTATTTACATATCACACGCTTGTATGTAGCTGTGTGGTGTGCTATCTGGCTACTTTTGGCATGGTTACCTTCCATTGGGGGTCCCGCTGGTGGGCCGTGACATATCACCTGCCCCTTTGCAGTGCAGCTTAATGGGGGTTTCCTAGCCTTATTTTGCACAAATATTTTTTGTATGTTTTTAGGTCAGGAATTTGTCGTTCCTTTACTGTTTGGGCATTCCACACCTTGGCAGCCATTTCCAGCGTGCTTCTCTCATGAGCTTTTATTTGGCTTCTGGTCTGCTTTAGTAGTGGCGCATTATTTGCTCTAGTAGCCCTTTGTGGTTTTGTTAGGAGTTTATTGTCTTGACTATAGCTGTATGCTAATGTTTTCAGATGAATTATTCTCCTATTTTCTAGCAATTTTACTTTGGTTCTTTTGTGTATGTCATAGGTGGGGTGCAGCTTGTCTACTCTGAGGCAGATTTTCAGGGCTCTATTCTGTAGTGTTTGCAGTTTTTTTAGAAGTTCTTTTTTCACACCCATGTAGTTTACATCTCCATAGTCAAAATAGGGGAGCACCATGCCCTTGAAGACTTTTCTTGACATTTCTTGTGTCATGTAGTCTCTTAGCTTTGCAAATAGCCACAGTTTGTGGTTTACCTTTTGGACAATTTTGTTTCTACATAGGTTGTAGTTTAGTTGGCTGTCCAACTCAAGGCCTAGGTATTTATAATGGTCTACATTTTATAGTGTTTGGTTTCCTAGCTTACAGTGTAGTTTTCTTTCTGGCATTTGTTTTTTTCCGAGAAGAGAACTGTTTTTGACTTGCTTGTGTTGATGGTTATTTTGTAGGACTCACACCACTCATCCAGGTTTAGTAGGGGCTTGTTTAGTTTAGTTATTACCTCCTCTTCTGTGGTGCCATTTGAATATAGCATTTGCATATAGTTGGAGGCATTCGGTTTGCAACCATTTTTCAAGATCGTTTATGTAGATTATAAAGAGCAGTGGCCCTAGCACTGACCCTTGGGGTACACCACATGTGACAGGTTGGTTGTCTGATAGTGTATTGTTTATTTTTGTTTACTGTTGCCTGTTGTTCAGGTAGCATTTTATCCAGTCCATAGTGTTGGATTTTATGCCAATGGATTCTAGTTTTTCCAGTAGTATGTTATGGTGTACTGTATCGAATGCTTTGCTGAAGTCAATGAAGGCTGCTCCAACTAATTGTTTTTGGTTCATTGATGCCAATATGCCATTTGTTAGGTTAGCTATTGTTTTAGATGTGGAGGGCAGTTTCCTGAAACCCCTTTGTCTTTCGTTTAGTATATCGTTTTTTTATGTGTCTATGTAACACTTTTTCAATAAGCTTGCCTGGGGTTTGAAGAATCGATATTGGCCTGTAGTTTCCCATGTTTTGTTTGTCTCCACTTTTGTGAATAGGGGTAATGGTTGCCATTTTCCAGCCTGAGATAAAACGCCCCTGTTCAAAGGAGATGTTGAATAGGTCTACTATAGTGGCCGGGATGGCTTGGAGTGCCTCTTTCAGTATTTTGGTTGGTATTTCATCTATACCACTTGGTTTATTTGTGTCTATGTCATTTATTAATTTTTTTACTTCTATTATATCTGTTTTGCAGGTGGGGATTTTATTCTGCACAGTTCCTGATCTATTTTCCCACCTTTTTTTGAATTTTTCTAACAGCTTTTGTCCTATTGTGGCAAAGTGTGTGTTCAGTTTGTTTTCTGCATCTTTGTCTGAGAGCATTGTCCCTTCATAATCTTGGAAGTTTGTGTGTTTAGTTTGTCGATAGAAAGCTCGAGCCTACACTTTTACCTCCCCAACAGATTTTAACTTCCCACACCACATAGACATGGTATGAGAGCAACTGGCCTTTGATGATGCTGTAAGTTATACACAGCAGTGGAAATCCAAATTGGCAATGGTCAGGGCATGGGGAATCAAACCACCAACCTTCAGATTAGGAGTCTGTCCTAAAAAGAAAGTCAGACACTCTAACCACTACGCCACAGAGAACACCATATATTTTTATTTAGATAACTATATTAGGTTGATAATTAGGATGTACTTTACTTCAGTTTGAAGTAACTTATTTGAAAGGGATTGGAGTTATTTGAAGTGAAAACATGCCAAATGGACACATGCACACCAAAGTGCAAGGCTTCCTTAATTAATGTTCGAGAACAATGCATAACACAACAGCACCAAATAAATGTTTAATGAATATATCTCATTTGTTGGTTGGTTTACGTCCTGGCAACATCTAAGGCATATTGCGATGGGTACCGACTTGTGACAGTGTGCACTCATGACGATTTTATAGTGCTGCCCCACTTGGAAATCAGGCCACCAGCACCATGACCTGATATCCCACTCAGTCACATTATCCTGATACTGAGCTAACCAGTCCTTGCTCTATCCTATTAATACTGAATGCCAGGCTAGGAAGCGACAAGTATAAATCTGAAAGTCATTGGTTTCACTCAACCGGGAACCAAACTCCTGACCTTGCACACGCGAGGCCCTCGCTCTACCGATTAGTCGGATATGTCGGATCAAAACTAGTTGAGTGCTTTGGTGTAGAAAGGTTGATCCTTTAATCGGACTATGCAGCTTTATTCAACTGACATCCCCCCATAGCGGGTGAGTACAATAAATAGCAGATGGTCAACCGCTTAGTTACAGCAAAGACCCTATAATACTAAGACAGCTCACTCAGTCTGTACTGTGTAATCAAAATGATCAAACCCACCACTTGGTGCGCTGGCTGTTCTCTTGGTTAAACAGTTCCTATATTATCTGTATAAATGTATATATGAATGTGAAAGATGTGTGATGATGGCGATGATGATGATGATGCTGCTGATGATGATGTGTATTTGTTCATAGCAATTTCATATTGATGTGTATTCATAATTACCTATCTCATGTATAATATAATTGTATGTGTTTACATGTGAAACACCAACCAGCAGCCGGGCTGATCAAACCCACCACAAGGTGGCACTGCGAAATTTACATTACCATGGGAGAGATAGGGAGTGAGCCATCTTAGTATTATAGAGTCTTTGGTTACAGTCTCCAAGACTAGTAATGCTGGTGGCGCCATCTTACATCTCACCGCAGTACTAAACTAGATTATGGTGCTGCCATCTATCCAATATAATCTCAAGTGAAAAGTTCGACGAAAACAACAAATACAACCCATATAGCTATTAACGGTGTGTGTGTGTGTGTGTGTGTGTGTGTGTGTGTGTGTGTGTGTGTGTTTGTGTGTGCGCATGCGTGCATACAATGTGACAGTGCTGATAGAATGGTCTCCCAGTAGGGCAGCACTATAAAGTAGCCATTAGTGAATGCTATCTCCAGATATCCGACATGGTCACATTATCCTGATACTATTCAAACCAGTCCTTGCCCTATCCCATTAATGCGACAAGTATAGGAAGCGACAAGTATACATTTTGTATGTCATTGGTTTGACTCGGCTGGGATCTGAACTCCCGACATTCTTTACAGGAAGCCTGAGCTCTACCGATTCAGCCACCACGTCCAGAAGCTGGACGACATAGCCAACTTAGTTTGAACCCACACAAACAATGACGTCACGAAAACAGGATACTTGTGGACAGGTAGTTTTTGTCACGGCAACTCGTCTTTACATACCTGGTGGAGAACGAGATGGCTGAGTGAGTTGAGCACTTACCTCCCCTCCCATGTGGCAAACCAAACAACTTACAATTTGTTTGTTTGTTGTTGTTTACGTCCTAGCAACATCTAAGGTCATATCAGGAGACAACTTACAAAATGGACACTTGTTGCTACCTAACCTGGGCCGCATTCAGGGTCCGTCTCGGAGGCGCCTCGGAGATGGCCCTGACGTCACGCTAGTCTGAACGGCAAAGGCAGTTTGTTCTCCATAGGCGTTGGCCATTTTGCAATGGAAAAGCTGGCCTTTGATTGGCTGAAACCACTGAATACGGCGGCCATTTTCGAGGCGCTTTTAGTCTCCTATCTGAAAAGGGAGGCGTCTCCGAGACGCACCCGGAACGCAAATAGGCGAAAAACCATCGCGGAGACGTCTCCGAACACGGCCCTGGTGTTAGGCACTATCATGAGAGGGCAAGGCACTGTGGTATGACGATTGGTTGGTTGTTGGAGCTTTACGTCCTGGCGATATCTAAGGTCATATGAAGATGGGTACCTACTTGTGACAGTGCACACTCATGACTTTATAGTGTTGTCCCACTGGGAGACCAGGCAGCCAGCACCATGAACCGATATCCCACACAGTCACATTACCCTGAAGGGCGCATTCCATATACGCGTAATGCGTTATGCGTTACGCGTTATGCGTTATGCGAATGCCAGCATTCCATATACGCGTAATGCGTATTGCGTTATGCGTTAGCCGTTATGCAGTGAAGTATATAAAAAGTATATAAAAAGTGTGTGTGACTCTGTGTCTGTGTGTGTGTCTCTATGTGTGTGTCTGTGTCTCCGTGTCTCTGTGTGTGTCTCCGTGTGTGTCTGTGTGTGTGACTCTGTGTCTCTGTGTGTGTCTCTATGTGTGTGTCTGTGTCTCCGTGTCTCTCTGTGTGTCTCTGTGTGTCTCTGTGTGTGTGACTCTGTGTCTCTGTGTATGTCTCTATGTGTGTGTCTCTGTGTCTCTGACAAAGAGACACACACATACCCATATACACACAGAGACACACACAGAGACACACACATACACAGATACACACACAGAGACACACACAGAGACACACCACAGAGACACACACAGAGACACACACACACATACACACACAGACACACACACACAGACACAGAGACACACACACAAAGACACAGATACACACACAGAGACACACACACAGACACAGAGACACAACACAAAGATACACACACAGACACACACAGAGACACACACACAGACACAGATACACACACACACATACACACACACAGAAAGACAGAGACACACACAGAGACACAGAGATACACACACAGACACACACAACAACAGAGACACAAAGACACAGACACAGAGAGATACAGAGACACAACACAGAGACACACACACAGACACACACACAGACAGACACACAGACACACACAGAGACACACACAGAGACACACACAGACACAGATACACACAGAGACACACACACAGACACAGAGACACAACACAGAGACACACACAGAGACACACACATACACACACAGAGACACACACACAGAGACACACACACAGAGACACAGATACACACACAGAGACACACACAGAGACACACACACACAGAATGGGACGGTCCAAACATGGCTCAGTTTAACTTGCTTGGAGGGATGTTAGGACCGTCCCAAATATGAAGACTGCTTCCTAACAGGTCCGCTGCATAAACCTACATGTTTGCACAGTCCCATAAACAATTATTCTCCATACTGCTCTGTATATGACCAAATATTGCATTTATATCTATGTAACTTTGTGTACGTCACATGGGGGTTCCTACCTTTATTATAGCCAAATTATAGATAAGTATTCATATTTCTGTGCATATGGTAGCATTTTTAGCTTTCCCATAACAGTCAGTCTCCCGATTGGGACGGTCCTAACATCCTAAACTGAGTCATGTTAGGACCGTCCTTTTCGTTCAACAAAACGGCTGTCCATAATTATCAGTCGCCTCCTCCAGCCTTATATCAATGGACAAATGCGACTGATGATATTCTATTCGCACCACCTTTACGCATTACGCATTACGCACCGATCGCTACATGGAGCGATCGGGATAATGGATTTCTTTCGCATTCGCATTCGCATTACGCATTACGCGTGTATGGAATGTAGCTCATAGGTTTCAAGGCGTTTCGATTTTTTGTCGCATTCGCATTCGCATTACGCATTACGCGTATATGGAATGCGCCCTTTATACTATGAAAACCAGTTCTTGTCCTATCCTATTAATGCCGAGCGCCTGGCTAGGAAGCGCCTGGCTAGGAAGTGACAAGTATCAATTTTTAAGTCATTGGTTTGACTCGACCAGGGTTCGAACCCACGATCAACCAAAACGTTGCATACCTGAGTCTTGACCACGTGACATGGCGCTGGTGGGAAATGAAACACGTAAGGTGCATTAGAAATGACATCACGCTATGCCTGACCAGACAGACGCTTGTCATTAGGCTTTAAGTCACCAGGTGGCGACACCGCGCCACTGGCACACCTCTGGACACGTCACCTGGAAACGTGTTAAGTGTCTCATAGCATGTTATGTATGGAAAACACATTGTGCAATTTGGAGCATTGGTTTGTCTTCAGTAATTAACAAAGAAACGAACCATGCATGCATGCATGCATGCATGCATGCATGCATGCATGCATGCATGCATGTATGTATGTATGTATATGCATGTACGTACGTACGTACGTATGTACGTACGTACGTACGTACGTATGTATGTATGTATGTATTACCTGGGCCTGTATGTATGTATGTATGTATGTATGTATGTATGTATGTATGTATGTATGTATTACCTGGGCCTGGTATCCCGTATGTATGTATGTATGTATGTATGTATGTAAGTATGTATGTATGTATGTATTATGTATGTATGTATGTATGTATGTATGTATGTATGTATTGTATGTATGTATGATGTATGTATTCGCATTCGCATTGCACGATCGGTCCATGGGTCAATCCATTTGCCGCATTCGCATTTGTATTCGCATTCGGATGTATGTATGTATGTATGTATGTATGTATGTATGTATGTATGTATGTATGTATGTATGTATGTATGTATGTATGTATTCGCATTTGCACCGATCGGTCCATGGGTCAATCCATTTGCCGCATTCGCATTTGTATTCGCATTCGGACATATGGAAGCACCACTATTCATTTACATGCTTTTCGATTTTTTTTGCCGCATTCGCATACCGCGTATATGGAATCTTAGCTTAACCGTCTCTTTCTTGTGTCCGAGTTAAGTGAATTGGGAATGTTGGCGGTAGATAAAAGATTCACCCAGTACTGGAGTGGAGTGGAGTGAGATTGAGAGTGAGATTGAGATTGAGAGTTAGAGTGAGAGTGTGAATCTACCATGGTGGCAGCTTTGCATGGTGCAGTCACTTCCTCACCATCAGGCATCACCTGCCGGACCCAGCCACCCGTGACTGCGCGATAGTGTCGCCAACGGTGGGTTCCACCCCCATATTTGTTCAGTATTCGCCTGGATTTCAAATGATATTGTATAAGTTTATACACATATATGTGCGTATGTGTAGTTGATGCTATAGTATCCCACGCCTTACTTCATATATGTGCGTATGTGTAGTTGATGCTATAGTATCCCATGCCTTACTTCATATATGTGCGCATGTGTAGTTGATGCTATAGTATCCCATGCCTTACTTCATATATGTGCATATGTGTAGTTGATGCTATAGTATCCCACACCGTACTTCATATATGTGCGTATGTGTAGTTGATGCTATAGTATCCCACGCCTTACTTCATATATGTGCATATGAGTAGTTGATATAGTATCCCATGCCTTACTTCATATATGTGCGTATGAGTAGTTGATGCTATAGTATCCCATGCCTTACTTCATATATGTGCATATCTGTAGTTGATGCTATAGTATCCCACGCCTTACTTCATATATGTGCGTATGTGTAGTTGATGCTATAGTATCCCATGCCTTACTTCATATATGTGCGTATGAGTAGTTGATGCTATAGTATCCCATGCCTTACTTCATATATGTGCGTATGTGTAGTTGATGCTATAGTATCCCACGCCTTACTTCATATATGTGCGTATGTGTAGTTGATGCTATAGTATCCCATGCCTTACTTCATATATGTGCGTATGTGTAGTTGATGCTATAGTATCCCATGCCTTACTTCATATATGTGCGTATGTGTAGTTGATGCTATAGTATCCCATGCCTTACTTCATATATGTGCGTATGTGTAGTTGATGCTATAGTATCCCATGCCTTACTTCATATATGTGCGTATGTGTAGTTGATGCTATAGTATCCCACGCCTTACTTCATATATGTGCGTATGTGTAGTTGATGCTATAGTATCCCATGCCTTACTTCATATATGTGCGTATGTGTAGTTGATGCTATAGTATCCCACGCCTTACTTCATATATGTGCGTATGTGTAGTTGATGCTATAGTATCCCACGCCTTACTTCATATATGTGCGTATGTGTAGTTGATGCTATAGTATCCCATGCCTTACTTCATATATGTGCGTATGTGTAGTTGATGCTATAGTATCCCATGCCTTACTTCATATATGTGCGTATGTGTAGTTGATGCTATAGTATCCCATGCCTTACTTCATATAGTGCGTATGTGTAGTTGATGCTATAGTATCCCACGCCTTACTTCGTGGTATGTGTAGTTGATGCTATAGTATCCCAGCCTTACTTCATATATGTGCGTATGTGTAGTTGATGCTATAGTATCCCACGCCTTACTTCATATATGTGCGTATGTGTAGTTGATGCTATAGTATCCCATGCCTACTTCATATATGTGCGTATGTGTAGTTGATGCTATAGTATCCCATGCCTTACTTCATATATGTGCGTATGTGTAGTTGATGCTATAGTATCCCATGCCTTACTTCATATATGTGCGTATGTGTAGTTGATGCTATAGTATCCCATGCCTTACTTCATATATGTGCATATGTGTAGTTGATGCTATAGTATCCCATGCCTTACTTCATATATGTGCGTATGTGTAGTTGATGCTATAGTATCCCATGCCTTACTTCATATATGTGTGT
Organism: Branchipolynoe longqiensis; assembly: GCA_030323885.1. Taxonomy (NCBI): domain Eukaryota; kingdom Metazoa; phylum Annelida; class Polychaeta; order Phyllodocida; family Polynoidae; genus Branchipolynoe; species Branchipolynoe longqiensis. The sequence goes on from CM059200.1 coordinate 4,608,234, forward strand.
ATGTGTAGTTGATGCTATAGTATCCCATGCCTTACTTCATATATGTGCGTATGTGTAGTTGATGCTATAGTATCCCACGCCTTACTTCATATATGTGCGTATGTGTAGTTGATGCTATAGTATCCCACGCCTTACTTCATGTATGTGTAGTTGATGCTATAGTATCCCATGCCTTACTTCATATATGTGTGTATGTGTAGTTGATGCTATAGTATCCCACGCCTTACTTCATATATGTGCGTATGTGTAGTTGATGCTATAGTATCCCATGCCTTACTTCATATATGTGCGTATGTGTAGTTGATGCTATAGTATCCCATGCCTTACTTCATATATGTGCGTATGTGTAGTTGATGCTATAGTATCCCATGCCTTACTTCATATATGTGCGTATGTGTAGTTGATGCTATAGTATCCCATGCCTTACTTCATATATGTGTGTATGTGTAGTTGATGCTATAGTATCCCATGCCTTACTTCATATATGTGCGTATGTGTAGTTGATGTATAGTATCCCATGCCTTACTTCATATATGTGCGTATGTGTAGTTGATGCTATAGTATCCCACGCCTTACTTCATATATGTGCGTATGTGTAGTTGATGCTATAGTATCCCATGCCTTACTTCATATATGTGCGTATGTGTAGTTGATGCTATAGTATCCCACGCCTTACTTCATATATGTGCGTATGTGTAGTTGATGCTATAGTATCCCACGCCTTACTTCATATATGTGTGTATGTGTAGTTGATGCTATAGTATCCCACGCCTTACTTCATATGTGTGCATATGTGTAGTTGATGCTATAGTATCCCATGCCTTACTTTTAAGAGTTGAATAATCCGATATTTAAGTTTTTGCCTTTTTTAAATATACAGTAAAACCTCTCTAACCGACCACCTCCCCAGATAGACCACTTTATTTGGGTCTCAACAATATCATTGTAACCATATTCTAACTCCCTAATCCGACCACCTCCCGAAATGGACCACACAAAGTCGGTCACAAGGTCGGTCGATTTAGAGAGGTTTTACTGTATATATTATTAGGTTGATTGTTATAATCTAATTTACGCTAGTTTTTAGTAACTATGAATGACTATGTAAATATGGCTAACTTTGGAATGCAACACACACACGCGCACACGCATGCACGCGCGCGCGCACACACACGCACGCACGCGCACACACACACACACACACAAACTTAGACTGCTAACTTATATTAGGTACCGTCAGCACCATGAAAAAGTGAAGGAATGGTGCTTTTTTCATCAATATGCACACGCTTGTAACTATTTCGTTATGTGTTACATTTTTATAAAATTACATAACCTAGAAGATAAACCTATGTTCTATCCGATGTTTTTGTTGGATTGAATATATAATAAGTTTGTATTTAAGTAAAATCCATTTGTATGATGAGTGTATTTAGTGAATATTCCTTCATTACTGGTGTCAATGGAAACGACTCTGAAAACAGGGTATTTTTGATGGGCTCCCGCTTCCTTGCACTACAGCCTAAAAAGTCATGGATGGTACCACAAGAAGCGCCATGACCTCAGCTTTCAATCCATATAGTTTGCCATAGGTCAAAAAGGTCAATCAGGTCAAATTCTGCAATTTAAATTAAGAAATATTTAAAACCTAATAAGTTGTATATGGATAGATAGACAATTTGATTCCCTTTCCAATGATACCAATCTTACTATAGCGCTAGTTAGTGCAAGGAGCTGCAAATAGAATATTGACACCAACTTGTTTGGACCTTTGCTGACCACACTAGTTTCACAATGGTAACATCCATGTAGAAACATGTATATGACATTGCTGTCTATTGAGATATATTACAAAATATATAATCTAATATTGGGCCAAAATTGGGGAGGATCCAACCATTGCTCTAGGCACAGTGAATATTTAAAGATTTACTTAAATCAATATTTTTGGTTTCAGACACTTTTAATTTGTATTTGCAATCAAAATGCAGCTTTTGATATTTTGGGGAAAATTATTGTTATAGCCAATATGCATTAGTTCCATATGCTATGTGTGCAAAATTTGAAGAAGATGCACTTATTGGATGAGCCACAGTGAGTGTTCAAAGCTTGATGAACAAACCAATTTTCTTTTAATTTTGTACACTTTTCTATTGTATGTGCAATCAAAATGCACTTTTTGTATTTCTAGACGGAATATTAATACAATAATGTGTATTACCTCCAGATGATATGCATTATCAATTTATAGGAAGTTTAACTCATCGGTTAAGCTACAATGAGCATTTAAATATTCATCAAATTGATATATTTGGTTTTCCGACAATTTGTCTTTATATTTTTAATCAAAATTCAATATTTTCCATATTTTTTAATATAATATTGATATAAATAATATCTATTAGTCTTAGAGACTGGTTATTGTAATACTGTGCCAAATATAAGGAAGACTCAAAAGATTGTTTTGCTGCAATGAGCTTTCAAACATTGAAATGTTGAAAATAATTCACTTACAGATGCTGTTTACATGCAAACAATTACACTTTTTGACATTTTAGGATGCAAATATCTTTTGATTCTCTGCCGATAGAACTCTGGGGGGGAAATAGGGTGTTAAACTGTTATGGATAGGTGAACTAGTTAACATTTATTCAGTCGCATTGTGGTTTTCCAAGAAAATATCATGCTTTGAAAATGGCTATTTGGTCAAATCAGAATGACTTTTTTGTTATGAATTGCACTTTTTGACATTGTCTTATTAAAAATCTGCTTGACTCATTGATTTAGCAATTGACAATTAAAAACCTTTATATATATACAATGATAATTGTTTAGCAGAACTCCCCTCAAAACCGTCCACTTTTTATTATATTTGGTCAAAGTTCCATTTTTAATTCAAAATTAATACATTTTTATATATTTAATCTTACAAAATTATGATCTCAAGAACAATAACATATATAGCCTAACTTTTTTGGAGTTGGGCTTGTAATTACCACGTCTACAGGAAGCAATAAAAATAGTGCACCGTATGCATATTTTTAAATTTCGCTGCTTGTACCTACTTATATATTATAAACACAAAACACACGAGCATATAGAGGAATGCAGTTTGGGGTCATGGAAGGAGGTGTGGCAAGTATTTAAAGCTGCATAGTCCGATGAAAACATCAAATTTTCACAACCAAAACAATTATCGAGATTCTATTCTACATACCTAACTTAAATACTGTGGCATTTATTAAACATTTGTCGCGACACAAAAGGGAATATTGAGGCAATTTAATAGAGCCCGTTACTGCAGAAATCTATGGGATCAAAATTTTGGCATGTTTGCCAAAATTAATTTTGCACATTTGCGCTTCAAATATCTCAAAAGTTAGCCATTTAAAATAAAAGTTACTTCAAACTAAAGTAAGGTAGATTATAACGGCCACATTTATCTCAAATAATGATAGAAGCTCAAAACCATCGGACCATGCAAGTTTAAACATTTTAGATCAGTCTATGCTGGAGGCGCAGGATTCTGGGTCGACAAGACCAATATAGCCTGTCGTCGTGACTGGTGCCCACGTCACTAAATAACCACCAACAAGACGGACGGAAAGAAACGCCACACACTGTTACTTACTGGTAACAACGGCACTAACGGGGGGTGGGGGGTGGTCATCACATTTCACACTACTCAGAACACGCCTTAATAAATCAATATCCATTAAATGTCGGGAGACAAAATATGTGGACAAATAAATCGTTAGACATTGTTGTCGGATAAATAATGTTCTACTCAACGACATACAGTAGTCTCAGGGGAGAGTAATCACATCAGTGCAGTGTGTGTGTGTTTGTTGTTGATTTACGTCCTAGCAACACCTAAGGTCATATCAGAACGTGTGTGTTGTTTTACGTCCTAGCAACATCTCAGGTCAAATCAGAACGTGTGTGTTGTTTTACGTCCTAGCAACATCTAAGGTCAAATCAGGAGGCGCGCGTGTGTGTCTGTGTGTGTGTGAGAGTGAGTGAGTGAGTGAGTGAGTGTGTGAGTGTGTGAGTGGGTGGGTGGGTGGGTGGGTGGGTGGGAGGGAGGGTGGGTGAGTGAGTGAGTGAGTGAGTGAGTGAGTGAGTGAGTGAGTGAGAGAGAGAGAGTGAGTGAGTGAGTGAGTGAGTGAGTGAGTGAGTGAGTGAGTGAGTGAGAGTGAGAGAGTGTGTGTGTGTGTGCGTGTGTGCGTGCGTGCGTGCGTGCGTGCGTGCGTGCGTGCGTGCGTGCGTGTGTGTGTGTAATGCTGGACAAGCGCTGACGTACACAACACCCCGCCAAGAAATGTGGACGGGTTGCTCTTTTGACACTCACATTTATACACATACAGAGTCTGGTACTGTAACTGTGTCCCCAAAGATACAGGAACTGGGTTAGGCTGGTACTGTAACTGTGTCCCCATAGATACAGATACAGGGCTAGGGTCTGGTATTGTAACTGTGTCCCCACAGATACAGATATAGGGCTAGGGTCTGGTACTGTAACTGTGTCCCCATAGATACAGATACAGAGCTAGAGGCTGATACTGTAACTGTGTCCCCATAGATACAGATACAGAGCTAGAGGCTGATACTGTAACTGTGTCCCCATAGATATAGATACTGGGCTAGAGGCTGGTACTGTAACTATGTCCCCATAGATACAGACACAGGGCTAGGGTCTGGTATTGTAACTGTGTCCCCATATATACAGATACAGGACTAGAGGCTGGTACTGTAACTGTATCCCCATAGATACAGATACAGGGCTAGTGGCTGGTATTGTAACTGTGTCCCCATAGATACAGATACAGGGCTCGCGGCTGGTACTGTAACTGTGTCCCCATAGATACAGACACAGGGCTAGGGTCTGGTATTGTAACTGTGTCCCCATAGATACAGATACAGGGCTAGAGGCTGGTACTGTAACTGTGTCCCCATAGATACAGACACAGGGCTAGGGTCTGGTATTATAACTGTGTCCCCATAGATACAGATACAGGGCTAGAGGCTGGTACTGTAACTGTGTCCCCATAGATACAGATATAGGGCTAGAGTCTGTTACTGTAACAACTGTGTCCCCACAGATACAGGGCTAGAGGCTGGTACTGTTGTAAAATATTCTGATAAACGGCATAGGGGGAATGCAAATGTTCTATTACTGAACGGTGTATGTGACCAAGCGCAGGTATGTATATGTAAGGGCTGGTGGTGCCTGAGTGGAATGTAAATAGACATAGTGGTGCTGGCAGGTCTGGGTGTGAGTGCACTCAGGGCCTACCCCCTCCCCCTCTGCTGGGGTAGGATCACCACACTCAAGGGTCAAGGTTGGTGGTGGCCATGGGGCCATACAGCTTGGTGGTGGTGGGCAGATCACTGGTAGCCATGGGAACCAGGAATGCTGGATTCCTATAGGTAGGGCCATGAATGCTTGTTTCCCATTGGGGAAAGGGGTGGGGTGATACTCTACAATGAACCCATGTAACCATATAAATAATAAACCACAGGGCTTGACTCTCTCTCCTTCTCTACACTTTATACTCTTCCTTTCTCTTTGCCTGTAGTGATTTCACTATAGCCTGCCGACACAGCCACAGATTCGAGCATTAGCCATTTTACACTGTAACTGTGTCACCATAGATACAGATATATGGCTAGATGATGGTACTATAAATGTGTCCCATATATACAGATATAGGGCTAGAGGCTGGTACTGTAACTGTGTCCCCATAGATACAGATACAGTGTTAGAGGCTGGTATTGTAAGTGTCCCCATAGATACAGATACAGGGCTAGAGGCTGGTACTGTAACTGGCACCATAGATACAGATACAGGGCGAGAGTCTGGTACTGTAACTGTGTCCTCATAGATACAGGTATAGGGCTAGAGGCTGGTACTGTAACTGTGTCCCCATAGATACAGATATAGGGCTAGAGGCTGGTACTGTAACTGTGTCCCCACAGATACAGGGCTAGAGGCTGGTTCTGTAACTGTGTCCCCACAGATACAGATATAGGGCTAGAGGCTGGTACTGTAACTGTGTCCCCATAGATACAGATACAGGGCTAGAGGCTGGTACTGTAACTGTGTCCCCATAGATACAGGTATAGGGCTAGGGTCTGGTACTGTAACTGTGTCCCCATAGATACAGATATAGGGCTAGAGGCTGGTACTGTAACTGTGTCCCCACAGATACAGATACAGGGCTAGAGGCTGGTACTGTAACTGTGTCCCCATAGATACATATACAGGGCTAGAGGCTGGTACTGTAACTGTGTCCCCATAGATACAGATACAGGGCTAGAGGCTGGTACTGTAACTGTGTCCCCACAAATACAGGGCTAGAGGCTGGTTCTGTAACTGTGTCCCCATAGATGCAGATACAGGGCTAGAGGCTGGTACTGTACCTGTGTCCCCATAGATACAGATACAGGGCTAGAGGCTGGTACTGTACCTGTGTCCCCATAGATACAGATACAGGGCTAGAGGCTGGTACTGTATCTGTGTCCCCATAGATACAGATATAGGGCTAGAGGCTGGTACTGTAACTGTGTCACCATAGATACAGATACAGAGCTAGAGGCTGGTACTGTAACTGTGTCCCCATAGATACAGATACAGGGCTAGAGGCTGGTACTGTAACTGTGTCCCCATAGATACAGATACAGAGCTAGAGGCTGGTACTGTAACTGTGTCCCCATAGATACAGATACAGGGCTAGTGGCTTGTACTGTAACTGTGTCCCCATATATACAGATACAGAGCTAGTGGCTGGTACTGTAAATGTGTCCCCATAGATACAGACACATGGCTAGTCTAGTACTGAAACTGTGTCCCCATATGTACAGGTACAGGCCTGGAGTCTGGTACTGTAAATGTGTCCCCCATAGATACAGGTACATGACTACAGTCTGATAATGTAACCATATCCCTATAGATACACATACAGGTCTGGAGTCTGATACTGTAACTGTCCCCATAGACACAGGTATGTGCATATAGTCTGATACTGTAACCGTATCCCTATAGGCTGGAGTCTGATACTGTAACTGTTCCCATAGACACAGGTATGTGCATATAGTATGATACTGTAACCGTATCCCTATAGGCTGGAGTCTGATACTGTAACTGTCCCCATAGACACAGGTATGTGCATATAGTCTGATCCTGTAACCATATCCCTATAGGCTGGAGTCTGATACTGTAACTGTCCCCATAGACACAGGTATGTGCATATAGTCTGATCCTGTAACCGTATCCCTATAGGCTGGAGTCTGATACTTTAACTGTCCCCATAGACACAGGTATGTGCATATAGTCTGATCCTGTAACCATATCCCTATAGGCTGGAGTCTGATACTTTAACTGTCCCCATAGACACAGGTATGTGCATATAGTCTGATCCGTAACCGTATCCCTATAGGCTGGAGTCTGATACTTTAACTGTCCCCATAGACACAGGTATGTGCATATAGTCTGATCCTGTAACCATATCCCTATAGGCTGGAGTCTGATACTTTAACTGTCCCCATAGACACAGGTATGTGCATATAGTCTGATCCCGTAACCGTATCCCTATAGGCTGGAGTCTGATACTTTAACTGTCCCCATAGACACAGGTATGTGCATATAGTCTGATCCCGTAACCGTATCCCTATAGGCTGGAGTCTGATACTTTAACTGTCCCCATAGACACAGGTATGTGCATATAGTCTGATCCTGTAACCGTATCCCTATAGATACATATACAGGGCTGGAGTCTGATACTGTAACTGTCCCCATAGACACAGGTATGTGCATATAGTCTGATACTGTAACCGTGTCCCATAGATACAGATACATGCAGATAGTCTGATACTGTAACCGTGGCGTGGCTGGCCTGACATTTCAATGTGCAAAAGATGTAGCCTTACAGTCATTGCCAAACAGGTTGGTGTTCTATATTTACACAAATAACTGACACTGATCCGCTAACTTTCTATTCTGCAAAAGCAGACCTAAAAAAATATATCATTTTTCAGCATGTTTCATAATGAAATTAAAAAAAAAAATTAATCCTGTCACAAATCCATACTTGAGTTTAATGTAATGTTATATAAATCTGAATGTATATATACATAATACATGTACTTATATGTGTTTACCAGATGAAAAATTAATACTATCTTGAATTTCCCAGTAATTCCCAGTATTTCCTGCCGTCCTGGGAAATACCCTTATTTCACGGTTAATTGACAACCATGCACTGTAACCGTGTCCCCATAGATACAGATGCATGCATATAGTCTGATACTGGAACTGTGTTCCCATAGATACATATACAGATACAGGTATGAAGCCTCCACCAGTTTTCGCCTTCATGCATACCATTTGAACCACACCGCTATCCTCGCAATAGCTATCCCGGGGATAGTTCCTATCACCGGAATAAGCTAACACCGATTCATGCATACGGTCCCTGGTCCATTTCTCGACTAATTCAAACATTCAATGCACCTGGTTTCCTGTTAACGCCTAATGGACCAGGATGTTCTTTAGCTAACAAACTCTGTTTTGTTTTTTTTGATAAATATGTTTATTCTACTGAATAAGTCTTTTGTCAGTGCCGAAGCACTGGTCTTCCAGCCATTTTTAAATTCAGGGTTATTTACACAAAAGGTATATAGAATAAGGTGTACAATACCTGTTGAATAGACAATTTGCACCATGTAACACAATGAAATTCTGAAACCCAAAAGTTCCATAACAATATGGTACAGTAGTGTCATATAACCAGATCAATATTAGTCAGATCAATGTGAGTATTTACATAGTATTTAGAATGTAAGCAGAAGTTATCTTCTGTATTCAGTTGGTAAATTTGTACTAAGTTTGAGTGTTCAGTTGCAGTTAGGCAAGCGGTATATAAATGTTGGTTTGTTTGGAAAATTCTAGTGTAACTCTAATGTAGCTAGTTATGTGAGTTTATGAATTATGTTGTTGGGGTGGGGTTGTTAATAATACTGTTTGTGTTATCAATAGTCATCATCCATTGAGGCCTAACCGAATACAGCATACCCACTAATGCTAAGATCCATGTTTACGCAGTATGCAAATGCGACAACAAATGGAAAAGCGTGTAAATGCAGTGGCGCTTCCATATGTCCGAATGTGAATGTGAATGTGAATGTGGCAAGTGGATCGATCAGTGCGAATGCGAATGCTACTCCATTTGCCATAGAGCAAACAGGAACTTCGACCATCCTTCACAAATTTGGAGCAAGAAAGACCCGAAAATAGCATGGGTATTTATGATGCATGCCGTGTACGCATTCACATGCAGTATATGGAATCTTAATGTAAACCTTAGTAATGACTTGGCCAGCTCTGTGGCCAGCGACCTCCTGCTATTTACTCAGTACAGTAAAAACCACACGACACCTTCTGAAAACTCGGGTGACGTTTTGAGCTTGCTTTTCTTATTATCTTGAAAATTATTATTTTCAGCGCAAAACTACCCTTTTTTTTTTTTTTTAAGTTCAGTTCCCAACCACCCTAGCTAATTATATATATTCCTTTATATATATATATGGGTCGTTTCATGCTAAATAGGACCAAAGTGTTACATGAGGGTCAACAATGAATACTGTGTATTTTCCTAATTTTTTTTCGCTGAGTAGCCAACTCTTGTCCATATATATACTGGTAACGTGAAGGAAAAGATAGTTGAGGTTACCATTTTGTCAGAAAAACAAGAACTAATTGAGTACCAGCCCCGAGTGTGGACTTATTAATCAACAAGTGTAGATTTATTAACCAAAATAATTATTTCAGAAAATGTATTGCATGAAACAATTAATTTTTATTTTGTGATCCCCATAGTATTGAAATCTGTATAGGATGATTATTTTCTTCACAATTTTGAGTTGTGGGCGTAACAGAATAGAAGGGGACACCAAAAATATGGGACTTCAATTTCAATTTGCTTTTATACAGCTTCGTAGGAAAATTACATTACTAGTCATGGTGCTCCAAAAAATGCTTGCACATGCAACAGGACCAAGGGTTTTCTTGTTGAAACTCTGGTATTCACAGAATAGCATATTCCCTGACAAAACAAGCAGGGGACATGACAGTTAAGTCCGGAACCATTTTAATCACCATGGAATATTATATATAAGAAATACATATATGCATGAAAAATGAACATTTATTTCCAGTAAGAGTCTACTTTTATTATTGCATTGAATAGCAGGTAATACTCTATGCAAAATAAAGGTCGTAGTAGGCTGTAGAAAAGTCCACATTCTCCATGTAACAAATTCATGCCTTAAAAACACCATATGTCTTTAATGAAAAGGTTGGCTATTTTTAAACTATGTCACATTAGGCCTTAATCTTTTCATATATATCTCTCCAAAGTGTACGAATACCGATTCTATAAAGAAAATACCTCCTCTACTCTTTCCATAATTGTTTTTGACCATTACATACTGGAAAGTAGATTGGCCCCATTTACCATGAAACAACCCATATAGAGAGACATATGTGTGTGTAAAAAAAAAAAAAAATAGAGCAGATGCTAAGTAGGTCAATGTGTGAGATGTATATTCACAGACACACAACTTCCTCTATGAATGTAACAGGGTGAGATAATGCGTGTGGTAATCTTCCCTCACGTCGCTATTACAGGCAAATTCACTGTTAATGTTATGTGGGAAGAAGACTGGAGCAAGGTGGCGGGTGGTGGTGGAGGAAGTGGAGGAGTAGATGGGGGGGATGAGGGGGGGGGGGGGGGGGGGGGGGTGGGAGGAGGACGGGGGAGCGGATGGTGGTGGGGGGAGGCGAGGAGGAGAGGAGGAGGAGGAGGGGAGGGAGGGAGGAGGAGGAAGGAGAGGAGAGGGGGGAGGAGGAAGGGGGGAGGAGGAGAGGGAGGGGGGAGGAGGGGGGAGGAGTGGAGGGGGAGGGAGGGGAGGAGGAGAAGAAGGAGGGGGAAGGAGAAGAAGGAGGAGGGGAGGAGAAGAAGGGGAGGATGAGAAGGAGGAGGAGGAGGAGAGGAGGAGAGGAGGGGAGGAGGAGGAGGAGGAGGGAGGAGGAGGAGGAGGAGGAGGAGGAGGAGGAGGAGGAGGAGGAGGAGGAAGAGGTGGAGGAGGAGGAGGAGGAGGAGACTACGATCACACTCAAAATAGCAACACGCCAACAAGATGGCCCTCGATCTCTTCAAATAGAAATTCTCAGATCCTGAAAGTAACCCCCCCCCCCCCCCCATTGCACCTTGTGAGGACCCAGCTGCAATCGGGACTCTTAATATTGATATCAGAACGAGGCTGGTACCGCACACAAGTGTTGATGCTGACATAAATGTCAGCCTGCTTCAATCATTTTACATTGATATGACTTATAAAATTGGTACTTGCTACCTAGCCTGACGCGCGGCATTAATACTATTAATAGGCTAGCGCAACGACTGGTAGGCTCAGTGTCAGGATGTGACTGGGTGGGATATCAGGTCATGGTGGTGGCCTGGTCTCACAGTCCCGTGGGGCAGCACTATAAAGTCAACATGAGTGTACACTGTCACAAGCCGGTACTGTCCTGATGTGACCTTAGATGTTACCAGGACATATAACTCCAAAAACCAACCAACCGACAACGCCCTGCTATAGTGGATTCCTTGACATTCCGGCACAACCACCCCAGGGACTTCCACTGTGCAGTAGTAATACATGTATTTCGAGTAGTCGGCGCATAATACATTATAGTATACTGTAGTAATACATGTATTTGGAGTAGTTGGTGCATTATACATTATAGTACTGCATGTATTTGGAGTAGTCGGTGCATTATACATTATAGTAATACATGTATTTGGAGTAGTTGGTGCATTATTCTTGAAGATGCATTCATACACTCTTTACATGAAGTAGTCTGTATGCATTCATACCCTTTACATGAAGTAGTCTGTACGCATTCATACACTCTTTGCACGAAGTAGTCTATGCATACATTGACCTATACTTGCCTATCATGGATAAGTCTGAATAGACTTGCTTTCACCATTAGACAGTTTGTCGATAGAAAGCCCGAGCCTAGACTTTTACCGACCCAAGGGATTTTTAACCTCCCACACCACATAGACATGGTATGAGAGCAACTGGCCTTTGATGACGCTCTAAGTTATACACAGCGGTGTACATTATAGTAATACATGTAAATTTGGAGTAGTCTTTGCATTATACATAATAGTAATGCATGTATTTGGAGTAGTCAGTGCATTATACATTATAGTAATACATGTAAATTTGGAGCAGTCGTTGTATTATACATAATAGTAATACATGTATTTGGAGTAGTTCGTGCATTATACATTATAGTAATACATTTGGAGTAGTCGGTGCATTATACATTAAACTAAAAGCATTCTCTGTGGCAGAGTGGTTAGAGTGTCTGACTTTTTTCTAGGTCAGACTCCTAATCTGAGGGTCGGCGGTTTGATTCCCCGTGCCCCCAGCTCTGCCAATTTGGATTTCCACCGCTGTGTATAACTTACAGCGTCATCAAAGGCCGGGTGCTCTCATACCATGTCTATGTGGTGTGGGAGGTTAAAAATCCCTTGGGTTGGTAAAAGTGTAGGCTCGGGCTTTCTATCGACCAGCAGTGGAATGAGGAAGACCAGTTGTCTATGACTGAAATTTCCCCTGCTTAAACAACGAATGGACCAAACAAAAAAAGAAAAAAAAAGCCACACTAAATAAACACAACTATGATCTGCAAGAAACATCTTGCGATGAAATCCTAGACAGAACAAATCAAATATCATCCCATAAATCGTCTGGTATAAAAGACATCAGTACTGCCCTGATAAAGATGGCGATAACAACATTAATTAGGGAATTCACACATATGTACAACTTAATAATTAAAACAGGCAGCTTCCCCGATGCATGGAAGGTAGCTACAGTCACCCCAATCCCCAAGCCCAATAACCCAAGATACTGCAGTGAACTGCGACCAATTTCAATCCTGCCACTTCCAGGAAAGATTATTGAACAGATTATACATGACCAAGTTAAAGCATTCCTTGAATCATCTACCTGACCTACCAGCAAAATGGATTTAGGAAAAACAAAGCACGACAGGGTGTAAAAATATACGGATTTTCGGTTAAGAATTATATATTGGCAGAGAGCATTATTAGTCTTGGGCGACGGAGTGGGGACGATGTTATATAAACTAAAAGTAATAATATCCCACTCCCATTATGACATGATATAAGCTGTGTGAAATATATGTTCATATATTATGCCTGAGATTAATGAAGAGATGTTCCTATATAAGAGGCAGTACATGATTGTTGAAATGTTTCTCTATGCATCCATAAAGAGTGCAATTGGAGAAAAGACCATTTTAACAGAGATCTATTGTAACTGTATAGCTACCTGCCCCCCCTGCCTTGACCACTGGGCAGGTCCACCAGCCTAATTTGCATATACACACAGGGCACCACCTGCAGCTGGGTTGAGTGACAGCTACCCCTACTGGGGGAGGGTGCCACCCACCCTGACTGTGGAGGTGCCTGATTGGCTGGCTGTGGACTGCCCAGTCACCTGCATCCCATTGGCCCTCTGACCACACTAGCCTCAAACCAAGATCTTAATTCTAGACTCTGCTTCAGACCCCCTGGAGAGAGATCACTCTACTCCTGGCTCTGGAGTGAGGCACACCTACTCTGGAGCAGGAACCCCAGACACTCTGTCTGATGCTGGCTAAATTCACATATTCCAATTGAGTGTGAACACAGACATAGGACTCCTGTCCCATGTGCTGTGGACACTGCTTTTGATACAGGCTAAAGTAGTAATGAGATACTATGTGGCTAGAAGGCAAGGGGTGTGGATGATAGGTCACTGGTAGGTGGACAGGAGTTGGTGTTAGTAAAGCACAACTTCTCCACTGTTTATCTGTGTGACTTGTCTTCATTCTTCCTTAGCATTGGTTAATGAGTTGATAGATAAGTGATATGAAGGGGAGAGTTTCTGTGGTATTATCTGGTGTCCCAAACGTGGCCGGGCATCCAGTAATATTATAGTGGTGACCATGACGAAGCTCTGAGACGATTCTCAGACATGACAGAAGAACTCGTGATGACGACGAGAACACCCGTGATGACGACGAGAACACCCGTGATGACGACATGCACGCCCATCATCAATGGTCAGGTAGGGTCCAATTTTGTGCTTATATCACTTGTCCTGGACGCTGGGGGCGTCGAGACAGGATGTGACACTGTGTACCGCTATTTGTAATGAAATTTGATATATATGTTGATATATTTGTCTGTGTGTGGGTGGGTGTCGATATGTGTGAGGCTAGTACGTTCTGTGTGAGGCTAGTACGTTCTGTGTGAGGCTAGTGCGTTCTGTGTGAGGCTAGGACGTTCTGTGTGAGGCTAGTGCGTTCTGTGTGAGGCTAGTATGTTCTGTGTGAGGCTAGTGCGTTCTGTGTGAGGCTAGTGCGTTCTGTGGGAGACTGATAAAAGTATGTTTTTAATATTTTTATTATTAAGTCGGGTGGTTCATTGTGTGTGCGTTTTTCGGCCGGTTCTGGCCCGATATATAGATTAATATGTAAAGTTAATTGCAATCGGAAAGCTGGTTAGTAGTGGGGCGATTAAGGGAAGGCCGTGGTGTGCGCGCGTCGCCGCCAGAACCGCACGATAAACCAGCGGCGAGGCCAGAACCTAAATATATATAGTTGAAATTTGTGAAGGTCGTTGCGGGTGTGCGCGCGCCGACGGTTCGGGTTAAAGAACGATATAAATTTATATATTATTAAATTCGGCGCTCAGTCCGGTTTCTAGCCTGGTGAGACTGATATTTATGTGTTATTAAATTCGGGTAGGCCGTTGTGTGCGTGTTGTAAGTTGAAACCGCCGGAACCACGAGGGTGATAGAAATTGATACATTATTAAAGTCGGCTAGTCCGTGCTATGCCCGGTAGGAGCGATTTTATATATATATTTATATATGTATTGAGTCGGGTAGTCCGTTGTGTGTGTGCAGTTTGTAAGTTGAAACCGCCATAGCCACACGATAGCCCAGGGCACGAGACTGATCGAAATTTTGATATTATTAAATTCGACGCTCAGTCAGTTCTTGTCCGATTTGCGTCAGAATAACGTATTTCGCGTTAGAATAACGTAATTCGCGTTAAAATAACGTGTTTCGCGTTAAAATAACGTATTTAATACAAGAATAACGTGTCTGAAGGGTAGAATAACGTATTTAATACTAAAATAACGTATTAAAGTATGTACTGGTAACTTGACGTATTTTATTGTTAAAATAACGTATTTAATGGTAAAATGACGTATTTTATTGGTAAAATAGCGTGTTAAGCGTCGAAATAACGTATTTGGTGGGAAAATAACGCGTTTGGCGTCCAAATAACGTATTTGGCGGGGAGATGGCCTGTTTGAATCCACAAAGGGATGACGCGAAGCAGTTACGTAACCCATCCTTTGTATTCAGCCAGCAGTGATACTGGTGTCGGTCTTTGTCTGTGTGTGGGTGTGTGTGGGTATTGAAGTGGCAGGGGGCGACGCGCAGCAGTTACGCAACCCACCCTTTGTAACTACAGCCCGCAATTACACGGTATGTGTGTGTGAGTGGTTACGCGACCCAGCCTTTGTAACTGCATCCGGCAATTAAACCAACCATTGTGTGGATGCCAACATAGAAAACTGTGTGTGTAGGGGAGTATAGATAAAATACTATAGTGATGAAAGAGAGGTGCAAGTGACTGAGATGTACCACACTGTGTAGTATATATTTATTTTGAAAATATATCGAGAGTTAGGTGGGAGGTATGCATCGATGTATATGTATATATATATGTATATATATATATATGTATATATATATATATTTATTTTTGAAATATAGCAACAGTTAGGAGAGTTGTACATTGGTATGTCGACATATATTTAGTTTTGAAATGTATCGACATATAGAAGAAGGTTGTACACTGGTACGTCGATTTATATTTATTTGGAATATATCGACGGATTTGTGCGCCGGTACGTCGATTTATATTTATTTAGGATATATCGACAGAGTTGTGCGCCGGTACGTCGATTTATATTTATTTTGACAAATATGTATCAGATAGAAAGGAGTTGTACATTTGTACGTCGATAGATATATTTATTTTGAAATATCTATATCAGATAGGAGAGTTGTACGCCGGTACATCGATTCCTGTGGTGATCTATCTTGCAGATGTAGGTGGGAGTCGGTACATCGGTACGTCGATATAGGTTTTTTTTTTTTTTATATATCGACAGTTAGGGGAGTTGCACGTCGGTACGTCGAGGTGTATGGTGTTGGTGTCGACAGATAGATAGGATTTCTATGAATATATGCACATACAGGTGGAGTTGTATGGAGAAAGCTGACTCTATTCAAGACATTCTGGTACATTAGTGACTGAATTTAGGGCAAGTTAACTCTAAAAATTGAGCATTCTGGGACTGTTTGAAGAATATAGTCATATTAGGATTAGATGCTTATATGGATGCTAATTAAAAATATCCAGTTGGTATCACCCAAGAAGTTGTTATATTAAAACACAGTGGTTGCAGCTTTATGAGAAGTGGCCTTATGAGGTTTGTCATTGTTATATATTTTACTTTAGCTTAAAGTAACTTTAAGTGAATAAAAGTAATAAACTGGATAGGTCTAGAGCTGCCCGGGCCAGTGAGTTAGATAGAAGGAGGGGCATTGTGCCAGATAACAGTACAGCTATCACAATGGCAGAAGCAGAATTAAATAGGGGGTTTACCGACTGGTTCACAGCTGGGGTAGCTGCAGGGGAGATACCCACAGATGCAGATCGGCTAGTATATCTAACCAAATATGCAGCTGGACAGTTGGAAATACAGAGCAGAGCGCTCCGGGAAGCCAGGGAGCATAGGACTGGACCTAACCAGGAGCAGGCCAGGATCGCGGAGGAACGAGCAGTAAGAGAGGAGCCCCTGGCACTAGGGAGAGATCGAATGAAGTTAGAGGAGAGGGCTGTGCGGGATCTTAAGGACCAGGGAAGACAGATAGTCACTGTGGATGGTTCAGATCTGGGAGTGTTGAGGAGCTGGGTAGAGCAGGTTGGCCGGGCAGGTAGAGTATCCAGGGCCAGAGGGGCGGATGTTGTAAAATTCGCACTCAGTCACTCTAGTGGCAACCTCCATGAGGTCATATATTCCGTATATGAAGATGATGAGAATAGCTCATGGGAGGAGGTCCGGGAACGCCTGGTAGGACTGTTCTTGACAGCCAGGGAAGCCACTGCCCTAATTGATATAGTGTTCTCACTAAAGCAAGAAAAAGGAGAGCTGATGTCGGCGTACTGTATGCGATACAGTACGGCGGTACAGAGGGCTTGGCCAGAGAAGGGACTAAGGAAAATGGGGGCAGTACATGGCATGGTCATCAAGAAATTTGAGGACTCCTTGATTGAGCCAGTGGTCAGGCTGAATGTACGCCTGGCCAGGGCAGTTAGCCTAGAGGCGGCCATGTCTGTAGCCAGGGAGAATGAGGAAGGCCTGGCAGGGCCAGGGGGCAGGCTGAGTGGGGCCCATAGGATCGAGGAGCCCATGGAGATAGGGGCTATAGAAGGGCACTCAAGGGTGGAGCCAGGTGGGGCTGGTGCAGATAGTGCTGCATTTAAAACACTCCAGGGGGAGATCAAAAGCCTCCGGAAAATGCTGGTAGAATGCACGGAGCGACCAGTACAGGCACAGTTGGCACCAGCACCACCATCAACAGTGGTAGTGCAGACTGCACCAACACTGCCCACAAATAACCATGCAAATGGGGGTGAGAGAAGGAGGGCGCCACGTCAAGTAATGGGGCGTGCCCCTCGACAGTCTCACCCGGGCCCACGGAGAGATACGGTCAGGTGTAGTCATTGTGCACATGACTATCACCGTGATTATGTGGCTACCCAGGAGGCAAAAGTGCAAGCAGGTATAGTCAATCGTACTAGCGAGATCAGGTCCTGTGCAGTTAAAAAACTAGGCAAGGCAGCAGATCGAAGACCATGTATCAAGATGAAATTTGGCGGAATTTCATATTCAGGTCTAATCGATACTGGTGCCAGTAAAAGCATGATGAGAAGCAAAGTTTATAATGATCTTAAGTTGAGAGGTTATGCCAGAGGTAAGCTCAGACAGGGGTTGAAGCTTCGATCACTTTCAGGACATTTGATTCATACAAGGGGAGTGGGGAAGGTCACCCTGGGGGGAGCCGAGTGTGAGTTTTGTGTAGTAGGAGAATTGGAGCATGATATCCTGATAGGGACGGATGTCATGCAGCAGTGCGATGCCGTGCTGTCCTACACGGATAGGAGCATTATCCTGAATGGTGAGGAGCACAGGTGGTTGGGTACAGAAGATGCATGTGCTAGTATGGCAGGGGTAGTCTACTATATATCACCAGCTTATTTGCAGTTGGGTAGACATTCAAATAATACAGCCAGAGAAATTAGCAGGGCTGATTCTGTGGGGGGCCCAGAAAATAGAAAAAGAGTGGTAAAGGGAGATCAGGCGAAATTGGCTGATAGAGAAAGAAAAGGGGATTTAATCACTTCTAGATTAACCCATGGGCATAGAAATAGAAATGCTGGGTGGTTAAGCACACATACAATGGTGACACGCAGCAACAAGTCACAGCTACAAGGGGAGCATGGGAGGCCAGAGAACACAGAACAAGTGGGACACAATGGGAACAATAGTTCAAGTGACAAAGGTGTGAAAGGGATTAGAGGTGTGAATGTGGAATGCAATCAAGGAGTGACTAATGCACCTAGCGGTACTTGTGTGTCTCGCCCTGTTTTTGTCCCCCAGCGACCCAGGCAGGTGGTGAGGCAGGATGGGCCCGAACCTATGGTAACCAGACGGGACGCAACCGAGGCAACCAGCCACAACCCACCCGCCACTGACACCAGACGGCTGAACACTTCGCCTCACATGACCCGGCTGAACACTTCGCCTCACATGACCCAGCTGAACACTTCGCCTGACACGACCCGGCTGAACACTTCGCCTCACATGACCCGGCTGAACACTTCGCCTGATGCGATCCAGCTGAACACTTCGCCTGATGCGATCCGGCTGAATACTTCACCTGCTGCGACCCGGCTGCACACTTCGCCTGAGACGACCCGGCTGAATACTTCGCCTGCTGCGAGCCGGCTGAACAGTTCGCCTGACGCGACGTGTGAGTTGGGATATCAACGGACTGTCACCGGGGCGGTTAAACGCCCCCCACCACCTCCAGCAAGCCCTGAGAGCTACAACACCAGAGTGTTGCGTCCCCACACCCGAGAAAAGACTCGGCTGAGGGAAGCCATCCCGGACCCACAGGAACAACAGTTAGCCAAACGCGCCTGCATTGCTTGTGTAGAGGTGTTCTGTAGAGGTTCCAGGAGGAGACAGTAGACTGTATGTATGAGGTGATAATTTTTGTTGTTGAGACCAAAAACATTGAAAGTTGGAACTTTGAGATTTGTGTGTGATTTTGGCAGGGTGTCGTTATACACATCGGTACGTAATAACGTCCGGAGAAGATTGCCATACACAGCTCAGCAGTTCACGAACATTTTTGTGGAGTTGTGATGGAGTGAAAATTGTTTTTATATATATATATATCAAGTGAGGGTGTCGAGTGCCTGAGGTGTTGATATTACACTACTAGGTGGATGGCAGTGTGTGACTTTCCCTCCCGACACGGACGATATAAATAGATATGTGTATTTGCTCGTTGGGTAATTTCCAGCACCGCAGGGATTGCTAGTACATGAAACCACAACGAACCGACCGACTGAGTGAGGTACGCGAACATTGTGTGGCTTGTTCCGACACGGAAAAGTTGCAGAAAATTGTGTGTTTATTTTTGTGTGGTTCACAGCACCTGAGGCGTGGCTGGGATGATAAACCCCAATAAGGAAAGCTGGAGAAGTGTCCACTAGTGCACTGGACGAGGCACACGGTGCAGGACTTGAACTAGGCCGGTGTGTTAGAAGCACACACCGTCAGTACGTGACTGATTAATGGTTGGACAATCTTTGGTGAAGATTCAGGGAGATGCTCGTCCGGGAGGCTAAGGCTTGTTTATAAGACTGAAATTTAGTACTTATCGCTTCGGGAACCTCCGGGGTGCAAGTAGGTTGCATTCAGGAGTTGTCCAGTTGATTGCAGCAAGAAATTTTGAGACCACGTTAGTGTTCGTCGGATAGAGCGGTGTTGGGGGCTGATAAGCAGATCTGCCCGGTGGCACTGTTCATATAGTGCTGCGGGACGCGATTTCCGGAAACTTATCGCCCAGAGACTCCATGTTTATATCCAGGTCAATTTCTACCATGTGGTCACTGTACTGGCACATAGGAATCATCTGGTGCTGTCTGCCTCTGGGCAGCAGCACCGATCTTTTTAAGGATGATGGTGTCCTAGTTAATGGCCAAGGAGAAGTGAGGACGGTGTCTGCTGTGTGGCAGCTGGTGGTGCTGATCACACCCCCAAACCGGCCACCGGTGGACCACTGGTTCTCACAAGTATGGGACCATGTGGACAAACTGACTAAAAACAAGTGGTATGTTAATGTTCATCATTGGGAAATGAAGCTCAGTGTCCTGCGGGCCAGGTTAGAGCAAGACCCTCCTGAAGTTCTTGAGGTGTTTGCTAAACGGCCCAAGAGGGGACTCTTTAATGCAGTAGGGGTGGCGGCATCATGGTTGTTTGGGACCGTAAGCCAGGCACAGCTAAACAAAGTGCAGCAGGCTATTACCACCCACAGCCTACAGACGCAAGCCCTGAAGCATAACCAAGAGCACATGCTTTCCATTATGAATAGAACACGAAATATTCAGCTGCAATTAGCGGAGCATGTCTCGGTAGTTGAATCAATGATAGCCTTGGCACAGGACGAAGCGGAGGAGATGACGGAGACCTCCAATGATTTGGCGCTGCTGCAGCGAGTGAGGCTGGCAGTGGAGGAGTTGGAGAGTGTGGTGGACGACTACGTGTCAAAACGAGCGTTATACCACCGGATGGTGATGCAGCTGGAGCGCGGCATGTTGACGGAGGCGCTACTGATGCCGGCTCAGCTGGCACTCGTGATAAAGGCGGCCAAGGATGCGGGCTTTCACGGTCTTGAGCTGCATTGGTACTACCAACACGCAAGGGTAGAACCGGTGTGGGGTCCGGACGCGTCGATCGCCTTCCGCCTGGGACTACAGATGGTGAGTCAGGAGACGTATGCGGCATACCACTTGACGTATCTGCCGGTGCTGCTAGACGATGAACATTCAAGGACCGTGGTGGGGAAATCTGTGGTAGCGGTAAGCACGAGAAGGAAGGCGAGCTTCTATCCGGAAGCTTGCATGGGCAGCCTGCCCATGGTGTGCTATCCTGCCATGGAGATGACTTACCAGAGCTGCGAAGCGGCGCTCGTGACGGGGACGAAACCGGAAGACTGCAAGCTGCGGATCACAAAGATCCAAAAGACTGTGTCTGCCACCGTTGTGGCACCTGTGGAGGGCATGGGTGGTGTGAACATTGCACCCCACGAACCTCATATCGAGGTGACAATTCGTTGTGCCGGAAAGCCTCAGGTTAACAAGAGGATCACCGGCCCAACAGTGCTGCAGGTGCCAGAGGCATGCGTGGTGGAGGGCAGAGGTTGGCTTTTGCGAACACTGACAGTTAAACATGAGACCGTGAACATACGACGGATGCCATCAAGGCTGGACCTACTGGCCTTGAATGTCTCATGGCCTCCTGCTCTCCACCGAGTGATGAAGGAGCAGCTCGAGCGCCTGCCAGAGTTGCAGGTTCCCCTGATGTCGATGGACGGTCTAGTGCAGGTGCCGGACGATTACGTCCGTATTGAACATTTCAGTATATTGTGGTATTGTTTGTTGGCAGTCGCCGGTATAAGCATGTTATGTGGTATGATGTATTGTTATTACAGATGCCAAGCTCGTTGTACCAGAGGCGGACGCCCAGGGAGGAGACAAGGGATGGTACCGGTGGGTAGGGAGGTGGTGGTCTGTGAATCCGAAGCTCTGCCCCCTCCCTCCCCATTACCAGTCCATAGAGACACCGTCGTGCGGTATAAGGCGCAGGGCTCGATGTTGGAGCTGGCCGCGCTGCCATATAGGGTGTAGGAGGGTTGCCAACATGTGTGTACAGTGTCGGTGCATCTGAACCATAAAGGTTGGGGAGGAGCAGGGACGCTGTATAACGTGGGTGGTCGTTGACAGGCTTTGTCCAAGCTGTTTTTGGTAAGGGGTAGTGCGTATTGCGCAGGTGTATGCACTCTGGTGCGTCTGAACCATAGAACATTGGGGAGGAGCAGGGACGTTGTGTAATTTGTGTAGTGATGTAAAAGTTTCCGAGCTGTCTACTAGGGGTGGTGTTATTCCACATATTATAGGCACTTCCCGTGTGTCAAAAACCAAATTGGGGGGATGAGCAGGGACGTTGTAGAAAATTTAAGACAAAGTAATGACCTCATTCGCCAAAAGTAACCGGTCGGAATTGACCGAGGTGTAATTGAAAGGAGTGAGAGTCGCTCGGAACCGCTGGGGCTTGCCATCAAGGATTTCTAGTCACCTACTCCTAGCCCTTCCCAAGCCTTTCGGTCTGGCGACGGGTAGCTGACTCGGGATCCTGGTAGTGCTCAGGGAAATTGGGAATAACGGGAAAATTAGGCTCCCCGCCCAACCCACAATGAACAAGTAAGGGGGGGAGGATTTAATTAGACATTAGGTGCCTCTCGGATCCCTGCTAGTTAGAATACAAGTATAGGGGGGGGAAGCTAATTAAAAGCAATTGGTCTTTCCTCAGATTCCTGCTTGCGAAGAACCCGCAGTAGCAAAGTAAGGGGGAGAGGATTTAATTAAACATTATGCACCTCTCTGATTCCTGCTTGCATGAAACTGGCGTGGATATAGCCATGGGAAGGTCTTAGCGGCCACCTGACCCATCGGCGCTGACTGAGCCATAGACGAGTTCGCGCCTCGGGCTGCTCATGGAATCGAACCGGACGATGCTGTCCGGCAGGGACGAGTCCGCATGTGCGATGGTAGAAATGGGAGTGAAAGACGATGTATGTGTAGGAAGGACGAGTTCACGTGTCCGATAGGAAAGATGAGAGGAAGACGACTTAGAGTAGGGCGGACGGTACGGTGACGCGCTAGGTGTTCACTGCCTCCCTCCATTTACATGTACTCATAGGTTAGTGTGCGGCAGGGACGTGATCCGAGCACCAGTCAGAATTTTTTTTGTTAAGCCAAGGATGTGGTTTTTAAAGTAAATCCAATGAGGTGCAGGCACTGATCGCGGTGTGCGTGTTATCACGATTGGATCTCGGATCCATAATCCGCTTCTGAGCATCCAATCGGTGGTATGCGGTGCCGGACAGGCTGCAGACGTGCGTGGGCTCACGACGATGTGCACACCACTGGTGTGGGCATCGCCGCTCGGGTGCCACAGTAGGCGTAATAATAGGATCATTAGATTGATCATGGGCGAGGATTGACGGGGTCAATGACTCGGAGAGTCACTGGAAGTGACGGGACCAGTGGTTAGCTAGGGCAACCTTTGAGGGAGGAAATGATTGGTTTCATTTCAAGAGTTTGAGGCATTTGATTGATTCGAGTCATCTGATTGATTCGGATCACTTGATTGACCTTGGGCAAGGCTTGACAGGGTCAATGATTCAGAGAGTCACTAGAGTGATGGGACCGGTGGTTGGTTAGGACAACCATTGAGGCAGGAAATGAATGGGGTCATTTGATGGATGACATTGGTTCTATACATTGTCATTGCGTGTACAAGTACGACGCCGTGTAACGTTGTCGTAGATGAAATTAAAATTGCCATGTTATGTGTTAATACAGGTATGGGATGCTGTATCATTGTACAGAAGGCACATATTGAGTCATTATTTGCTTCTAATTCGACATAATACGACTTGTATTTGGTGAGATCGAAGAGTTGGCGCTAGTCTAAGTTACAAGAAAACAGTCCCTAAAAGAGTAGGTCATCGGACCAAACCGCTTAAACCTTGTTTTCCCATAAGGCAAGACCCGTAATATGAATGCAATAAGGACCTGTCAAAAGAGTATGCATCTATCATAGACGTTCCCAGGTTCCTTACAGTTCAGAGGCGGCGAGGTCAAAATGGATGGACAGGTGTATTGCTGGTACTTGTTTGCCCATAAGGCGAGATCCGCTATGTTAACTAAATAAGGACCTGCTGAGCAACCACGCGTCTACCATCGACGTCTCAGGTTTCTTACAGTTCATAGTCGGTGAGGTAAAAATGGAGGGACAGGTGTATCGATGTGGGACTAGATGACAGCATTTGCCAAAATCCGATTAAGCACTAAAATACAAGGTCGATGGTTGAGGGAAGCAAGTACTGAAAAATCTACAGTAGTCAAAACTTGGTCGATGGGATCAACCACTACTGAATGACATGTTATTCGGATTGTCTTGTGCAAGATCTGACCTGTCATGGTTCCCTGCTTGTGTTGCTATTCTGTCCTGCTTACCCTATTTTTGAAACTAATTTTTTTTTGTGTCATGAGTTTTAAAAGGGGGCATGGGCGCGCAAGAGAATTAGCAGATACAGCCTGGACAGTGACAGGAGGATAAAAGACAGCCTTTGTAAATATAAATTTGATATTAAGTAAGGGGGGAGTAAAACTAGTATAAATATGTAGCAAGATAGCCGGTTCAAAGCCACCGTCTACATTGGGACCGCTATTCTAAATATAGATTCTGGGGCTGTTCATGTCTAAACAATTACTGTAAACAAATAGATGAGACTGGTCCTCAAGGTGGTGGAGAACTGGAGAAAAATAGAAAAACTTTAACAGTGGGGAAGGGAGGAGTGGCCAATACAGTGGAGAATACACCTAAGTAAGATATTGTGTGGACATTCGAGCAAGAAGGGTACTGGAATAAATAATGTCTATTGACAGCTCATATTTGCTCCACTGTATAGCACTTGCTCTGGCTTAAACCGAAAAAGGGGTAATGTTTTAAGGCTTCCATTTTTCTTGGCCGTTTGCGCAAGTAGAAATGGAAGAGGGACGTTGTAAAAATATACGGATTTTCGGTTAAGAATTATATATTGGCAGAGAGCATTATTAGTCTTGGGCGACGGAGTGGGGACGATGTTATATAAACTAAAAGTAATAATATCCCACTCCCATTATGAAATGATATAAGCTGTGTGAAATATATGTTCATATATTATGCCTGAGATTAATGAAGAGATGTTCCTATATAAGAGGCAGTACATGATTGTTGAAATATGTCTCTATGCATCCATAAAGAGTGCAATTGGAGAAAAGACCATTTTAACAGAGATCTATTGTAACTGTATAACTACCTGCCCCCCCCCTGCCTTGACCACTGGGCTGGTCCACCAGCCTAATTTGCATATACACACAGGGCACCACCTGCAGCTGGGTTGAGTGACAGCTACCCCTACTGGGGGAGGGTGCCACCCACCCTGACTGTGGAGGTGCCTGATTGGCTGGCTGGGGACTGCCCAGTCACCTGCATCCCATTGGCCCTCTGACCACACTAGCCTCAAACCAAGATCTTAATTCTAGACTCTGCTTCAGACCACCTGGAGAGAGATGACTCTACTCCTGGCTCTGGAGTGAGGCACACCTACTCTGGAGCAGGAACCCCAGACACTCTGTCTGATGCTGGCTAAATTCACATATTCCAATTGAGTGTGAACACAAACATAGGACTCCTGTCCCATGTGCTGTGGACACTGCTTTTGATACAGGCTAAAGTAGTAATGAGATACTATGTGGCTAGAAGGCAAGGGGTGTGGATGATAGGTCACTGGTAGGTGGACAGGAGTTGGTGTTAGTAAAGCACAACTTCTCCACTGTTTATCTGTGTGACTTGTCTTCATTCTTCCTTAGCATTGGTTAATGAGTTGATAGATAAGTGATATGAAGGGGAGAGTTTCTGTGGTATTATCTGGTGTCCCAAACGTGGCCGGGCATCCAGTAATATTATAAGGGGCTCTGGCATCTCTACTGGATGAACTTTTGGGCAACATGGATAAAGGTGAACTAATAATCACTCTCTTCCTTGATTTCAAGAAGGCATTTGATACAATTGACCACGAGATCCTGATGCAGAAAGTAGCAAGAGCTGGATTAGGCAACAAAGCATATAATTTCTTCACAAATTATCTCAAGAACAGGATGCAGTGCACAAAACTAAACAACAATGAGTCCACCACCGGTAGGGTCAAGACCAGGGTGCCACAGGGATCCACCCTAGGACCCCTGCTATTCCTAATCTTTATTAATGACCTACCACTAGTATCTGAAAGAGCAACATTTACATTATTTGCACTCACAGTTCACAATAGAGATATTGTGGCAGCTGCAGCCCAGACAGACATGGTGCTAGATAAGGTGAATACTTGGTGCTATGAAAATAAACTAACAGTAAATAGTGCCAAGACAGAGTATGTGATCTATGGGATCAAAATGAGAAAAACAAGAGCCCCTCAAATCTAACTACAAATGGGTGACACCTTACTTTGTGAAGTGGACTCCTACAAATAACTGGGCACAACTCTTGACTCCACTCTAAATGGGAACTGACAATTGGCAAGACTGAATCAAACACCGGCACTAAAACTAACAACTTTTAGGAAATTAAGGAAATTCATAAGTGAAAACACTGCACTGCTCCTGTACAAGACTACAATATTGCCTGTTATAGATTACAATGACATCATTTATGAACTCTTAACAAAACAACAAAAGATCAAACTGCAAAGAATTCAGAACCGAGCACTGAGAACAGTTTACCAAGGCAAGATACTGAGTGTGGCTGAACTGCACAAGAAAGCAAAATTGGACACTCTCTCAGAGCGAAGGGACCTACACCTGATGGCACTAATGCACAAACGCGCAAAAGATGACAAATTCATTGACCGCACAAATAGAATAACAAGAAGAGAAGCCTCCACTCTGCTCAATGTACCACACCCGTCAACAAATAAATATATCGGAGCACCAATCTACAAAGGTAGTGTCATGTGGAATGACCTCCCTATCAGAGTCAGAAAAACAGAAACAATACTTGCCTTCAAAAATCCATATAGAGCCCACCTGGTTATTCAGGCCCTTGAACGACTACTGCAGTAATTACTTGCAAAGCCCTGAGCTCCTGCCTCCCCTACATCCTAGCTTGCTCTCTTGTGGGTTTTCCCCCCCTACCACCCACCCCAATGGGCCCCCCTCCCCTGCCACCACCCTTACCATCATGAACAAACCATCAACACACCGAACATCCTACACAACTATCAATCTGTTTAAACACATTGAACATTACATAAGACAGACAAAATGTCTTGTCAACTATAAACTTAGCTTGTTTTATAAGAGAAAAAATGTAACCCACAACGATTGTTTGAGTTGCCCCGAGTATACATCTTCTACTCGGTGCTGCTCCCCATTTTTGCATGAACCGCAGTGACTGGTGCTGTACGTTATACAGCAGGAGCCACTCCCTTAATTCTACAGGATCGGTGCTGTGACTAATACAGCACTGACCAAACTTAGATTATTTAGAATGTCAATTCCAATAGTAAGATGGCTGGAAGACCAGTGTTCTGGCACTGACAAATGTCATATTCAGATGAATAAATACTTTACAAAAAAATATATATATATAAAATAGTAATACATGTATTTGGAGTACTTGGTGCATTATACATTATAGTAATACATGTATTTTTAGTAGTTGGTGCAGTATACATTATAGTAATACATGTATTTGGAGTAGTCGGAGCATTATACATTATAGTAATACATGAATTTAGAGTAGTTGGTGCATTATGTATTATAGTAATACATGTATTTGGAGTAGTTGGTGCATTATACATTATAGTAATACATTTGGAGTAGTCGGTGCATTATACATTATACATTATAGTAATACATGTATTTGGAGTAGTCGGTGCATTATACATTATAGTAATACATGTATTTGGAGTAGTCCGTGCATTATATATTAAAGGCAGAAGCATGACATCGATAATGGCACGACACAGGCGGTTAGGTGGTCTTCTGTTTTCTTTTGTTGATTGTGTGTTTTTATAGGTGAGAAGTCACGGAATGGCCTGTGACACTGACTGGTTGTTGTTGGTGGGCTTCAATCGTGACATCACGATGTAGAATGGAACATACATGGAACATATGTACTACCCGGTGCATGTTGTATCTAGGCGAGTAGCAGTGGACACCCATGATGTAGTGGGAGTGTGTTGGTTGGTGGAGTTTAACATCCTGCCAACATCTCAGGTCATATCAGGACTGGTACCGACTTGTGACAATGCGCACTCATGATGGCTTTATAGTGTTACCCCACTGGGCGACCCGGCCGCCAGCACCATGACCCGCTTTCCCACTCAGTCCCGTCCTGATATGATGTTAGATGTTGCCAGGACTTAAAACTCCAACAACCAACCAACCCACTCAGTCACATTATCCCAACACTGCGTCAACCAGTCCTTGCCCTATGCTACTAATGCCAAGTGCCTGGCTAGTAAGTGATTAGTATCAATTTTTAAGTTATTGGTTTGACTCGACCAGGGTTTGAACCCATAGGTTTGAATCCCATGATCTACCAAAACATGAGATGGACGCTCAACTCATTCAGCCATCCTGTCTGGTCGCCGTTAAAGTGTGTAGTTAGGCCCATGTGTGGTACTATGGGTTCTTCTCAAAAACTGTGTACCACATATTTGGTTTCCATGTTACATTGTTAATGATGTTGCCTTATTTTTGGGAGCTGGTAAGTCAAATAGTTATTGTTGCCTCTGTGTATTAAGAATGATAGCAATACTACATGTATTTAATCTATCCCACAAAATGTATCCAAAATATAATTTACATAATTGTGTGCTAAAGTGAAAATATGAAAATTTACATATCTACACCATGCATCTAACCCAAACATATTTTTCTTCTATTTTTCTCAATAGATTGAATCTTTTTTGCTTAAATAAAATATTGTTTGAATTTGGTGTATGTTAAAATGATCTTATGGATGAAGGTTACACATTAATTTTAACGGCTTTCTCAATCTGTATAAGATCAAAACAAAAATGTAGGACGGTGAGGAATTTCAACTCTATATATGCACGACATATACAAAATGTGGTTTCAAATTTAAACGCAGCAAACAGTATAGCATTTCCTATTCTACCTTTTAAATTTGTACAAAAAGATTGAAATGGCTATTGATGATGTGAGAATTAAAGTTGCATGGTGAGATGGTTTTGAGTTTCTGTCATTTTTATGAGATAAATATTGTCGTGGGGGTGATGAAAATGGGAAATACTGCGCCTAGAGCGGGACTCGAACCCACATCTCTTTGCATTCCGGGCCAGTGTGCTAACCATTACACCACCTAGGCTCCCTGATATCAACACACTCCCCACGCCTACCTGTCTATGTGGTTACTTGCCTGAGAGGTCAGTGCAGACCACTACACTCGTCCCCCTGGAATTGTAAGTCATGTAATGCTTACAATTACATACATACAGGCAATGCACTAACACATACATACACAGGGTAGGTTCAACAACCATACAGCGCAAAGCTTGTACAGGATCCTGATCACGGCAACCAGTGTCGTGGGGTTGATGAAAATGGGAAATACTGCGCCTAGAGCGGGACTCGAACCCACATCTCTTTGCATTCCGGGCCAGTGTGCTAACCATTACACCACCTAGGCTCCCTGATATCAATACACTCCCCACGCCTACCTGTCTATGTGGTTACTTGCCTGAGAGGTCAGTGCAGACCACTACACTCGTCCCCCTGGAATTGTAAGTCTTGTAATGCTTACAATTACATACATACAGGCAATGCACTAACACATACATACACAGGGTAGGTTCAACAACCATACAGCGCAAAGCTTGTACAGGATCCTGATCACGGCAACCAGTGTCGTGGGGGTGATGAAAATGGGAAATATTGCGCCTAGAGCGGGACTCGAACCCACATCTCTTTGCATTCCGGGCCAGTGTGCTAACCATTACACCACCTAGGCTCCCCGATATCAATACACTCCCCACGCCTACCTGTCTATGTGGTTACTTGCCTGAGAGGTCAGTGCAGACCACTACAATATATTGAATTTATTGTTATAATCTGTCTTCCTTTAGTTTGAAGTAACTTTTATTTTAAATGACAAAGTTTTGAGATATTTGAAGTGCGAACATGTAAAATTAGTTTTGGCAAGCATGCCACAATTATGACACCATCGGCTTCAGCAGTAACATATTCTATTAACATGACTCAGTATTTCCTTCTATGTGGCAAGATATACTTATTAAGTGAACCAGTATCTAAGCTAAGTATGTAGAATCAAATCTAGATAATTGTTTTTGTTTTGAAAATGTGACTCTTCATCGGACTATGCAGCTTTAATGAGCCGGTTAAATAAAAGATAGGGTATGGTGTGATTGTCGGGGTAAACCCTGTAATTCTACTCCCACGCCGCACTCACCTGGCGAGAAACAGGTGCAGTAAAACCACATGCATATTTACTGCATATTTACTTCCTTGTTGTATGCTTCAGCAATGTGATAGTTTTGGTTGGTTGGTTGGTTGGTTGGTTGGTTGGTGGAACTTTACATCCTGGTAGCATCGAAGGTCATATCAGGACAGGTACGAATTGGTGACAATGCGCACTCTGGGTAACTTTATAGTGCTGCCCCACTGGGAAATCAGGCTGGCAGCACCATGACCTGATATCCCACTCAATCACATTATCCTGACACTGAGCTAACTACTAACTAGTCCTTGCCATATCCTATTAATGCTGAGCGCCAGGATAAGAAGTGACTAGTATCAATTTTATAAGTCATTGGTTTGACTCGACTGAGAATCAAACTCCCACACACGAGGCCCACGCGCTACCGATTCGGCCACCGCGCCCAGTACATGTGATAGTTAAGCTAGACTTACTTGTATCAGGGGAGAAGACCAGCTAGTGCAGACCATACGTAGCCTCACTTTTCATAGTTGGAGGGAACCAACAAATTTAGGATCAGAGGGTAAAATGAGTAAAATGGGTAAAATTATGTACCCTTAAATTTTCTGACAGTATGCCTCTGTACAGTCAAATTGTTGGGATCTTTATTGTTAAAGGTTCAAGAAATCAGAGACAACAAAGCCTCCAGACGCCCCTGCCCCCCCCCCCCTCATTCTGTGTACCCTCAAATTATTTTCTGGTGGAAAGCTTATTTCTTTATCCATTGAAAGCCATAACTTCTTTATATTTATACTTGAGTATTGTACCTAAGTTATGAATATCTGTAGCTTTTTGTAGGGTTCGGGCGGAGTGTGAGCCCCTGATTCTTACTTCTGCATTCGTAGATGAGACTGTCTCAAAAGGTGCTAAGCAATATGGGACAAAACTTTGTCCATAGTAACGATCAACACAATATCTACTTATGCATTTGCTCATGATCAACTGATTTGTTTTTTACATGGTGTTTCATAATCCCAATAGAATACATATTGATTTGAAGCAAATGTCCTTGTGTTTTCAGTGTAACCGTTTCTGTGCTGTTTTGTGTCAATCGTTGCTATGGACAGAAAAACGAAGAGTTAGCACCTTTTGAGACAGGCTCACATTAGTAAGAATATCGGTAATACTTCAACATACAAGTAAGTCTAGTAAAACTATCAAAGATAGATTTGGAAGATGAAGGAAGAATATGATAGTATCATATTCATCCTTTATCTTCCAAATACTGGAAGTTAATTATCTGATTTGTTGTTGTTATTGATTTAATCCCAGCTCAATTGTGCGGGGGTGGGGTTACACGTGGGTGTTTTTTTATATTCCATAAACAGGTTTTATTCATTCCCTGTCTACACTCCCATTTGCTTATCTTTTTAGGTGAGCCATGGCTACCTATGTTAACTTTATTCTATGTTTAACAGTTATTCTGTTTCTCGTCTGTTAAGGTTATGCAAGTCTTACTTTGTCACTTGTATTTTTACTTGTAAGTAATTAGTATTTCCTATTTTTACTCTGTTGAGTACCCTCTTTTGGACCCTCTCCCCTCCTCCAGGATCCTCTGTGGACCTGTGGCAAAGTAAAGCTTGTTTTATTTAACTACGCCTCTAGAGCACATTGATTTTTTATCTTCTGCCATTGGACATCAAACCTACGGTCATTCTGACATATTTCTTTGGAGGAAACCTGCTGCCGCCACATAGCCTACTCTTTCCGATATGCAGCAAGGGGTCTTTTATATGAACTTTCCCACAGACAGTACAGTATATACCATAGCCTTTGATGAACCAGTTGTGGACCACTGGTTAGGGGACTTGTGGTAAAAGAGTGTGAAGATCTTGTTGGCTCTCCATGAGGCGTTCCCCATGATTGCACTTAGGCTTTCCCCCATTACCTGGGATGAGGATGCCCACACAGCTAATTTGTGCTGTGCCCTTTGTAGTGGTTTACTAGTTAGTTGATTGTTGGAGTTTTACGTCCTGACAACATCTAAGGTCGTATCAGGATAGGTACCGACTTGTGACAATGTGCACTCATGGCGACTTTATAGTGCTATAAGACATGTCACCCTCTACTCTCCTTCGACTAACAACTTCTTGTCTAGTTCCTCCCGCAGCCCGTCCTAATATGACCTTAGATGTTACCAGGACAGAAAACTCCAACAACCAATCCTCCCGCAGCACTGTCTCTGTGACAAGCCTGGTAAACAACCCATTAAAATTTAAATATGCACTTGAACAGGGTTTTTTTCAAACACCCTGAATGCATAAAATTCTTGTTTTTTTCAGAAAGAGGCTGCGAAATGGTGCACTAAAATACCTCATTTGCTATAATACCCTTATTAGAAACAGATATATGATGCCTTAAACAGGCATGTGGTTGGGTGCAGGGAAAAAAACCATGAAATTTATTTTAGGTTATTGTGGGGACACACAGCATCCCACTGAGTAGCGAGAGGGATGCAAATAGTGTATTTTGGAGGTGTTTCGACGGCCATAAAAAACGGAATTTAAAAAAACAATGGAATTCCGGTTTTGGTGGCCATGGAAAAAAAACGAAATTCCGGTTAAAACCGGTGAAATGACATGCCTGCTTAAATTAAAGGTAGATGAATCAGACCGTTTTGTTAATAGTAGGTTTCATTACAAACCGTGAGAAAAATTACATGTTGTTTCAGTACTTTAAATTTTTTTTATAGATCTCAATTTCAACGTATCCTTGCCAAGCAAATGTCCATATTAGAACATCTCCTTTTATCGCAATTTAATTAGGAGCCACATTTTTTAACAGCCATACTGGCGATACTGTTCCATGTGGGTTTACTGTCATCAGACCTGCAGATTTGTTGTTGTTCCACATCCTAGTAACATCGAAGATCTTATCAGGACGGGTACCGACTTGTGACAGTGTGCACACTCATTGCAACTTTTATAGTGCTGCCCCACAGGGAAATCAGGCCGCCGGCATCATGACCTGATATCCCACTCAGTCACATTAATCTGACACTGAGCTAACCAGTCCTTGCCCTATCCTATTATTATGCAGGGCGCCTGGTTAGGAAGCGACAAGTATCAATTTTATTATAAGTCATTGGTTTGACTCGACCGGGAACCGAACTCCCGATCTCCCGCACACGAGGCCACCTATGGGCTCTACCGATTCGGCCACAGCGCCCGGTCAGACATGCAGAATGACATATCACTTCAACTTCAAGGTAGTCAGGTCATAATAGCGTGAATGTGACCACCCTTATATATGGCTTAATTATTTACTTCAAACAATGGGAGCCAACATTTAATGTTGAACAGCATACCTTTATATATATATGCAAAATTGATGGCTAGGGCTGGTGCTTCCAAATACATTGATCAAAATCGGAACCTGCTCCAATCTAATAAAAACATAAGCCCTGCCAACTTGCTATAGAGGTCAAGTCCTCCTGAAGATGTCAGTGAGGAAAAAGCTACGGTTGCGAGTGGCCTACATTACATAACCTCCGACACTGATGTCATCATGCCTAGAGGAGTGTAGAAATTTGATAAAATGAACATTGTGGTCGCAATTTGAATTGTTCTTTAATGTAACAAGGAAATGCCTCGTGTCTGCTCTATGCATTTTCAGTGTAATAAAGATTGGCAATATCATATCTGATCACGTTAGTATGTTAGCAATAGACCAGTGGCTGTCGGGTTGCAATATTTAGTGAGGCCATGAGATCCAGGTATGGGTGAAAGGGATTATAATTATATTAAACTCTTTACAGAGTTTGCATTTTGAGCATCTGAATATGAACTATATGTAAGTAGGATTGATTCTCTTAAAGTTACACGCATCAGAAAAAGACAAGAAAAAAAATGGGCGTGTCTTACACGATAATCATAATGGCGATTCCCAATCAACAGGGTTCACAGCAATATTAGTTTGTAAGCATTAGCTTGATATCAGGAAATCTTTATAAAATCGTGTCACTGTAAGAGCCAGTGTGTACCTACTTTGTATCCACCTTACTTGCTATTGGAAGGATTGTCGGAGCTTAGTAAGTACAGTTAGTCATCATCATCATCATCATCATGCTGTCGGTCGCGATGCGACAAAGACTGCTTTCATTACTTGACTGCCGCTCTCCATTTAGCTCTCTCTGTGAGAGTTGCATCTTTTGTGCAGTTGTACATTTCATGAAAGCTGCTTGCAAAAGTGTTGAAGTGCTGCTGGCTTTTGCAAGTTACCAGCGGCACTCTCTCGGGGAGCAAATAGAGGTTTCACACCGGCAAGAACATGTCAAGACAGGCGCAAAACTATTTGTCCCTGCAGTGGCTGGTCGGGAGATGTTGGGAGTTCCATACATCAACCGCCCTTAATGCTGCCACAGTGACATGGTTTTCTGTTTAGGGTTTGCTCCCTTAGCCTTCGGTTCTGTCAAGAACCTGTACCACAAGGCAGTGGTTTACAACTCTGCAGGGCAGGGGCATTAAACTCCCTGAGGTATTGCTATACCTGCAATACCAGTACAGTTAGTACAGACTACTTAATGACTGTGACTAGTATATTAGTGTGGCAGTAGTAGTACTAGTACGAGTATGATTAGATTACTTGGACTATGGATTTGCGGAGCTTAGTAAGTAGACTACAGCCGTGTTTACACGGGGAATTGTGAAGCGAATTAAGCAAAGCGATTTATATGAAGCAAAGTAGTGGCGTGTTTACACGAGCTAGTTTGAAAGTGTGTCGGCGACCGGGAACCAGCAGCCTTAGTGGTGCGCCTGTAGCCGGTGAGCACTGCTATTGGTTTAGTTTACACTCGTCGAATCGACGCCGATGTAGCTTCTACGTTAATATCGCTTGGAATTTAAGGTTAATTTAATTAAATTTCATTATTTGAGTATGTAATTCTGTTAAATATGATCGCATTCAATAGATTTCGGCCTAATCGGTCCCTAACACTGCCGGGCACCAGCGAAAGTTACACCTGAGCTTGTAGCCGGCGAGCACCGCTATTTTACACTATCGCCTATAGAGGGGGTGTAATGACGTCACAAGACAACTTTCAGTGGCCATATTGGATGACATACAGAAGGCTTGCAACTACCTACACTGTGCTTATTTACTGATTTGTTGGTTTATTTGTCACTGTTTTGAGCAGTTTGGCCTCAGAAGTTGTTGCTAAAGTGCTGTAAGCAAACACATTGGATGTAAACTGCCCAGAACCTCCCATAACACAAGAAAACTCTGTTTTACTGCATCTGCATGCATTAACAACATCGCTAGGGAGGGTGCTCGTAATCCAAGATGGCATCCCGCTGAGCGCCGATTGCTAAGTATTGACGTCACGTGCACTCCCTCTATAAGTGAATCTAGGTCATCATTAGATAAAAGATTCATCCCGTACTACAGTACTAGTAGCCTGAATATGGTCAGAGGTGAATACTTTATCTAGGACTAGGGGTCATATCCTAGATTCACCTCTAGACAGTCCTACCTATATGGATATGTCATACATATAATTTATTTAACAATTCAAAAGTAGAGGGTAAATATAAATATGTATGTGTCATAATGTGAAGAATATATTTTACATCTTAAATTAAGAATGTATGTATTCATTTCATTTACCCGGCCGTTAACCACTTTTTTTCCCTAATGGGTTGTTCTTCACCCTTATTCCCTGCTCTGTCTCTGGCTAGGGATGAATCTTTTATCTTTATTCTAGACTAGAGTATAACTATAACTTGTATAAGGCTAAGCCAAAGGAAAGGGTCCAATACCAAAACTTATGATTCATAAGAAGGAGTGTCCCACTAGAATAAGTGTACCATCTGCGAATATCCACTGACACATACAATTGTTCTTCTCGTTCTCCTACTTTATAAGTGTATTTGATGGGGTGATATCGGTGGACATAACACCGACTTGTCAGTCGCAAATCCCCCTTGTGAACAAACTGAAACTTTCGACAAGGTTTTGTTTAACTTTCAGTAGCTGGACCCTGAAGAGTGTTGGCCATGAATCGGTGTACCCAATCGACCGCCCATCAAAAATGTCGCTGTCATCGTTTTAGCGAAAAGTACAGCGTTCCAGAGACATCTAAACGTAAAGTCAACAATGCATTTTAAACTAGAAAGCAATATTAACTGCGGTATATCAATAACTTACCTTCTGGACGCCATTTTCATGGTAAGCTGATCACGAAAACCTCAACGTCGATCACCATTTAGATTACTCCAATGGCGGAAGTGGTAGCCTGCCTCGTTTTGAGTTTTGACCTCGTTTGACCTCAATGTTGACATTTCGTAGTTGTGTGCTTTTAACTATATATACTAATAACGTGACCGATATACTAGACATACGGCTTTGGGAGATGAGAAATGTTACAACTTACATTTGTAGACGCAAAACACTGCTAGTGTAGTGGTACTGGTAGTGCCTATCGGCTAGCCCTAGTGCTCCGCCTACGGCTACGGCTACGGTGGCCGTAAAGTCACATCGACCGTCATCGACGGCATTCTCGATGTCGGCATGACGTCACAACCCCGGAAACTAGTCCGCAAAGGGTAAATTATTGCAGTGATGTGCGCTGCAGCAATGCTATGTCTATGCGAAACATTTATTTTTGTAAAATAAATTTTAAAGCTTTCATTGGATCGATTAAAAATATCTTAATGCGCGATTGAAGAGGAAGATCTGAAGTATTTAATGTAACCTAAGAGCAATTTACTCTGAAAGTATTAAAAACAGAGATAATAGTGAAATTTGGGATATTCTGAGTGTCACTGCCACTGCCAGTGTTAGCCTTACCAGATCATGGCCTCAAAAACTATTTTCGCAAAATAAATTCAAGAACTTCCAATTGGCTGATAAAAAAAAAGCTGAATGTGAAATTGTAGAGAAAGATCTGAACTATTTAATAGAAACAAGAGAAATTTGCTTTCAAAGCACCAAAAAGCACAAATTCCTGTGATAGTTAGGGTAGTTTTAATGTTGTCTCTATGAGACTGGCATTTGTTTTACCCTTCGCGCGCCGTGAACCCCAAAAGTGCCCGGATGTCCAACATCGAGAATCGTCATGTCTCATGATGATGATCGTGACATGATCTAGTATCTACATAATGATAATGTTGTAAATATGTGTGTATCCAATGTTGGGATATATATTTTCTTTAATTTAAAAAAACCTTGGAGCGTGATAAGATCACTTACACTAACCATGTTTTCTAAAGCCCTGTTTACACAGGCGAGTTAAGCCGCGTCATATAAATCGCCTTGTCTAGTTCGGTTTACATTCGCCGTGTAAACGCGACTTAAGGTGGATTAGGGCTGATTCGCCTCAACTAATTCGCTTCAAGTAAACCGCGTCGCGAGGTAGTTTATATGAAGCGATCTAACTTGAGTCGGCCTATCTTGCATGTGTAGATGCAAGCGAATTAGTTGAGGCGGATTAAGGACGTCACAGTCGAGACCTGAGTTTGTTGACTTTCCGGTAAATTTGGTCTATGAAACCGCTAGATGTGCACAGATATTTTTTTCATGATTTATTTTAAGGTTTTCACTGCCCAGCAGAAGTTTTGACCATTCCAAACCAATACGATTCAGTCCATACATATCTAGGTCGAACCCACACTCTCTCATGGCGACGTCGACTAACTGAAACTGGCGCTGGTTAGTCTGGACTTGCTCATGCGCAGATATCGATTTCCGCCTTAAACCGCTCCGTGTGTAAACGCGCCACTACTTCGCTTCATATAAATTGCTTTGTCTAATTCGCTTTACAATTGCCCGTGTAAACACGGCTTTAGGGCACTAAATTCAAGTTACATCACTACTAGTTGTTCACTACTAGTACTAGCATTGGCATAAGAATTTGGTTCTGGTCGAACTTATGGCTACTGTGAAAGTACGTCTGAACACTTTGACTTCTGGATACTCAATGGTTTATTCACAGCCTAGGGCTCGCTGAACCCGCCGGCTAAACTTTCCATGATATCATCTCATTTGCATAATCCTTTGTCTAAACCTCTGCATCTCGTTAACATATATTAGCCACATACCTATACGTCTATTACGCATATATCACAGCTACTGGTTTGTCTCTGACGCAAGCCATCCTCAGATACTTATGCTGCGTTCGTATGAACTGGTGAATATGGTGTTTCCCACTTCACAACTGGTGAATTGTGTTCAATTGACTTCACAACTGGTGAACACCGCCTGTGAACTGGAGATTTTTTAAGCGGCTTGTTATCCACCATTTGTGAAAAAATGGCAGCGAATGGAGAAAAGTTGCATGGTAACTTGTAAGGTTCCATAATAAATTGACAAAAATATGTTTGTAATAAAACCATTGTCCATGATGTGTGAAATCATACCTGGTGTATAATATGGTAGTGGATGCTAGATACCAAAAACGTGCAGTTTACATGTTATTTATGCATGTATTGTAGTTTGCCTCTATTATCGCCCAGCCTGAAATGTTCAATTTCTTTAATCATAGACTGCAAAAAACTTGCTCATAATTAATTATTTCAATCTATTGTTGGTATTTTTAATAGAATTTTATTTGGTCACAGAAATCAAATGTAATTAATTGTAAAACTGAGCTGGAGTAAATCTACAAATTTGGGACCTGCCAATTTAAGTACGTACATGTGAAAAACATGACCTTTTCAACAGCATGCTTTAATTATCTGCTGGAGCGGCCATTGAAATCGGAGCGGCAAAATCTTTTGTTCTTTTACTTTAAAGTTGCATTCTGGGAACGGATTGGTGCCATATACCCATATGGCACTAGGGTTTTTAACAAAATATTATTTTGTAGAAAGATTAGTTTGATCCACCACAAATACACAGGTTTCTAGGTTAATGCTATGATGGCAGCAGCTGTTCTGGTCGCGCCGAAGCATTATCGTTTGGACGGGATCCGTCGCAATTGTGCCGGGTTCTTGGCTTAACGCTGTGATGGAAGCAGCCATTCGTTCCACAGTGTATGCGCCGGAGGATGGCCCGGGGTAGTAGAACCATATCAGTTTCTACACTCACCTATGACAAATTGCACATTCTATTGTAAAGTCCACGGCTCGAATCTGTGGTTGTGTAGGCAGGCTATAGTGAAATCAATACAGGCAAAGATCGAGAAAGAAAGAGTATAAAGGGTGAAAGAAAAGAGAGTCAAGCCCTGAGGTTTATTATTTATATGCTACATGGATCCAGTATAGTGTATCACCCCACCCCATTCTCTCAATGAGAAACAAGCATTTCTAGCTCCACCAATGAGAAACAAGCATTTCTGGTCCCCATGTTTACAGTGATCTGCCCACCACCACCAAGCTGTGCATGTGAGTGGTGATCCTGACTAGCAGAGGGGGGAGGGGGTAGTGTCTAGGGCTCTGAGTACCCCTTATACACTATCTTACTAGCACCACAATGTCTATTTACCTATCAATCAAGCACCACCAGTAACTACATAAACACATCTATGCACCAGGCCATGTATACCTGTTTCACAAATAGAACATTTGCATTCCCCCACCAATGCATCATTATCAGAATATTTTACACTATGATTCAGCCAGGCCTGAGCATTAATGGTTTGACGGGATCCACTGCAATTGCGCAGGTTTCTGGATTTAATGCTATGATTGCAGTAGCTGTTCTGGTCGTGCCTATGTGTTTTTGTTTGGACGGGATCCATAAAAAATGTGCCATTCCACAGCGTATGTGTCGAAGGCCATATCAGTTTCTACACTTGCCTATGACGAACTGCACGCTCTGTGATCCCGAGCCATCTGCCAGCACATACGCTGCGGAACGGCTGCTGCCATCATAGCATTGAGCCCAGAACCCGGCATTTGCAATGGATCCCGTACAAACGATAACGCATGACCAGAACAGTCGTTGCCATAATAGCATTAAACCTGGAAATCTGTGCATTTGTGGTAGATCCCGTCAAGCCATTAATGCTCAGGTCTGGCTGGATTGTAGAATTTGGCTGCTGCCATCATAGCATTAAGCGCAGAACCCGGCACATTTGCGATGGATCCCGTCCAAACAATAACGCATAGGCACAACCAAATTTCAAACGGATCCGCACAAAACACATGCGTGTGCATCCTCACATACATTTATACCGCCAAGGATATGCATATTGCTCACATATGGTATGCGTAGGCACTATGTATGTGGCACAAGTTAGAACTATTCTAAGTTTGTTTGTTTCCCCGAACAGGTATACCAATTGCCTTTAACATTTTGCATTGCTATCTAATGAATTTGCATGTCTCATATACATATTATTGCTGTTACTATTTACTGTTATCCATGTCTCATCCTCCCTCATACCATACATAGTCCCAATGGCAGATGCAATTTTAATTGACAAATGTAAAAATATAAATTACCCAAATTGACTAATTATATTTATAGAATTGACCAAATAGCATTGAATACCCAACATGGAGGGGACGGGCAACATCCACCTTATTTTCTATTCCCCTCTATGGCCCTGCATAGTAGGCCTACTTGGTCGGGGGAGGGTAATGAGGTCACAAGATTGGCCTGATTGGTTAATGGACTCCCTGCATAATGGGTGTTTCAAAGTGTGTCCAAAGGGGTGAGGTTAAAATTCACGGGTTATTCTGTATATGCTGTGCCAAATAATTAGCTAATACACCAGTATTTAAGTTGGATATATATAGGATCAAATGTAAGTAGTTTTAATTTTGACAAAATTATATTTCATCAGACCATGCAACTTAAAAAAATGTTGAGCGAGACTCAAGTTGACAGATGCTTGAGAAACAAGTAGGCCTATGTAGTCATTTTTGTGGGGGGTGGGGGGGGGGTGTCTTTTTGTGTGTGCCAAACTGTTTGGCTTTAATTAGACTGGAACCCAAATACCTACTATCAAAGTAAATTACCATTACAAGAAAGCATTTTGTCAAGGTATTTATTTACAACTGAGTGATAATTTACAACAGCGATATCAATATAGGTTAAACAAATAATACCAAGAACAAAAATAAGGATAATCCAAGACTGCATTAAACATGCACATATACTTGCAAAGAGTGAGAGCCGAATCCAAACCACCAATATACATCTACTACAGATAGCGACATCTAATATGATCTACACCCACCACACCTATTACGGCCAGTGCATTTTTGGTGTTTTTTTGCAATAGAGGGAGTGCACGTGACATCATCACTCAGCAGTCAGCCATATTGGATTACAATCACCCTCACCTAGCCATGTTGTGAATGTATGTTGATGCAGTAAAACAGCTTTCCAATGTTCTGAACGGTTCTGGGCAGTTTACATCCAATGTGTTTACTTACAGCACTTTAACAACTTCTGAGGCCAAACTGCTCAAAACAGTGACAAATAAACCAACAAATCGGTAAATAAGCACAATGTAGACAGTTGCAAGCATTCTGTATGTAATTCAATATGGCCACCGAAAGTTGTCTCATGATGTCATTACACACCCTCTATAGGTTCTCATGCAACATATTATGTGGCTAACCCCTCGTGGGATTGGAAACCGGCCGAGTCAAACCAATGTCTTAAAAAAATTATACTCATGGCTACATAACCTGATGCTCAACATTAAACAAATTTAAGTTTTAAAGAGACTAAGCTCTTTATAGTAAATGGGTTTTACAATCCTAAAACGGAGAGTTCACCGCAGTGTCATAGAACACAACATGGTACACAGAACTGGGGAATAGTGTGTAGAACATAGCACTTATGGCTTGCAGCTGTGCTTCCAGTGCAGAAACTCGTGGGTTGAATCCGGCTGAGTCAAACTAATGACATAGCAAATTGATACTTTTCGCTACCGAGCCTGCGTCAGGATAATATGATTAGTAGGGTAGGTTATAGTGCCAGTGGGATTGTATCCCAGTAGGACAATACTATAAAGTAGCCATGAGTGCACACTTCCACAAGTCAGTACCCCCCTTGATGACCTCACATATTGCTAGGACATAAAACCTCAACAGACAAACTGTATTGTATGTAGGCCTACTCGTATAGCCATTGTACACAGCACTTCGAAAAGCAAGTTTAAAAAACAAACAAAAACACATTAACTATTTTTTTTCAACCATGTAATATCAGCAAAAATCACATGACAAACCCAATGCTATCACTAATAATATGGTTTATACTTTAAAAAAATAGTTACTTAATAAAAAAGATACAATCCGCCTATAGTTACTGAATGTTTGCAGCAAGAACATTAAGGAATAACTAACAACCAATAATACTCTCTAATGACATTTTCTACTATTCATAAATCCTAATTGTTACGGTTTTATTTAACTAGCCTACCAGTTAGTGGTATTTTATCGTTATATCTGGCCATAGTCCTTGTATGACATTGTGGTGTGTGCGTTTAATTGAATGACATAATAGAAGCTTTGGAGGGTGAGACTGACAGAAACTAACCATCATTACACAGTTATTATAATTAAAACTGCATAGTCCGATGAAAACATTATTAGGATAGGACAAGGAGCAGTGGAATGAGGAACATCAATGGGGAGCTTTCATTAGCCATTTCTCAAGTTATGCACTTGGTGGCAGCATCCACTCCCGGTCCAAGCAAATCCGTGGGTATTTTGGTCCATTGGCAGTAAGCTATTCTCAGCTCATCTCAGCTCATTTGAAACAGAGAATATCAACTAAAAATATATATATAAGATGTTAATTTGTTATCCAGCATTGCAGTTACATCAATCTAATCAGCACATCTTATGCCATCAGCATTTAGATCTAGGCAAATCTTGTCACTCAGACTAGTGTTAGAGCCATAGCCAGTGTAGTAAATGACTGATTGTTTTGTGTGGAATTGTATGTTTCTTAGCTCAAATTGCTTAACTATGGCTAGTTTTGTCTTAGATATTTTCATCAGATCGTGCATACATGTTTATGCCAAATTGCTATGTATTTCTATTAATTTTGAATAAAACCCAAGTTTTGCCCAACACGTATCAGCAAACTCAATGGCCGGGCACCTTTCAGTTTGATTCAATGGGTGACACAGTGAAAATGGTGAAACACGCAACATGCAGCATTACATGGGACCGGTATGGTGCGCCATCTGACGACAGAGTCATGCAACGAAAGCTCCTCATTGTCCGCGATTGAAATTTCCCCTGCTGAATGTCTAGATCACAATGCCTTGCAGTGTGTTTGCGGCGACCGCAAGGCACCGCATCGGCCAGACCGTATGGTGACCGCAAGGTTTTCTGCTCACTGCAAGGGGTTACGTTTTTCTTAAATGAAGTTATCTTAAATTCGGAAAATCGCAACCCAAAGGATTCCAGTTTTGTTGACATCAATGAATATCAATATGGTACATAATTCATGTTTGTGTGATCAATATTAAGAAAGTTATGACATTTTTATACATTAAAGACTGAAATATATCAAAATATACCTATGAAAAGGTAACCCCTCTTACCGATGCGGTCCGCCGATAAAATAACTACAGCGA
The DNA here is from genome assembly GCA_030323885.1 of Branchipolynoe longqiensis. Classification (NCBI taxonomy): domain Eukaryota; kingdom Metazoa; phylum Annelida; class Polychaeta; order Phyllodocida; family Polynoidae; genus Branchipolynoe; species Branchipolynoe longqiensis. The sequence continues at coordinate 4,652,376 of CM059200.1, forward strand.
CAAGAAGCACCTAGCGGAGAATGACTGTACAATCTGTGAATAGATAAACCGCAGACAGGAACACTGTAACAATTGCATAAATCGCAAGACACACCGCAGACTGCAGCACTGTATGGCGACTGCAGCATTTGTGACCTAGGCATAATGAACTAATGTACCCCCGCCCCTAAAAAATTGTTAAATTAAAAAAACTAGTTGAGTGAAAACGTACACACTAACAGCAGTTGTTTGGTGATGGAACCTGTATAAGGACACAAATAAACATAATTATAGATAACACTCCCAAACTTCTATATTATAATGTACCCAAACTAAGCAGTTCAACCACATATGTAGATAAAAATTCACCCCCGTACTTACAGTAGCCTGAGTAGGGGTGAAAAACAGCCCCACATAAAAGCTGGCAACACATTTTGACATAGTGGGAAAATGAAGTACTTATACTTATCCTCTTCTGCTTAAGAAATTAGGCATCAATGCCTGTTAGCAGGCTTGGCCTGTCTAAGTGGGACCTAGTGAAATTATAGTTTTCGTGCGGCGAGCACTGACTGTAGCGGTAATTTACCCAGTGCTTATCGGGGCGTCCTTTGAAAGAGTTTAAGCTTGGGGCGTTCACTACATCAGCTGGTAGTCTGGTCCAAATGTTCCCGGCTCTTTCAGTGAGGAAGTTTTGACGAATCGCTTGTTAGTCCTGGGTTTGACGATCTTCTTATTATGCCCTCTGATTATCAGACCGTGTGTTGGCTCGAGTATGATGTACCGGATTTTGACTGTATATGTTCCACTGAGGTGTTTGTAGATCTCAATGAGGTCTCCCTGGGCCCTTCTGTATATAGGCTTGGCAGGTTTAATTCTCAGTCAGTCTTCGTAAGAGAATTTCTTCAGGGTTGGTACTAGGCAGGTTGCGCGCCTCTGTACTCTCTCGAGAAGTTCACAGTCCTTCCTGTACATTGGTGCCCATGCTGGATACCCATATCCTAGCTGATAAATTCTTAATTTAAGAAGCAACATATATTAATATATACATCTTCATATTTACTTGCTACTTTTGAGTTGGAAAATATAATAAAACATCCAGTTTAATTAACATTTAGAAGTGGAATTGACGGCGCTCTATCGCCATCTTGTCTTTTTGCATTCTCTCATTTAACCAACTCTGTGCCGATATAAATAGCCTAACATTACTGGAACCAGAGATTGTACTTCCTGTTGCAAACTAAAGCTATTTTCGCCAGTATTTAGACTACATTGTCGTTCACCCCTACTACAGGTACGGGGTGAATCTTGTATCTACCATATGTGCATCTAGGTAAGTGGTCTGAAGAAACAATAGTTTGTGAAGGCTCATCAGTCTTCATATGTAGACCATCATGCATTTAAACAACATTGGTATCAGATTTACGCCATTTACTGAGGCATTACAGGGCTGGCTGATTACTATCACCGCCCCCCCCCACACCCACCCACATTTACACAAATATTCCCAGAGGATAATATTACAGCAACACACACAAGAGTCGACACATTTCAAGTGGTATATACATTCTAACACATGGACAGAATAATATACATAGACCAGGCAGGTTCGTCGAATTCTGTTTGAATTGGTATGAGCCAGTCTCATATACCAATGGAGATTTGGTTAAGTCTTAAACCAATTTGCCTGAACATATTTAAAGCTGCATAGTCTGATGAAAATATCAAAATTTTTTAAACCAAACCAATTATCTAGATTTGATTCTATATATCTAACTTAGATACTAGTGCATTTATTAAGCATTTGTCACCACATAGAAGGGAATACTGGGGTAATTTAATAAAACCTGTTACTGCAGAAGCCTATAGTGTCAAGAGTTTTGGCATGCTTGCCAAAATTCATCTTGCATGATATCTCAAAAGATAGCTATTTAAAATAAAACTTATTTCCAACTAAAGTAACGTAGAGTATAGACCTCTTTCAATGTTTGTAAACATCGGGTATGCACGCGCAGCTCGGCTGCAGAACGAAGGCACACTGCTACTGAGTTTGCCCGTGCGCGCAGTGTAAAACATTTATTTTATTCAAAATTAATAGAAATGCAGAAGTCTAACCATATAAATCTAATATAATCTATTCGTTAAATATGTTTTCTATGTGTACCAAGCGGTTTGTCTCTAGGTGCTGTCATTTTAGAGATATTTCACTTTTTCTGTATGAAGATTGCTCACGGCCATTGACAATGCACTGGCACTGACACTCAGAATATCCCAACTTTCACTATTATCTCTGTTTTTAATACTTTCAGCGTAAATTGCTCTTAGGTTACATTAAATACTTCAGATCTTCCAATTCAATCGCGCATTAAGATATTTTTAATCGATTCAATGAAAGCTTTTAAATTTATTTTACAAAAATAAAAGCTCCACATAGACAGCATTGCCGTATTTTACCCTTCGCGGGCAGTTTGCCGGTACACGCAGTGCAAAACGTCGATTTTATTCCAAATTTATAGAAATCCAGAACCCTAACCGTATCAATTTAATATAATCTTTTTGGTAAAGATGTTTTCTATCTGTATTCCAATCAGTTTGTTTCTAGGTGTTGTGGTTTTAGAGATATTGAACTTTTTCTGTATGAAGATTGCTCACTGCCATCAACAATGCATTGAGTTTGCCAGTACGCGTAGTGCAAAACGTCGATTTTATTCAAAATTTATAGAAATCCAGAACCCATAACATATCAATTTAATATAATCTTTTTGGTAAACATGTTTTCTATCTGTATTCCACTCAGCTTGTTTCTAGGTGTTGTGGTTTTAGAGATATTTAACTTTTTCTGTATGAAGATTTCCCATAGCCATTGAGTTTGCAGTGTGACCGGATGTTGTCCTGCAGCCAAGCAGCGCACGCACTGACCTAAATAGCAATGCTGACGTCATATGAAATTGGTCAATAATGATCAACTTAATATATTTATCTCAGAGAACGACAAACTCAAAACCATCGCACTATCCAACTTTAAGCAAATTAATTTGTTTAAATTTTAATTAAATAGAAATGGGATTATATGTAACTTTAAACATTTCCATCAAAACCTATCCAACTGAACACATGTTGTAAAAACGTATACTTTTGGTTATGCCTTTAATAACATCACAAATCATGCCCATAAGCTGTTATTTTGGAGACTTCTATATAAGCTTATATTACAAAAGTTCAGTCGATTCTCTCTTGTGTGTGGGCGGTATTGCAATACCTCAGGGAGTTTGACGCCCCTGCCCTGCAGAGTTGTAAACCACTGCCTTGTGGTACAGGTTCTTGACAGAACCGAAGGCTAAGGGAGCAAACCCTGAACATAAAACCATGTCACTGTGGCAGCATCTAGGGGGGTTTATGTATGGAACTCCCAACATCTCCCGACCAGCCACTGCAGGGACAAATAGTTTTGCGCCTGTCTGGACATGTTCTTGCCGGTGTGAGACCTCTATTTGCTCCCCGAGAGAGTGCCGATGGTAACTTGCAAAAGCCAGCAGCACTTTCAACACTTTTGCAGGCAGCTTTCATGAAATGCCGACTCATGGACATCACTCTCACAGCAGAGAGCTAAATGGAGAGCGACAGTCAAGTAATGAAAGCAGTCTTTGTTGCATCGTGACCGACAGCATGATGATGATGATGGTCGGAACACCGATGCTTCAACGGCAGCAAGACTTATTCCAATAAACAGACTTTAAACAATTGAAAAAGCTTGTAGATAAAGTTAAAAATTTATATTTAATCAATGCTATTTTCATCACATAATTAAAACTTACCATTTATTATTCGATGTCAAACCTGAGGTCTTGGTAAATCCGAATATAAAATCTAAATATCTATTGAGGTGGAGTCTATATTCCAGATATCGAATGGTTTATCAGTGATTTCTTTTAAATACAATAATTATCACCCACTGAGCACTAGGTGAAGTTCAGGATACAAAACGTTGCCTTGACAACTGCCATTAGCTCTTAATGGAGACAAGGCGCTTTTTCTTGATACAGCGCCACACCCACTCGACGGTCACGTGCTTCTGGGACGATGACAGCGGCATCTGGTGGAAGGAAACAGAACCATAATATATGTTGTTTGTTTGAGTTTGACGTCCTGGCAACATTCTATGGTCATATCAGGACAGATACCGACTTGTGACAGTGTGCACTCATGGCGACTTTAAAGTGCTGTCCCACTGGGAAATCAGGCCGCTAGTACCATGACCCGATATCCTGACACTGAGCTAACCAGTCCTTGCCCTATCCTATTAATGCCGAGCGCCTGGCTAGGAAGCGACAAGTATCAATTTTGTAAGTCACTGGTTTGACTCGATCGGCAATTGAACTCCCGATCTCCCACACGGGAGGCCTGCGCTCTACCGGTTCGGCCACCACGCCCGGTGAATCATAATAGAAGTTGTCGAGGCGTACTGTATGAAACTTGACTTCCGGTCATTCCAATTTTCACAGAAAGTCACCCGCAACCCAGAGGTCCTACATGGACTGTAATCAAATCTTGTAATTTTGTAATATTTAAGTGAATGGTCTGCTTAGGATTTAATGAATATATATATATATATAGAAATAATATAAATCGCTAATTACTAAATAAAATCGTCGAAATCCCCGACCCCCACCTCACCCCCGGCGACACCGCCTTTCTCTGCCCTCCCGACCCTCCGCCCTATCCCCCCCCGACCCTCCCCCGCCCACTCCCTCCCCCACCCCGCAGGACTTCGCTGCCCCCCTCTCCCTCCCCCCCCCCGCACCTACCCCCCCGCCACAGCCCACACCCTCGACGAGCCCACCGTCGACGTCCTCGACCCCCACCTCCAGGACACCCTCCCCGCCGCCCCCTCCTGCGGCCCCACCCCCACCCGTAAGCTCGGTTAAACCAATGATCGGTTAATCCAAACAAATTTGTAGGGTCCCTTCAAGTTTGGTTTAATGGGGTTATACTGTATATAAATGACAGTTCAACATAATATTGATCATGGGATTGATGGGGCGCCTAGCTTTGACCCATGCACAGCATGGGCTAAGGCTAGTGTTTTATTACTGGCTTCGATGACCTAAACCAAGTATGCACTTAGAATGGGAGCCCGGCGGAAAAGTGTTACGCTACTGACTGGTCCGTTCCAGACGACCACGTGTGTTGCAGAGTCCTTTTCGAGTTCATCAACATCGCCATCAAATCTGTCCAACTTGGTGAAGGAAACAAGCATAATGAGGTCCTTAAGGCCGTGTATCCATAGACTGTTCCCTTGTGACATGTTCCCTTGTTCCATATTCGCTTGTGACCTTGTGACGCCGACAATGAAGCTGTGTTTTGCTTAGTGGCTGTTCCCATAGGTTGGACCCAGCGACTGTATGGCCTTGTGCATGGCACATGTGACGTACTGACCAGGAAAATAGAGAATAAACAGGTTCATTGTCTGTGTGGCTCGTCACAAGGTCACAACACCCCACAACGGAAGTGTATGGATACACAGCACAGTAAGAGGATCAATCACCTCTGTGTGAAAGTCACTTATTCCTGCCGTGTATACACAGGGGCACCAGAGGACGCATGTCACACACAACTTGGTTGGTTGGTTGTCCCCGTGTGCATGTCCACATGTATGTTTATGTATATGTCTATGTCAGTGTATGTTTATGTACATGTCTATGTGTGCAAGTTTATGTACATGTCTATGTGTGCATGTTATGTACATGTCTATGTGTGCATGTGTATATACATGCTGGTCTATGTGTGCATGTTTATATACATGCCTGTGTATGCATGTATCTGTGCACGTCTATGTATGTATATCTATGTGTGTATGTATGTCTATGTGTGCATGTTTATATACATGTCTATGTGTGCATGTTAATATACATGTCTATGTGTGCATGTTTATGAATGTATATGTGTGCATGTTCACGTGCATGTCTAAATCTGCATGTTTATGTGCATGTCTATGTATGCATGTTTAGGAATGTCTATGTGCACACATTTACGAATGTCTATGTGCACATGTTTACATATGCATGTTTATGTATGCATGTTTATGTGCACAGGTCTACTTTTCAATATAGCAGTGAGAAAAACGCTAACAGTAACAATGACAATTTCCATATGACAGATTTGCGTGGACTTGTTTTTCTTACATATTTGCAAAAGGATACGCTATTATGTAACGCTTCATCCTGTCGTAGTCGTGCACGTCAGTGGAGATGTAGAACGTCATCCCCGAAAACACATTCGGCAGGTGCTGAAATAAGAATCACATGGTTTGTTTGTTTCTTTCTTGTTTTACGTCCTAGCAACATCTAAGGTCATATCAGGACGGGTACCGACTTGTGACAGTGCACACTCATGGCAACTTTATAGTGCTGCCCCACTGGGAGACAAGGCCGCCAGCACCATGACCTGATATCCCACTCAGTCACATTATCCTGACACTCAGCCAAACAGTCCTTGCCCTATCCTAATAATGCTGAGCACCTGGCTAGGAAGTGACAACTATCAATTTTTAAGTCATTGGTCTGACTCGACCAGGGTTCGAACCCACTAACCCATGGGTTTGGATCCCCCAATCTCCCAAAACAGGAGACGGACGCTTAACTCATTTGGCCATCCCGTCTGGTCTAGAATCACACATGGTCTTGTAATATTTTCATAAAACTTTTTTAAAGTCACTCGGTATAGGCCACGGAGAGACTGGAGATGCACTCCAACAAATGTTCTCCAAGCTCACCTTTCACTTTATGAATGATTTGAATATTAGAAACTGAAATTTAAATGTTTGTTTGTTGTTGTTTTACATCCTAGCAATATCTAAGGTCATATCAGGATGGCGAAATGTTAATGTATTTGATTGATTGATTGGTGGTTTCTTTACATTTGAACAAATAACAACAAAAAGCTGCAATCGAACAACCTAGGTAGACCAGTCGGCACTGGAAATGATATCACCAAATATATGTATTGTCAATGCTGTTTAGACATTAAAATAAATACAAATATTCACTTTGGAATCGTGACCTATGCTTCCCATGACACCCCCCGCCTGACATGACTTCTTCAGACTTACCAATGTAAACCGAATAAGAAAACAGGTGGCTTAACAGTTGTAAACCTGTCCTGTGTGCTTGATTGATTGATTGATGGTTTCTTTATGCCGCATAGGCAGCATTCGCCATATTCATGGCGAGAATTGCCGGTTCTTTGTTCAACCATCGCTTTTTCACAGAATGCAAAAGCATACAATCAATTACGTGTCAACAGAATGAATTAAAAAAGCTCCTGCGTGTAGTTTTCACAAACTCATATATGAATGAACTACCAATACCTGTTGCTTGACTGCAAACTTGTCTTCCTCCGACCGTGACCTCTGTTTGACTGCGGAGCTGTCTTCCTCCGACCTTGACCTCTGTTTGACTGTGGAGCTGTTTTCCTCCGACCGTGACCTCTTTTTCACTGGAACCAAATTCTCGTGCGAATCCGACTTCCGTTTCTTTGGTGTTGTCCTGGGTGTCGTTCCACTTCCGGTTCCATTGAGATCATCTTTTACGACATCTTGGCTGCTCCCATTTGCAGATTCTGCTAAGGCGGCTTTTTTCTTGGGCGTCCCTGCCCCGAGGAAATCGGGGAGATCAGCCGTCTGCTTGGAGGCCCGGAAGAGCTCCTAAAACCAGATGTTTCCATTAAAGTTGCATAGTCCGATGGTTTTGAGTTTCTGCCATTTTCTGAGATAACTATATTAGGCTGATTGGTATAATCTACCTTACTTTAGTTTGAAGTAAATTTGATTTTAAATGGCTAACTTTTGAGATATTTTAAACACAACCACGCAAAAATAATTTTGGCAAGCACACCAAAACTCCTGACAGGCTTCTGCAGTAACAGGTTCTATTAAATTGCCCCAGTATTCCCTTCTATATGATGACAAACGTTTAATAAGTGCATCAGTATCTAAGTTAGATAAGTAGAATCAAATCTACGTAATTGCCTTGCTTTTTAAAGTTTGATGTTTTCATCGGACTATGCCGCTTTAAGCATTTTAACTCTCTTTGTTCTGACCTTGAGCTCTGGCAGGGTGGTCGCCTCCTTCCACGTCTTGTCGTCTCGCATCTTGGTGCAGCGTGGGAAGCGGATCGAGATGCCGCCGGCGGTGTGGCCGTCTGCGCGGCTAAACTCGGCACCCGTGATCTCCCACACCTGAGAGAGCTGCTCAGAACAAATGCAAAGGCTGTAACAGGCCTTGTTTGTTGTTTTTTGTCCTAACAACATTTAAGGTCATATCAGGACAGGTACCGACTTGTGACAGTGTGCACTCATGACGACTTTATAGTGCGGCCCCACTGGGAGACCAGGCCACCAGCATCATGACCCGATATCCCACATTATCTTGATACTGTGCTAACCAGATCATGTCCTATCCTATTATCCTTCCGCACAAGAAATCTGTGCTCGACTGATTCGGCCACCACGTCCGGTGGCTGTACCAGTGACTATATATACATGCAGTTCTCGTCAGTTGATTATTCACCGCATAACCAGTTTCACAGATAGCAGAGATATTGTATAGGATCTCCTTTTGTAAATGTCTGGAATTTTTATTTGAATTTTATTTCACCATCAAATATGGTAGAGTGGTTTTGGTCGGCGTCCCCTTATATTAGGGGGGTGGGGGTGATTTTACTTCCTGCACACCCAACAATATAACGGTTACCAGGGATGAAAGTGGTCACTGACAAAAAAGATGGAAATTAAGCGAACACCATGTCACCATCAGCAGAACCAAGCCGTGGTTATTACATCGACAACAAATTTCCACGAAAACGTGGATTTCCCCCCATACGATTACAGTCAGGGAATGGTGGAAAAAAGCCAGAAGTCAGGTTTCAACTATCCTTGTTGTGACTATATCATCAATCATACTCAACTCGGTCTTGTTTGGGTTTTATGTTCTAGCAACATCTAAGGTCAAATAAGAATGGGATTCAAATCAACCAACCGTCGTCATATACACTAATTCCATAGCATTTTGTTTAATGTTAATCAATAAATATGAAAAATCTCGGAATTCCATGAAATCGCAGAGATCTTTCATCCCTGGATTAGGAAATTGAACTGAGCTAAATTTAATGTTACACATGTTAGCGCCTACCTACCTTTGGGTCTTTGACAACAAGGTCTGGCGTTAGTTGGCGCGAAATGTTGAGCCAGCTGGGAACGCGTGTGTAGTCCTGAAAAACCACATATTTCGACACAGGGATGAAAGTGGTCTCCCGGAAAAAAACGCGGGAATCAAGCAGAAATTATTACACCACGGCAAATTTCCGCGAAAACGCGGATTTCCCCGCATACAATTAGCACTGTCAGGGAATCGCGACAAAAATGCCGGAAGTCACGTTTCAAGAATCCTTGTTGTGCCTATATTATCGCTTATACCTAACTCGTTCTTGTTTGGGTTTGAAGTTATAACAACATCTAAGGTCATATAAGAACAGGATTCAAACTAACCAATGATTGGTAAACATAAAGAATTGTGGAAATCAGCGAAATCGCGGAGATCTTTCATCTCTGTGCACACTAAACCCTCCTCTAATGCCACCTAGTTCTAAGGTCATAATCAGGACAGGTACTGACTTGTGACAGTGCACACTCATGGCGATTTTAGTGCTGTCCCACTGGGAGAGCGAGCCACCAGCACCATGACCTATCCCACTCAGTCACATTATCCTGATATTGAACCAGCCAGTCGTTGCCCTATCCTAATAATGCCAAGCAGCCAAGGAAGTGATTGTATCAATGTTTGTAAGTCATTGGTTTGACTCAAACGGGATTGAACTCCCGACCTTCCGCACGGGAGGGCTGCGCTCTACCGATTCAGCCACTGCATCCGGTCTGCCCCCCAGTGCACCAGAAGAGGGCGCCACCCGGGCCACTTTCAAGGTACGCCTCGGAGAAATTACAGACTTTAGCTGCCAGGTGCCTGGAAAATGGCAGCCCCGAGAGGAGGCAGCTCTGATTGGCTGAAACCACTGAATTCGGCAGCCATTTTCGAGGCGCTTTTTGCCTCCTACCTGAAAAGCAAGACGTCTCCCGAGGCGCACCCTAAATGCATACATGCCAAAAAGACGTCGCAGAGTTGTCTCGGAGTCGACTCTGGGGTGTACCCTGAACGCGGCGCAGTACTCGGCGACAGGTCACATTGAAATGATTGATTGATTGATGGTGATTTTAAACCATGTCAGCAGCGAAGGATATATTCATGTATAAAAGTGAGTTGTTTTTTTCTGGGGGAAAATGGATCCACCAGTTTTAAATACTAATATAAAAATTCACTTGTAATTCAGAAATGGTTAAAAAGATGTTAGATGGCGGTAAAATTGACCTTACCATACAGAAAATAGATAATTTGAGGCCCATAGACAGATGTGGGTTTTTTCCCCATAATATTTTATAATTTCCCAAATAAGCCGACTGATGGTGTCCATTCGATTTGTTTACGTTAAAATGTGCTTCATACTGGGACTTATGTTCCTTGTTGTTGGTATTCAATTGATTGATTGGTGGTTTATTAACGCCGTGTCGGCAGCATAGGCCATATTCACGCCGAGAATTGTTTGTTTTTATTCAACCATCGCTTTTACATCAAATGTAAAAGTATACAATCAATTATGTGTCAATAAATGTTGGCATTCATTAATGTTAGTAGACAAAAGGCAAAGGCTTTCCTATCGTTACTACAGCTAAATAAGTTCAGAATTTCACAATTGTGCTTATATAAGCACCGTGCCTAACCATACTTTTTAAATACTTTAGAAGCAAACTTATTTTAATTTCATTATTTAAAGTTGCACAGTCTGATGATTTTGAGTTTCTGAAATTTTCTGAGATAAATACATTAGGTTGATCGTTATTATGTACCTTACTTTAGCTTCAATTAACTTTTATTTTAAGTGGCTAACTTTTGAAATATTGGAAGTGGAACCATGCAAAATTAATTTTAGCAAGCTTGTCAAAACTCTGACCCAATAGGCTTCTGCAGTAACAGGTTCTATTCAATTGCCTCAGTATTCTCTTCTATGTGGTGACAAATGTTTAATAAGTGCACCAGTATCTAAGTTAGATATCTAGAATCAAATTTAGATAATTGTTTTGGTTTTGAAAATTGGATATTTTCATCGGACTATGCAGCTTTAACTAAACGAACATAGCATAACTCATAACATAACATAACAATACCTTAAACACAGAAATACTACTTAAATTGTACTGTATTGATTATAACCAGTCAAAGTTCCAGCCAACATGAACAAACAACAAGGTAACCAATAGGTATTAATCAATCCTACCTTTGTCAGACCACTTTCAGGATGGTAGTCACTCTGATGTCCATACACAACATAACGAAATGAAGTAGTTCAATGATCCTACTGAGGTACATAACTAAACAATATTAACCTACTTACTCACTCAATACGCCCCACCTGAGATTACCATAAAGATCAGTTCCAGGGATGAGAGTAGCCTGTGACCAAAACGTCTGAAAAGTGTCATCTATATTTACGAGCGAAGCGAGTCCCATGCATCTGGAGGGCACTGTGACACCCCTGGAAAGAATTTAGATTTTGGTGCAATTTCAAGGCCATTTTGAGACAACCTGGGACTACTTTGATGTAGCTGAACCATAATTTTTCTTTGGGAAATAAGTTGTTTATGTCTGGTAAAGCACATGGCTTGGCATCGAGAAATTATTCAACTTGATATATTTTACGTCAGAAGGACCCCCCCCCCCAGTTTCTTTACATCTGATTTACATGAATCACAATAATGACCCTTGTGACCAAGAAAAAATCGGAAATCCGCCGAAAATCGGAAATTTCTCATCCCTGCAGTTCAAACAGAAAGGCCCACCCTACATCCCACCCTCACCCTTTCAACGAGTATGTCACCTCTAGAAAGATATTCCCCCCACCCTCGACTAAAGTTGACCATATTAGTCTAACATAGCTCCCTCCCGATATGTTTCTTTTTGATCTCATCTTGTTCTTTACCTGTCATTCATATTGATGCTTTGTTTATTGTTTCGTAATTGTTTATCTATATTGTTGTAGATTTGTTTAGTGTACAGTGACACTTGTCATTAGGGCTGGAAGACCAGTGCATTAGCACTGACATGTTGTTCAGAGGAATAAAAACACATGAACAAACAAAAAATACAAAACAGCAGACCACAACCACAATGGCTAGAGAATATTCTACACCTGATCCACAAAATAATGCACACAGCCCCAGTAAAGGAGAACTACAAAAGAACCCACAATTACAGCAGTACCTGTATTCACAGACCACTGTGAGCAGCGAACACTTGCCATTTACAGCTGGCAACATCTAAGGTCATATACGGACGGGTACTGACTTGTGACAGTGCGCACTCATGGCGACTTTATTGGACGTCAAACATATGGTCATTCTGACATATTTCTTTGAAGGAAACCCGCTGCCTCCACATAGGCTACTTTCTGATAAACAACAAGGGGTCTTTTATATGCATTTTCCCACAGACCCAGACAGCACTTACCACCGCCTTTGATGAACCAGTTGTGGACCACTGGTTGGAACGGAAAATAGCTCAAACTGCAAATGGATCCACTGAGAAGGATCAATCCGATGACCGACAGCTTCACAGTTGGACATTCTACGTACCCCCCCACCTCCCCGCCTAAAATACAATGAATATTTCTTTCAGCAGTAAGAGTGTGTGAGCAGTGGTGCTGGACAGCCTCACCTTGCTGATCTTCGCCATGTCAAACTCCTTTTGCAGGCGGTCGAGCGTCTTGTCATCGAAGCCGCTGCCACACTTGGTGACGGTGCACCAAAGCTGTGACGCTGGGTCCCACACGCCCATCAGGAACACCGAGATGACGCCCCCTGCAGCAGGCACAGCTTCATACTGACACGTGTTACTTTGACACAGTAGGTCCATCTGATAGCCACATGGCACTAGTTCCATACAAAGTCACTAGAATATAATTCCACTGTCAACGCCGAAATAACTATGTACATGTGCAATGAAAAATGATAGACATGATTACACATAATTGTCCTCGTGGGTGGAGTGATTTCAAATGGATCTGTGCCTTTCGCATCAACCCATTTGAAATAACTCTGCCCACTGACTTGCAATATTACAATGGCCTACACATACGCAAAGTTGTCTTTCAATTATATTATAACATAGCCTTTATACTAGCATAGTGTTGATTAAATGTGTAAATAGAGTTGATAACACAATATTGATGATGATATTCACTGCTGAGCCCAGTGACATACCCAGTCTGATAAAACTGATATCAGACTGGCCGTTTCAATATATATTATACAGTGTTAATACCAGCAACTGACAGGCATCATACACTAACTACACTAGCGTACACCGCTACAACTCGCTGGTTACCAGCAGACACAGTGTTAGTACCAGCGGCTGACAGGTAGTATACAGTACTACACTGGTGTACACCACTACAACTCGCTGGTTACCAGTAGGTACAATGTTAGTACCAGCAGCTGACAGGCAGTATACACAAACTACACTAGCGTACACCACTACAACCCGCTGGTTACCAGCAGGCACAGTGTTGGCAGCATACACTACTACATTAGTGTACACCGCTGTATTCTGTAGGTTACCAGCAGGTACAGTGTTACCATCAGTGGCTGACAGGCAGCATACACTACTATACTAGCATACACCGCTGGTTACCAGCAGGCATAGTGCTGACACCACTAAACTAGCGTACACCACCGCACCCCGCTGGTTACCAGCAGGCAGCATACACTAACTACACTAGCGTACCCCGCTGGTTACCAGTAGGCACACGGTCTCCACATACCCTTACTGCCCGTGCCGTAGTAGCCCCCGAGCACCACCAGGTCGGCCGTGTCCGCCATAGCGCCCTCTGCCAGGTAGTCCTTCTTCACCTTCAGCCAGTGCCGCTTTCCCGGCTCGTAGATGCTCTAAGCACACAGGCGAAAGGCGAACGTTAACCAGGCCTTTCTCATGCGCAAAGACAACTTGAAGCCACATAGTCCAATGAAGCCATCAATTTTCAAAACCAAAACAATTATCTAGAATTGATTCTACATATCTAACTTAGATATTTATGCACCTTTTGAGCATTTGTCGCCATATAGAAGGGAATACTGAGGCAATTTAATAGAAGCTATTACTGCTGAAGCCTATGGTGTAAGAGTTTTTGGCATGCTTGCCAAAACTAATTTGACATGTTTGCACTTCAAATATCTCAAGACTTAGACATTTAAAATAAAAGTTACTTCAAACTAAAGTAAGGTAAATTATAACAATCAATTTAATATATTTATCTCAGAAAAATGACAAGAACTCAAAACCATCAGACTATGCAACAAAATAGGTAACCAGCTTTATACCTCAGTCACACTTGTTTGCGACCAGATAAAATGGGTGGTCGCAAAGTGGGGTTTGGTGGTCAACAACCTCTTGGTGACCAATTTTGTCACAAGGAGGTTGCAGCTGCTGCACCAAAAACCTTGTGACTAAAATGGTCGCTGACCATTTTCATATGTTGGCAACCAGTCAGCGACCAATGGGTCGCAAACCCTAGGGTGACTGAGGATTTAGATATTAACACTGCAAGGATATTGTTTCCTTAGATAATCCGCCATTAAAGCACCACTATCATTTTTTTATATTAAAAAAGAAAACAAATATAAATATACATGCAAAATTCAGTAGTATAATAGTTAAATAACTCAAATAAGATTAAAATTACAATTTGTAATTGCATAATAGGTACTTGTGACAGCATGCGCTCATGCTGACTTTATAGTGCTGCCTCGCTGGGACACCAGGCGATAAGCGGCACTGTGACCCAATATTCCACAGTCACATTATCCTGATACTATGCTAAGCAGTCCATGTCCTATCCTATTAATGCTGAGTGCCAGTCTAGGTAGCGACAAGTATCAATTTGATAAGTCATTGGTTTGACTCGGCTTGGATTCATACTCCCAACTTTCCACACAGGAGGCTGGCGCTCTACCGATTCGGCCACCGCGCCCGGTCAGTGCATGCTTGGTAAAAGTAAATAACACTTACATTGACATCCTTGAGTACAAGTCCTTCGAGCCCCTCCCTGAACACCTTCATCATCATGTCCTTCAGGTCGCCAGGCTCCTGTCAGCAGCAATCAGGGTGACCTCATTTAGACAGTGGTCATACACAGGTCAAAGGTCACAGGCAAGTAGGTAAAAGAGTAAAGCTTGTTTTATTTAATGATGTCTCTAGAGCACATTGATGTTTCTTATCGCATCATCGGCTATTGGACGTCAAACATAGTCATTCTGACAGATTTCTCTGGAGGAAAGTAGCTGCCGCCACAAAGGCTACTTTTTCCGATAAGCAGCGAGGAGTCTTTCATATGCACTTTACCCACAGACAGGACAGCACAGCACATACCACAGCCTTTGATGGATCAGTTGTGGACCACTGGTTGGAATGGGAAATAGCCCAAACTGCAAATGGGTCCACTGAGAAGGATTAAACGGATCATCGACAGCTTCACAGGTGGATACGCTATTGCCTGAGCTACATCCTGCTCCCCAAATGCAAGTAGGTCAGATTACAACTGAAACGCTCAGAAAGAACTGGCCCAGTCTTCCAGCCCGGACCCCAGTCACACTATGGCTTGTGATTGCTTGCTACCATTTTGGACCCACAGTCACCGGCGATCTTGCCGCCAAAGCAATGGTCGCAAGGCGATTTTTAGTCCAGTAGCTGCAACCTCATTGTGAGAAAAATGGTCACAAGGACGTCGGCGACCATTGAGGACGGTGACCACGGAGGACCCCTTTGCAGCCATTTTTAAGTTAACCCTTTTTTATGGTGTCAAAGTGATCACAAGGAGTAGTGTGACTGGGGTATTACACATACATGCACACATACTCACATGATTTGGCTATTATTTATTAATAAAAAACTGATAGTATCGAAAGCAAACGCTTTTTACTGTATAACTGTTTACCAAACCATTCTCTTTATTTAAAAAAATAACAATCCATGTGCAGATGGACAAGTTTTTTTAAATCAACCCCTCCCTGCTTTAAATTTGAAAAAAAAAAATGAAAGCAGATCCACTCCTTATTTCATTTTCTAATCTGCTCCATTTTTGGAGGGATTTTTCCTTCTTTTTTTTTGTATAAACAAAGTGGTACATCCTGCCTGCTGGCCTCCCCACTCAATATAGTCCCTTTCCACCAACATCGGGATTCCTCATTCCTCACACCAACAAATAAATTCATTTATTTATCTACAGAACAAATTAATAGCCAAGACATCTTGACTTAGTAACACACAAATACTCTAACTAACACTCAAATCCTACTACGTGTAATACAACATAATAAATAAATAAAAGAGTATCTGATCACATTGAACTAAGACTAAGTAATTAAAGGTATTAGTAGTGATTGAATTAGAAATCCTAAACGAACAACTAAGACATTGCATGTAAATGTAAAAGTAAAATGATTTAATGTACCTCATACTCATTACTTATTGCATTGTGTACACTTTAATTTCAGAATTTACTTTAAGCTGCCAAAGACCCTATAATACTAAGACAGCTCACTCAGCCTGTACTGTGTAATCAAAATGATCAAACCCACCACTTGGTGCGCTGGCTGTTCTCTTGGTTAAACAGTTGCTATATTATATGTATAAATGTATATATGAATGTGAAAGATGTGTGATGATGATGTGTATTTGTTCATAGCAATCATATTGATGTGTATTCATACTTACCTATCTCATGTATAATATAATTGTATATGTTTACATGTGAAACACCGACCAGCAGCCATGGGAGAGATAGGGAGTGAGCCCTCTTAATATTATAGGGTCTTTGCCGATGAAGCATCAAATTTTCAAAACCAAAACAATGATCTCAAATTGATGCTAAATATCTAGCTTAGATAATAATGCACTTATTAAAACATGTGTTGCCACATAGAAGGGAATACTGAGTTCATTTAATAGAACCTGTTACTGTTGACTATGGTGCCAAGAGTATAGATAAGCTTGCTAAAACTAAGTTAACATATGTTCACTTCAAATATCTTAAAACTTAGACATTTAAAATAAAGGTTACTTCAAACTAAAGTAAGGTAGGCTATGACAATCAATTTAATATATTTATCTTAGAAAAATGGCAAAACCTCAAAACCATCGTTCTATGCTACTTTCATACCATGTAAGATGTTTTGTGTAAATACATATACACATGTGTAGTGGTCTGCACTGACCTCTCAGGCAAGAAGCATAGACAGGTAGGCGTGGGTAGTATGGTGATGTCAGGGAACCTAGGTGGTGTAATGGTTAGCACACTGGCCCGGAATGCAAAGAGATGTGGGTTCGAGTCCCGCTCTAGGCACAATAATTCCCATTTTCATCACCCCAGACACTGGTGCCGGACAGGATCCTGTACAAGCTTGCTGTATTTGTTGAACCTACCCTGTGTATGTATGTGTTAGTGCATTGCCTGTTGTATGTAATTGTAAGCATACAAACTTACAATTCCAAGTGTAGTGGTCTGCACTGACCTCTCAGGCAAGGAACCACATAGACAGGTAGGCGTGGGTAGTGTGTTGATATCAGGGAGCCTAGGTGGTGTAATGGTTAGCACACTGGCCCGGAATGCAAAGAGATGTGGGTTCGAGTCCCGCTCTAGGCACAATATTTCCCATTTTCATCACCCCCATGACACTGGTTGCCGTGACCAGGATCCTATACACGCTACGTGCTGTATGGTTGTTGAACCTACCCTGTGTATGTAAGTGTGTTGCATTGCCTGTATGTATGTAATTGTAAGCATTAAAAGACTTACAATTCCAGGGGGATGAGTGTAGTGGTCTGCACTGACCTCTCAGGCAAGTAACCATATAGACAGGTAGGCGTGGGTAGTATGGTGATGTCAGGGAACCTAGGTGGTGTAATGGTTAGCACACTGGCCCAGAATGCAAAGAGATGTGGGTTCGAGTCCCGCTCTAGGCACAATAAATCCCATTTTCATCACCCCCATGACACATGTAACACTGACAAAAAAAATATATGAATAAAATTCATTTGCCAAAAAGTAGGAAAAAGAAAAGCTTATCGAAATAGGGAGACCATATCAATCTTTGTTTGTTTGTTTGTTTGTCGGCATCAACATATATTACACCCCCCCCTCCCCCCAAGCGCAAAAAGTAAACATCGGCTACTAGGGATCCCCATATGAACCCGCCAACTTCCGGTGGCTCACCGTGACATGCTTCATCTCGGAGAAGAGTATCCGGTTTGGAACTTCCGTCATGTTCTCCTGCAGGAACTTCCGGCGAGCCTTGATCGGCCTGACCAATCAAACAACAGGAGAGAACTGTACCGAAATTCGCACTTAGGAACCATGTAAAACCCCTCCTTTAAGGTGGCAAGTGCCTTTTAAATCCATTTTCCAAACTATTGAAGATAGCCAAAAAAAAACTTAAATAGCAAGCTGAAGTATAAGAACTGGAGTACATTTTCAAATTTAGTTTTTGCATAAATTATGCTAATTTGGTAGGCAAAATGGCCACCGAACCTTTGTCTTTACAAAACAGTCACGCGGGATATCTCAGATGTCCCATATATAGCAGATTCATGAATTTTACATATCCTTTAAATCATATTATATCAATGTCCTCAGGGGAACAGATTTTTCTAGATGGCTTCAATTGTTTTTCCCACATAATTTAAATTTCTTCCAAAACATTTTTTGATACAAATGATATATTCACACCATAGAATGAACACATAATAGAACAATTAGTGACAATTCCGGCCACCAGTCCTTAGATAACTGCCTGGAGTTAAATCACTGAAAATTGGAGTTATCTTAAATAATAATGGAGTTATTGTGTTTAAAGAATGACTTTGAAGTCAATTTTGTAAGTCATAGCTTTGACTCGGCCGGGATTCGAACTTCAAACCTTCCGCACGGGAAGCCTGTGCTCTAGCGAATGGGCCACCGCGTGCGGTTCTAGAGTGAAAAAGCAACTCAGTACGGATATACAGAACAACGCTTACTTGTCAAGCAGGTTTTGTCCGTTATAGTGAATGCAGTCAAAGATGAACAGGCACACATTTGCCTCTTGGAAGGCAGCTTTCTGAAAACAGTACAATCAAGTAATCAATGAGATAGTATAAGCATGGCAGATGAATCTTTGGAAGTGTGCAGGCACATGCTGACAAAGTTTGAGATATTATCAAAAGCACTGTTAAATTAAGCATTTGTTATATAATCTGTCTTCTACTTGATTTAAATTTAAATTTATGCATAAAGGCAAAAGTATTTATTAGGTTGAAAAAACATAGTAATGTAGTAAACATAAAAAGACCACTACACTCGTCCCCCTGGAATTGTATGTCTTTTAATACTTACAATTACATACATACAGGCAATGCACTAACACATACATACACAGGGTAGGTTCAACAACTATACAGCGCAAAGCTTGTACAGGATCCTGGTCACGGCGCCAGTGGGGGTGATGAAAATGGGAAATATTGCGCCTAGAGCGGGACTCGAACCCACATCTCTTTGCATTCCGGGCCAGTGTGCTAACCATTACACCACCTAGGCTCCCTGATATCAACACACTACCCACGCCTACCTGTCTATGTGGCTCCTTGCCTGAGAGGTCAGTGCAGACCACTACAATATATATATTTTTTAAACATCCACATATTTCAAATTCTGTGTTTGTATTAGTGCTACTCATTTTTCTATCGATTTGTTTGCATTTGATGTTATCTGTCAACTGGTTAAGAGCCTGGCTCAGTTAACGCTTTACAACTTGGAAGTGTACATTGGTTGGTTGGTTGTTGGAGTTTTACGTCCTGGCAATATCTATGGTCATATCAGGAACTTTATAGTGCTGCCCCACTCAGAGACCAGGTCACAGGCACCATAAACCGATATCCCACGCAGTCACAATATCCTGATACTGTGCTAACCAGTCCTTGTCCTATCCTATTAATGCCGAGCACCAGGCTAAGTAGCGACACATTTCCTCTCCCAACCTCTTCCATTTTCGACTCTGCGCCCAGTTCCCTCTCCAAATCCCTCTCCATTCCTTTCCCCCTGACTGCCGTTTCCATCCCCTCTTCATTCCCCTATTTATTTCTCACTCCATCCACCCCACTCTCCTTTCCATTTCTCACTCCATCCACCCCCGTCTCCACTCCACTTTCCATTAACAAATTTATTTGGCCTTACGATTGATTGATTGATTGGCGGTTGCTTTACGCCGTGTCGGCAGCATAGGCCATATTCACGGCGAGAACCGTTTGTTTTTAAATTCAAACCATCGCTTTTACATGTAAAAGCATACAATTAATTGTGTGTCAATTGATTGAATGGCCTGATGCATATCATGTCTAGAGACATGTGTGCGCCTGTTGCTAACCTTGTGGACCCCGAGCGTGCCGAAGGGGAGCGGCTTGCCC
The DNA here is from genome assembly GCA_030323885.1 of Branchipolynoe longqiensis. Lineage (NCBI taxonomy): Eukaryota > Metazoa > Annelida > Polychaeta > Phyllodocida > Polynoidae > Branchipolynoe > Branchipolynoe longqiensis. Next base: position 4,672,942 of record CM059200.1, read on the forward strand.
GTGTTGGTGTCGATCAGAAGAACCTCTGCGTCAAGGATCAGGTCATTGCCATGCTTGAAGGCCTTGGGGATAAAGTCCTTGAAGTGGTTCACCTAGAGGGAAAATGTTTTGGTTAATAAGCTTTCACTTCGCATCTATTGTTATTAAGTGTTTGTTACAACATGTTCGCAAGGATCATAACTTACCAGTTCCATGGTTTAAAAGCCTTTGCTACAGCATGTTCGCAAGGATCATAATTGATCAGATCAATAGTTAATAAGCCTTCTCTAGAGCAACTGTCTTCTGGTTACAGAAAGAGAGGGCGCCCTCGTCTCCGGTTCAAGGATACCATCAAGAGAAACCTGAAGCTGAGAGAAATTAAGACCGACTCATGGACATCACTCTCACAGCAGAGAGCTAAATGGAGAGCGGCAGTCAAGTAATGAAAGCAGTCTTTGTCGCATCGCGGCCGACAGCATGATGATGATGACAGCATGTTCGCAAGGATCATAACTTTAATAAGGACACCAATATTTCTTTTGGGGGTGAGGAGTAAAACAGTTTATCCATCAGAACATACAATTTTTAAGTGCCTAGGCACTGGTCTAGTGGCCGTTTACATTACATTGTAAATAGGTAGCTCAGCGGGTACTTAGGATGGGCATATTAGTAGATTATGAAGGAGATTACTGTGTTAGTTATAATATTTTGTTTAAGTTTGTTTTGTTTAACAATGCCTCTAGAGCACATTGATTTTCATCATCGGCTATTGAACGTCAAACATATGGTCATTCTGACATATTTCTTTGGAGGAAACCCGCTGCCTTCACACAGGCTACTCTTTTCGATAAGCAGCAAGTGGTCTTTTATATGCACTTTCCCACAGACAGGATAGCACATACCACAGCCTTTGATAAACCAGTTGTGGACCACTGGTTGGAATGGAAAATGGCCCAAACTGCAAATGTGTCCACTGAGCAAGATCCATAGGATGACCCACACCTTTATAGGTGGACACGCTACTGCCTGAGCTAGTAGGTATAATAAGTTCAGCATTATGGGCTAAGGTATGTGAGTTGGCTATGCCAGCTCCAATCCAGCCAAGTTACAGAATTTCATTGTGTTATATGCTGCAAATTGTACATTCAACAGTTATTGATCTAATCATATGAGACTACTGTTTCCATATTGCTACAGAACTTGTGGTTTACAGAATTTCATTGTTATATGCTGCAAATTGTGTATTCAACAGTTATTTTATACCTTACTCTATATACCTTTTTGTGTAAACAATCCTGAATTGAAAAATGGCTGGAAGACCAGTGCTTCAGCACTGACAAAAGACTTATTCAGCAAAATAAACATATTTACCACAAAAAAGAACATGGTACCCGGTTACATAAGGGGACAGACCTTGTGGGGTAGGACGGGTTTGAGGCTGCGGCTGAAGTAACTGAAGTTGTCGCCTTGTTTGTGAACCTGCACACGCTCACCATCATACTTGATCTCCGCGTACATTCCATTTGGGCACTTCTTGAAGGCATAGTCCACCGACTTGCACGCCTCCGCCTGCAACGGAAGTACAAACGTGTCAGGTGAAGAGATTAATCCCCAGTCACACATAGCCGGACGAGCCCCGGATTTTGAGCCGGACCACCCACGGACCAACGGCCTGGACCGCCACGGATAAAATCACTGTTTTCATCGATTTTTGCCTCGCAGTCACACTTTTCCGGACTATCCCGGACCACCCCCGAACTATCCCGGATCACCCCCGGTCTTACGGGGGCAGTCCGGGAGTGGTCCGTGGCTAGGCCGGGGGTAGTCCTGGATAGTCCGGGGATGGTCCGGGTCAAACCGTGGCTCAAAATGACCCCGGACCACCCCCAAAATACCCGGACCATCCCGGATTGAGCCCAGATCGCAAAATCCCCCGGACCGCCCCAGTTGTTTTAAACATTTTAAAACATCTGGGGCTGAGCCCAGACGGCGCCGGACGAGCCATGGATCAGGCCGGATCAGCACGAACGAGCCACGGATCACCCCAGACCACCCCAGATGGCGGTCCGGGGCTCGTCCGGCCCCTGATCCAGGTATGTGTGACTGGGGCTTTACCCAGAGATCCCAGCGAGAAATTCTATCTGGAGGTCTGTGATATTACGGGTTACTTGTAGACTATTGATTTTGTATCTTTGTTTTGTTGTAGTTTTACGTCCTGGCAGCATCTAAGGTCATATCAGGACAGGTACCGATTTGTGACAGTGCGTACTCATGGCGATTTTTATTTATAGTGCTGCCCCACTGGGAGACCCCAGGCTGCTGGCATCTTTACCTGATATCCCACACAATCACATTATCCTGACAATGAGCTAATTAGTTCTTGCTCTATCCTATTAATGCTGAGCACCAAGCTAGGTAGCCGCAAGTATCAATTTTGTAAGTCATTTGTTTGACTTGACTGGGAATCGGGAAGCCTGCGCTCTACCGATTAGGCCACAGCGTTTAAATTTTAATTATTTGCAGAGTATATCCCTGACTTACCAACATGGGGAGGATGGGAGTCATGAGGTTGGCCCGCACACTCAGCTTCTTGGAGCCAAGCCCACCCTGGGCGTCTTCTTTGAGGGACTCTACCCGGTCTATGACGTCACGCAGGTCACGTGATGCTTGAAACGCTGGATAGGCATTTGGGTCCAATGCATCCAATCTATATGAATGGTAAATAACCTCTTTGTTTGTTGTTGTTTTACGTCCTAGCAACATCTAAGGTCATATCAGGACCGTGTAAGTAAATAACCTCTTTGCGAATCATGCAATGTCAGTCCCTAATCGGCGTCATTCCATAAAGATAGGGCGCCATCGGCTATTCTTCCCAGGCTGACCATGAAACGCATTGGTTTTCATGACCTGCGGGAACCATGTATTTCTCGCTACCGGCAGTCATTTTTCTTAGATCTTTAAACTGGGCAGTTAATTAAGGTTAATCACAAAGTGCTAGTTAAATGCAGAATAACACACACAAAAACAGAAAGGGTCTATCTTGTTTGCTTTTCAAGATATTCACATTTTAAGATTGTTTTATTTACTTGGAGAAAATATGCCTTTAACACTGAATGAAACATGCGGTTTTTATTTTGCTCAGCCTAATTTGATTTTGTTTGAAATATGTGTATCACATACCAAATTAAAGGTCATTTAGTGGTCTTTCTGATAGAATCTATTAATAATAATAATAATAATAATAATAATAATAATAGCCTGTGTAACCAATGGCGAATCAGTGCCAAGCAAAACAAAACCGCATGCTTTCATACTTGTTCTGATTAATGTGATGCAAAAGAATGCGCTAATTAGCAAAAGTGTCTAATAAAGTGCCTTGGTCTTAATAGACAGACCAAGTAATTTTGGTAATTAAGAGTAACGCTTTGGTTCATTCACAGTACTTTCTGGGTATTTAAATTTGAACATACACCCAAATAAGTGTTTAAAAACTAGAAATATTTAATTATTTTCATACTTTCTTCCAGTGTTTTCTAATAGTGTCCTCACACATGTGAAGATATGGAAATTCAAGCCTATTTCAAGGTTGTTTTATTAGGACTTCAAGACTATTTTCTTTTGGATTTCAGGAGAAAAAAAACACAATGGCAAATGGCAATTTTGAGCTAATTTAGCCCAGTGGGGAGAGTTTAATAGAATTCAAGGCTTTTCAAGACTAATCACCCAAAATAAGTTAAATTCATGGCTTTTAAAGACTAATTACCCAAAATAGGTCTAAATTCATGGCGTTTCAAGGCCTTGAAATGGGGCAAATGAATTTCAAGACTTTTCAAGACATTCCAGGCCCTTCGCAGACCATGATCTAAGTATTTCAGGTACATAGTATTTCGAATGAAAAGCAGACGACTTACATGTGCTTGGCACCGGAGTTTATCCTTAAGTCGTGCTTGATGAGTCTGACCACCATCTTCAGGTCATTGCCCGTACACCTACAACACACACCAATTAGCAGCTATACTCGCATTAAACAGACTACCAGAAACACCGTCAAACTAAATTAATTTAAAAGACAATTGACAAAACTAGAGTCACTGCAACGCAGCTTCACATCATATATCAATGACTTGTCAACTATAAACTTAGCTTGTTTTATAAGAGAAAAAATGTAACCCACAACGATTGTTTGAGTTGCCCCGAGTATACATCTTCTACTCGGTGCTGCTCCCCATTTTTGCATGAACCACAGTGACTGGTGCTGTACATTATACAGCAGGAGCCACTCCCTTAATTCTACAGGATCGGTGCTGTGACTAATACAGCACTGACCAAACTTAGATTATTTAGAATGTAAATTCCAATAGTAAGATGGCCGGAAGACCAGTGCTCCGGGGCTGACAAATGTCATATTCAGATGAATAAATACCTTACAAAAAAAAAAAAAGACACCAAGAGCCTGGATTACTGGGACAGACTAAATATAAAATTCCTCAAAATCTACTCCATGGAAAGTTGATGCGAGATATCGAATTCTATTCATCAGGAAAATGATCCAATGCAAAATGGTATACTAACATATCATTCAAAAAGGTATGGTAAACTTGGTAAGGTACCAGCAATAAATACAAAAGCCTCACAAAAAGTCAGCCAACAAAAACACTGCGAAGAGGAAGTCTTTCTGTCCGATAAGTACAGCTCTTCAATACAATGCAAGCTTACATAAGAAATCAATCAAAATGCAGTATACAATCGTTCAAAAGGCAGCTTGACCAGCAAACACCAGCAGATTCAAATTCATTGCTGCACATGACAAAACTGAATAGAGCGTCCTCACAACATCTAGTGGGCCCTGATGGTGGGGTCTCGCACTTGGCCTAAGCTTACCGCTCAAACACTCTAATCTAATCTAACCCACCCTCTGAGGACAGTGAAGAACTAATGTGTGTATCAGCTCACTGTGCAACAGGCTCTGCGGAAAATGTCTGATAGAGGATTCCCACCACCAACACACTCTCTGATAACAGTTAAAAGAACGAAAGAATGAATACCATCTGTAGCGACTCCTACATGTTGGTTGGTTGTTATAGTTTTATGTCCTGGCAACATCTAATGACATATCAGGACAGGTACTGACTTGTGACAGTGCGCATTCATGGCAACTTTATAATGCTGCCTCACTGGGAAATCAGGCTGTCAGCACCATGACCCGATATCCCACTCAGTCACATTATCCTGAGACTGAGCAAACCAGTCCTTGCACTATCCTATTAAAGCCGAGCGCCAGGCTAGGAAGCAACAAGTATCAATTTTAAAGTCATTGGTTTGACTCGACCGGGAACCAAACCCCCAACCTTCTGCCCATGAGGCCCGCGCTCTGCAGATTAGGCCGCCACACCCGGTCCCTACATAGCTAACTCAGATACAGGTGCATTTATCAAACATTTGCTGCTGTATAGAAGCTTCTCTGGTGTAAATTAATCACTAGATGTTTGTTTGTTGGGCTTTTACATCCGGACAACATCTAAGGTCAGACCAGATGGGATGGCCGAATGAGTTAGAGCGTCCGTCTTCCGTGCTGGTAGATCATGGGGTCGTGGGTTCGAATCCTGGTCGAGTCAAACCAATGACTTCATAAAAATTGATACTTGTCGCTTCCTAGCCAGGTGCTCGGCATTATTAGGACAGGGCAAGGACTGGTGTGCTCAGTGTCAGAATAATGTGACTGAGTGGGATACCAGGTCATGGTGCCAACGGCCTGGTTTCCCAGTGGGACAGCACTCTAAAGTCACCATGAGTGCGCACTGTCACAAGTCGGTACCCATCCTGATATGACCTTAGATATTGCCAGGACGTAAAACAACAACAAACAAACAATCTAAGGTCATATTGGGATAAGTACCGACTTCATAGCGCTGCCCCACTGGAAAACCAGGCTGCCAGCACCATGCCCCAATTTCCCAGTAGTCACATTATTCTGATACTAAGTTAACCAGCATTTTCTTAAAAAGTATTTACACCTGAAAAAAGTATAAAAAGTAGTTTTTCCTCGGAAAAAAGTATAATACTTTCAAAAAATGTATAAAGCAGCAGCACTGCACGCCCCAATGACGCCGGCTGCACCTCACCTCTTGGCGATCATGGACAGCACGGTCTGCTGGTCATCCTCCTTTGTGTACTTGGCCAGCTCGATCAGGTTCCGGTCAACCTACGGCAGCCAATCAAAACGCCGCTTTCAAACATGTTAGGCGCTGAAGTCAGGGAGGGAGGGAGGAGGGAGGGAGGGAGGGAGGGAGGGAGGGAGGGAGGGAGGGAGGGAGGAAGGGACGGAGGGAGGAGGGAGGGAGGGAGGGAAGGGAGGGAGGGAGGGAGGGAGGGGGAGGGAGGGAGGGAGGGAGGGAGGGAGGGAGGGAGGGAGGGAGTTTTAAATACCATTCATCCTAAGCACGTAGCTAAACAAAAAAAATTATATCTTAAATGAAATGAAATGTATAAACGCAAATGTAAAATTAAGACGGACGAGTTAGCTGAGTGAGTTGAGCACTCACCTCCTATACGGTAAGTCAAACCAACAACTTACAACACTGACACCTGCCGCTACCTAGCCTGGTGTTCTGTGCTACCAGGAGAGGGTGAGGCACAATCAGGGATGAAAGTGCTCTCCGGGGAAAAAAGCAGAAATGCTGATATTCTCCCATAGGTTTAGCATAGTCAGGGAATCGCGGAAAATTTCCCGGAAGTAGGGTTACATATATATTGGTATACGCTGATAGTGCTGCGCTGTTTGAAGCATGTATTAGTAGTGTACGCTGATAGTGCTGCGGTTGCAGCACCACATATTAGTATGCGCTGATGGTGCTGCGGGATTAAAACATCCCGGAAATCCGCGCAATCGCGGAGATCTTTCATCCCTGCACAATGGTATGACGATTGGTTGGTTGTTTTATGTCCTGGCAACATCTAAGGTCATACTAGGAGTAGTACCGACTAGTGACAGTGCACTCCCATGGCGACTTTATAGTGCTGCCCCATTGGGAGACCAGGCCACCAGCACCATGACCTGATATCCCACTCAGTCACATTATCCTGATACTGAGCCAACCAGTCATTGCCCTATCTTAATAATGCCGAGCGCCTGGCGAGGAAATATCAATTTTTAAAATCATTGGTTTGACACGATCAGGGTTCGAACCCCTTGGTTTGAATCCCACGATCTACCAAAACGAGAGACGGATACTCAACTCATTTGGCCATCCCGTCTGGTCAGTGGTAAGTTGAAGACTGCGTTTGAATTTTCCCTGAATTACCGTATTCTCATGGGTTAACGCCCATATGTGGGTTAACACCCCCCCCCAACTTGACCAATATTTGTTACCCCTTAAATGCCCATGTGTGGGTAAACACCCCCCCGCCCCCCACTTCAGTGATTTGCCAATTGAAGGGCCAGGGTGTTAACCCACGAGAATACAGTAATTAACAAATGACAACAGCAAAAAGAGTAAACAACAACTCATCTAGCTCTAGCCTCTAGGCGACATTAATTTGTTCGATATGCCCAAGTACATACATCGATGATGCTGATGGTGCTTTTCTTGCAAGGAGGGCAGATGGTGCTTTGTTCAAAGAAGATCAACACCGTCTCCGCCACGTCGCCATTGTCAAGGTCCTCCACCATCGCACTCTCGCTGGCACCAAAAATCTGCATGGTTTGAAGCAACACTTGCTTAGCTCTTTATCTGTGAGGGGTTAGATCGGTGTCACTTGCCTAGGTGTTCCGTGACACTTGTCTACTGGGTCATGTGTGACTGTCTGTGTTCTTCTCAAAGGCATGTGCAATAAAATGTAATAATTAATATTCTATTTGTATTATTCAAAGCAGATTAGTTGATACAACTCATGAACAAATAGACGAGGGATTGAATTCAATATATATATATAATTCAATATATATATATATATAAACAGTTGGCCCCAATAAACAGAAGATAAGACTGATGTGGTTGAGAAGAATGCGTTAAGGCCAGGCGCAGCTGGCATACAGTGCACAGGGCCGCTCACAGGGGGCGCCACCGTGGTCTATGTCATAATAACAGGGTCAGCTAGATAGGATAAGTGCTAACTATTACATAGGGAACTGAAGATCGGTAGTGTCCTTGTTTATATTCCCATAATGGATTATAGAGCACATAATTCAATATATATATATACATAATATGTGTATTATAATAATATACAGGAACGGAGCAATTCCGCTATTGATATATTTCATTGTACGATTATTTGCATGTATTCGGATTCGCGCACCCACCCCTCTATGGGCGCGCGATTGGGGCGCCAACTGTTTGGTGCGGAAATGATTCAAACCACTGTCACTTCGCTCACATTTTTCTTTTTGGTAGGGCATATTAGTCCCAGCCAGAGAACTAATAAAGAACTCAGCCCAACTCTGCTTTGTCTAACCTTATTGCCTAGTGGTTTATATATATATATATATATATATATATATATTTATTATATATTATATATTATATTATATATATATTATAAACAAATAGATGAGGGATTGAATTACTGGATCATATATAGTATAGTTATACGAGTCTTACCTTGGTACAGATGACGGATAACTGTTGTTTTACCGAGGTATAAGCCTCGGATAGATGTGGGCTAGGGAGAGGTAAGCACGTCCGGTACCAGCAATCTTAACCTACTTATTGAGGATAAAAATGACTTTCAAACAATGGATACTATTACTTTACCGAAAAGGTACACCAACGGAATAGATGTGGCAGGGTGTGGCGGGAGGGCCCTAGCCCACATCTATCCGAGGCTTATACCTCGGTAAAACAACAGTTATCCATCATCTGTACCAAGGTAAGACTCGTATAACTATACTATTTTACCTCGGTAAACAGCCTCAGGCTAGCCTCAGGCTAGGGAGACCTTTACATAATTCATTTTTATCCTTAATATCATTCTTTCTTATTATTATAACATTCTAAATTTTTGTTCTCACCTATTCTTGTTAGTTGGCGAGAAGACGCTTTGCAACGCCGGTAGGCTTTTCTAGTCGTTTATTATAATGTTTTGCAAACGACTTAGCCGTCTTCCAGCCTGCATGCGCTAGTATTCTTTTCACAGAAATACCAAGCACCCGTGCCTTGGAGACCATGGCTCCTCTAGTTGAGTGGGAAGAGTATTTACTCGTATCCACTCCAGCCAATTTCAACACCGTAATTGTCCATCTGGCAAGTGTGTCTCGTGAAATCGCCTTATGTGGCTTTATAAAGCTCACTAATAGTTGTTGTGATGCACGTAAATCCTTTGTCTTGTATATATAAGCCCGTATGGCCGACACAACACATAATTTCCGATCATTCGGAAAACAGTCTAAGTGAACCGTTGATAAAGGGTCACCTAACGTGTTCGATTTAAGCACTTTTTTTCTAAATCAAACGTAGCTTGTTCCTTGTCTATTTCTAATCCAGTTAAGGATAAAGCAACAATCGTCTGTCCTCTGTGTCCGGTTACTAACAATAACAGGACCGCGACCTTAAAACCTAACTGTTTTATATCTAACCACGAGTTGTGAGGCCAAGCCTGAAACAACTTAAATACTATAGAAACATCCCAAAACCGACTATACTTTGGTTTTGGAGGATTCCTTTGATAAATTGAACGAAGTAAATAACAAATAACATAATGTTTTCCAACTGTTTCGCCATCAATTCTAGGTAATATAATTGATAACGCACACCTCGCCGCATTAATCGATCCAAAGGAAAGTCCTTCATCCTCTAGAGAACGAAGAAACCGAGCTACTTGTGAAATCTTTGGATTTGTTGGCTTAACTTTCATTAACAAACAATGTACACCCCATTTCTTTAAATAGGTTGTATACATTTTGACAGTTCCTGGCCTCCAGGCATCCGATACTATCCTATCCTCAGTAATTCTGTCCAATCCAAATTGCTGTAGCTGCTTCCTTAGAAAAGGAATGCCAATAGGGGCGTCGTTGACACGTCGCCGTGAACCACTAGCGGTCCGTGGTGCGTCAGATTCCCGAGTTTTCTTGGGAATCGTATACGATCTTTTGCCAGTTGTGAAACTGCTGGCAGCCAAGGTTGCGTGTCCCAATCGGGCACCACCAGTATCGCATGTGTCCCTTCCAAGCCGATTTTTCTCACTACTCGGCTGATAATGCTAAATGGTGGGAAAATATAAAAATAATTATTTTCCCAGGTAATAGCAAACGCATCTACTTTCCAAGCATCCGGTTCAGGATGCCAAGAAACATAACAGGGTAACTTGTTATTATTTCGTGATGCAAATAAGTCAACTTCAGGTGTACCCCATTTTTCACAAACGAAGTTAAACAAAGGTGTAGAGAGAGACCACTCTAAATGGTCATGGAAATTTCTACTTTTATAATCTGCAAGTGTATTTTGTGACCCTGGAATATGCGCTACAGTCAGCCAGACTTGTTGAGCCTGTGCCCAGTTCCAAATCAGTTTAGATAACTGATTGCAAGACTTTGATTTGGTTCCACCCATGTTACGAATATATGCCATGGCAGTAGTATTATCAGTTAGTATTCTAACCTGTGATTTATTTATCTTTACTAAACTACGTAAGCCCAGATAAATAGCACGCAATTCTAGTGCATTAATATAGTCTGATTTTTCATCATCAAGCCATCTACCTCCTGTTGTGACCCCATCTCGATGAGCTCCCCAACCTTCTAACGAAGCATCAGTAGTAATTACTGTATTAGGTTCCGCCATGCGGATTGGATTTGGTGAACTTGCTATATGTTGCATCCACCATCCAATATCCTGTAACCCTTCTTGCGAAATAAACATCTTTCGCTCAAAATTGCCTTTAGTTCGTGTTAACGCTAAATTTTTATCTATTTCTAGCGACTTAATATGGGCCTTCCCATATAACACAGCAGGTGCATATGAGGTCATTATGCCAATAAGAACAGCAACCTGTCTAATTTTTGGCTTTGATAACTTAATAAGCTGAGTCGCTGTAGTCATAAACTTAATTAGTTTTTGTTCTGTTATCGACACTGTAAGGGACTGTGTATCCAGAATAAACCCTAAACATTTGAGTTGTTTTGTTGGTTTAAACACTGACTTTTGTTGATGTACATAAAACCCCAATTTAGTGAGTAATGCACATAAATCCAAAACTGCATTCACACAACCAATTTGTGTTGATGCTATAATAAAAGAATCATCTATGTATGGAAACATTATGTGACCCTTCCTCGCCATTACCGAGAAAACAGGTTTAAGCAATTTAGTAAATAAACGTGGCGCACAAGCTAAGCCATTCGGCATGCAGGTAAACTCATAGAGTTGGTTATCCCAAATAAATCGAAGAAATTTTCGGTATTGTTCCATTATGGGAAGCGTATAATATGCATCCTGTAAATCAACACTAGCCATCCACGCATCTGGTGTAATCAGATCTCGTGCCGTATCTAGAGAGAACATTTTAAAATGTCGATATTCCACCCTTTTATTAAGGATTGTTAAATCCAGGATCATTCGAACATCACCATTAGGCTTCGGTCTCGAGAAAATGTTTGAAATAAACTGTCCTGAACAGTGTGTCACTTTTTGTATAATTCCTTTCTCAAAGAATTTATGTACCTGTTTAGTTAGTGCGTCTCGTTCAACTGGTTGAATGTTATATGGAAAAGGTATTATACTTTGTACAGGAATTTGTGTAAAGGGAATTTGAACACCCCTAACTATTTCTATAATTTCTTGGTCACTAGTAATTTTGTGCCACTCAGAAATATGATTACTAATATTACCAGCCACAAAGTTGCTTACAGTTTGTGTGTTTTTAGAGGCTGCAGGGACTTGTAAAGTTTGTGTTTGGACCTCTACTTGGACCCGCCCCTGGGGAAAGGTCTCGACGAGTTGAACCCTCGGCCTATTGGCCGTGCGGTGTTGTCGGTCCAGCCTGGGCGAGCGCCCCGGCCCCGAAACCCTTGACCGAAGCTTGAACTCGGTCTGGTTCCTCTGGTGAACCGTCGTGGACGAAAATCCCCTCGTGACTTTTTGAAACGAGGAGCTTCCTGTTTCTTCTTGCCATCCATGTTTTTGCCACTCTTGGCTGCAGTCTCTACCTCTTTATAGAGGTATTGTAGTTGACCGCCAAACATCTTGGTGTTATCTAAAGGTTTCCCTTTAATCGGCTCTGGAGCAAGATAAACGTAAACTCCTTCCCCTCATTATCGGTAACCTTCTTAGAGCGAGCCACTTCTTTGCCAGCATCTGTGCAAACTGACTTGAAGACATTTTCATATCTTCGAAACGACAGGTAATTACCTGCCGCCGCTAGCACTGCAATGCCTTTGTCCATTGTCTTAGCCAAAGACGAGAACTTATTTTCACTCTGCATCCTATTAGCCACAGGAACAATAGCTGTTAGGGTAGCCAACACTGCCTTATGCACTGTGTGCAACACATCCTCAAACTTCTTACGGTCATCCGTCATATTGACATCCCGATCCATTTCTTTAATGATGGAGTTGGGAACACCCTTTATGCCTGTTAACTCATCTCCTAACTTGGAGATAACCTCCGCCGGTTTGAACGTGCGAAAATGACCATTCACGGTCTCGCGCATAAGCGTAGTGGTTTTAACCCGCTTAGCCTTTGGCTTCTCCACCTTCTTAGCCACTTTAGTGCCAATGTCCGCATAGACCCCTTCATATACGGTGTCTGAGTCTGATTCCGTAGAAGTAGACTCAGTGGACGACTCAGAAGAAGAATATTTCCTCTTCCTCTTCTTCTTTTTGGACTTAGTCTTCCGCTTTTTGCGCAAACCAGACTCTGCCCGCTCCTTGGTGAATTCATCACCCGAAGAAATCACCTGTTTCTTCTTCTTCCTCCGTTTAGGAGAAGGAGGAGGAGGAGCCTTAAGCTCCACCGCCGAGTCTGTGTCCAAGAAATCCTCAAATGAATCCTCTTGGACACTCGGCCTACCCGCTTCCGAGACACAGGCGATTTGGCAGTCAAGATGTGGCTTTCCAATCGTGCAAAGCGAGCCTCCCAATCTGGAGGCGCAGGCACATCAGGCACTGCGTCCTCGTCCGGGTCGGAGAGGATATGCGCCCGGGGCTGTGTCGACGGCCCTGCCGACAACACAGGAGAGGAGTCGTACTCCTCGTCCACTCCACTCGGAACACGCCCCTCGGCTGCTGCTGCACCGCGCTTACTCCGCTTCGTGGCCATCGGGAGCTGAAACAAAGATTTTTGGTCAGTCCCGGTATATATATATGTCACAATATGGTTGTTTCAAACTCATTTGGACATCTATTGGTGTTAGAGAACGTGTTTTATACCGTTATAACACAGGCGTAATAAGCTAAATTTGTGCGTGGGTTGTGGGTCAAGCCCAAACCTTACGCGGGGTCGGGACCAGTGTATCGGCCCGCCCATCCCTCTGTTCCGCACACTTCTCCCACCTGTGACTACTACGTCAACAAGTTGGAGAAAATGCTACGAAACTCGGAGAAACGCCTGAAAAAGTTTTGTCTAGGGGAGTCTATAAAAGAAACCCAGGAGCATCTCCAACATTACTCTCTATTAGAGTACGAGAGAATTTCCACATGAGATAGGGCGAAACCCACATCTCTACCCATAGTCACACGGTGACCCGGGTGTTGACATAACCGCTAATGACCGGTTTGGTTCCTTCGAGAAACCCACTCGAGTGTTCTATCCTTGGTTGTTTATAACCAAATAACTCGTCCAAATTGGACCAACGAAAGTCTAAACTTTCCATAATGATGCTCTAATGCATCATAATTAAGCTAACCACAGTTTTTATTATACTTACTGCGTATTTGCTTGTATGTAGACTAATTTTGCCGGAGCAACCCAACAACACGTTATCCAGTCGTGAGTTGTATATGCTAATTGCTGGTACCGGACGTGCTTACCTCTCCCTAGCCTGAGGCTAGCCTGAGGCTGTTTACCGAGGTAAAATATATATATATATGAACAAATAGACGAGGGATTGAATTACTGGATCATATATATATATGAACAAATAGATGAGGGATTGAATTACTGGATCAATTATATATATGATCCAGTAATTCAATCCCTCGTCTATTTGGCCATCACTATATACATATATATATGATGTATAAGGATTATACGAGTATAAAGATGCACAAGGGAAATGTTCCTGTTATTATTGTAATCCATTATTGTTTATCCTACTCTATATATATATGTGATGTATAACGTATTATGCGAGAAGAAAGATACGTAAGGGAATATTACTTATTATTATCCTCTGTAAGATACAACACTTTACCGGTGGCGCCATCTCGCCCACCTCACCTCCCCCAGATGTTGACCAGTGTCAGTCACACCAGAAGATTTATATATATATAAATATATATATTCCAATGCATTAGTGCCTGTTTCGTGCCACTGGTCCAAAAGGGGTGAGTTCGGCCATAGAGTCGGATACACAATAACAACAATAATACATGGGAACATTTTCCTTACGTGCCTTTATACTCGCATAATCCTTATAAATCACACACACAAACAGTACAGTGAGTGTGCATAACGGCTGTTGAAGTGTGGGCGAGCAGGTGGTACCAGTAGATGACCTAATGAATAGAGGTAACTAGCCCTTGACTTAGTGGCTGGAGAGTAGATGGGATCTTCCGGCTTATTATGTACTATATAATTTATTAGGTGAATATAAATAACGGCAGCCCCTTAATGTTTCTCTCTAACCACCTTAACTTCCATGTTGTTCACTGCAGAGCAGGCATTCTCTCCTCTCCGCCTCCTCTACACTGTGAGTATAATGACTTATACAGTATCTTAGTTGTTTTTTTAATACCCTTCTTCCTTTTCATAAAAATAATTGATATAAAATATTGACCTTGGCGAAGATCTTCACGAGTTGCTTGCTGTTCAGGTTATATACCGTCTTGACGACTCCTGGTAACAGAAGCTTCAACCAGATGTACTTGTCTCCATGGAACCCGTCTGAGAAAGGGGGAAGGTTGTATGATTAGGTGCATTACTCGATATCTAATGCTGAATGTTGAATCAAATCCCAAAGCAAGGTTATGTGATTGGCATTGCACACAATTTTGTGCCAATTTCTTTTTACAATTCCTACATTTGACCTCACCTCGAAAATATAATTGTTTAAATCACATGGTATTCATGAATTCAAATTAAAGATGGTTTCTTGTTTGTTTGTTGTTTTAAGTCGTAGCAACATCTAAGGTCATATCAGGACGGGTACAGACTTACGACTGCACACTCATGGCGACTTTATAGTACTGCCTCACTGGGATAAGAGACCGCCGGCACCATAACCTGATACCCCATAGTCACATTATCCTGATACTGTGCAAACCAGTCCTTGTCCTATCCCATTAATACAGCGTGCCAAGCTAGGAAGTGAAAAGCATAAATTTTTAAGTCATTGTTTTGACTCGACCAGGATTCGAACCCGTGGGTTCATATCCCACGATCTACCAAAACGGGAGATGGATGCTTAACTCATTCGACAATCCCGTCTGGTTTTTATTGTGCTTCTCTGCTCTCTTATCATAATGTTTGACAAATGAGATGGCTGTTTTCCAACCAGCATTTTTCAGTATTGTGTTTAAAGCTGCATAGTCCGATGAAATATCAAATTTTCAAAACCAAACCAATTATCTAGATTTGATTTGACATAGATCCTGATGCACTTATTATGCATTTGTTTCTGCATACAAGGCAATACTGAGTCAATTTAACTTTAACAGAACCTGTTACTGCAGAAGTCTATGGTGTCAAAGTTTTGGCAAGCTTACCAAAACTAATCTTCGATGTTTGCACTCAAAATATCTTAACAGTTTACCATTTAAAGTATAATTAACTTTGAACTAATGTAAAGTAGATATTAGTGATCAATCTAATATATTTATCTCAGAAAAAATACAGAAATTCAAAACCATCGGACTATGTAACTTTAAGGGAACGCCTAGACTTTTAGCATGTGAAGCAGCAGCCCCCCCCCCCCCACACTTGTTGAGTGTGCTGACAGCCATCTTATGTCAATGCCTGCAGCATCAAGGACTCTTAATGTCCACCTGGTTACCGGATACGATGGCCGAATCGGTAGAGTGCAGGCTTCCCATGCAGAAGGTCGGGAGTTCGATTCCCGGTCGAGTCAAACCGACTTACAAAATTGATACTTGTCGCTTCCTAGCCAGGCGATCAGCATTATTAGGATAGGGCAAGGAGTAGTTTGCTCGGTGTTGTGACTGAGTGGGATATCAGGTCATGATGCCAGCGGCCTGGTCTTCCAGTGGAGGAGCGCTATACAGTCGCCATGAGTGTGCACTGTCACAAGTCAGTACCCGTCCTGATTTGACCATGGATGTTGACAGGATGTAAAACACTGATAAACAAACAATCCACCTGGTTAATGCGTCTCTCGATATGGAACCGAAAGTTTTAATGTATCTAAGCTAGATTCGGCTAAATTGTCTAATATCTTTTGTAAGTTGAATATAAGTTTTTTATAGCTCGAACTATACAACGTTTTTTTTCTTTTCAGGGAACATATTAAAAGTAATTGGTGACAGGGGCACACCTGTTCTTTTTTTAATATAGTAATTTGTCTAAATCAAAATTAACTTCATGTGTATTCAATTCTACCTTTTCTAGACGTAACCTTAATGCTAGGCCCTCTAGTTTTTTTTTATATCCAAAGTGTTTGAACAAGTTCCACACAAACTCATGTGTACTCCCTGAGTCTCATGTTATTCGTTGACCATTAATGAACGAAGTCCTACCTCCAGAGCTGCCCTTTTTGAGGAATGTTGAGAGGATGGCAGTCTTGCCAGTGTAGCTGCTCTCTTCGGCTATCTCTGCACACATGCGCCTGAACTGGCGGAACAAGTTGTCCTTCTCCATCTTAGCGCTGGTACCTGCGGAAGGCGCTGTGGACAGGGGAGGTAGCAGCACCGTCACTCATACAGGTCACACATACAGGTCAACCAGTAGCCCCCCTCCCCTACAACATCACATACATTCATTCCCACATTGTTGCTTATTGGAAAGAGTATCCCATGTGGCAGCAGCAGGTTTCCTCCAAAGAAATATGTCAGAATGACCATATGTTTGACATTCAATAGCCAATGATACGATAAAATAAAACAATGTCCTCTAGAGGCATCGTTAAATTTTAAAACAAGCTTTGGTTTTATACATCCATTCTCTACATCCCAGTGACAACCCGCAGTAATATAGATATAAAATACTATATTACTACATAATATAGTATGTTGAGCTGGTACCCGCAACAGGCAGTGTGGACAGGGGAGGTAGCAACACCATCACTCACACAGGTCAACTAATACCCTGACCCGCACCATCACATACATCCATTCTCTACATCCCAATGACAACCCATAGTAATATAGATACGTTATATTACTACATAATATAATATGTTGAGCAGGTACCCGCGACACGCACTGTGGGCAGGGGATGTAGCAACACCATCACTCATACGGGTTAACCAATACCCTGACCCAATGACAACCCATGGTAATATAGATACGCTATATTACTACATAATATAATGTTGAGCTGGTACCCACAACAGGCACTATGGACAGGGGAGGTAGCAACACCATCACTCATACAGGTCAACTTATACCCTGACCCGCACCATCACATACATCCATTCTCTACATCCCAGTGACAACCCATAGTAATATAGATACGCTAGATTACTACATAATATAGTATGTTGAGCTGGTACCCGCAACACGCACTGTGGGCAGGGGATGTAGCAACACCATCACTCATACGGGTCAACTAATACCCTGACCCGCACCATCACATACATCCATTCTCTACATCCCAGTGACAACCCACACTAATATAGATATGCTATATTACTACATAATATAGTATGTTGAGCTGGTACTGTGAGCAGGTAGCAGCAGTCACTCATACAGGTCAACCAATACACACACAATCAGATACATAAATTCTCTACATTGAGAACCTACAGTAATACTAATAGTAATACAGGTACTCTAAGTAAAATTTTAAAATATAGTGCAAAGAAACACATTTCGCTCCTTCTCAAATAAAGACCAGTAACTGCATTAAAGTTGCATAGTCCGATGATTTTGAGATTCTGACATTTTCATAAAGATAAATATATTAGGTTAACCAGTATAATTTACATTAGTTTAGTATGAAGTAACTTTTATTATGTAGCTATATATATATATTTGAAGTGAAAACATGCCAAATTAATTGTTGGTTGTATTAAATTAAATGGTCCTTAGTATTCTCTTCTATGTAGTAAGAAATGCTTAATAAGTGCACCAATATCTAAGTAGGATACGTCGGATCAATTCTAGGTAATATCAATAGTAATAGCCCAGTCACACTATTGCTTGCGACCACAAAAAAAGAGGTGGTAGCAAAGAGGTTGCAAAATGGTCGCAAAGTTTTCCTCAGTGGTCGCTGACCTCCTTGCTACCAAAATGATAGCAAGGAGATTGCAGCTACTGCACTAAAAACCTCCTTGCTACCAAAATAATCGCCCAGAGGTTGGCGACCATTGCTTTGGTTGCAAGGTGAGGTCTTTGGTCCAAAGTGGTCGCTAGCCATAGTGACTGGGGCTTTCGTGGTTTAGTTTAGAAAATCTGATATCATGTGATTATGCTACTACAGGGTCCGTACAAATTTTTAGATATGGAATTCAGGCCATTCCAAGGCTTGTCAATGCTGTTTTTGCTAGGAATTCAAGACTATTTTCCTTTGAATTTGGTCTGAAATTGTGATTCTGAATGACGATTTCGGAATAATTTAGATCAATGGGGACAGTTTAATGGAGTTCAAGGATTTTCAAGACTAATTATCCAAAATAGGTTAAATTCAAGGCTTTTCAAGACCTTGAAACGGGGCAAATGAAGTTCAGAATTGTCGGGCCCTGTATGCAGCTTTAAGTTTCATGTGGCTGTCATTGCCAGGGCTGCGTCACCTGGTGCGGGTGCTCCTGGCTTTGGCGTAGATGGTGTGGCAGCTGCCGCAGGCGCTTTGGTGGCAGCTGCGGCATTCTTTACAGGCGTCTTTTTTACTGGGGTTTTCTTCCCTCCTTTGGGGGTTCCTTTCTTCTCGAGGGTTTCTATCGTGGGATGAAAAATAATTTCACATCAGCCCTGTTATATATTATTGTGTATCATATACAGTGAACCCTCTCTAAATCGACTGACCTTAGGACCGACTTTAAGTGGTCCATTTAGGGAGGTGGTCGGTTTAGGGAGTTAGAATATGGTTACAATGGTATTGTTGGGACCCAAATAAAGCAATCGATATATGGGAATTGTCAATCTGTGGAGGTGGGAGGTTAGCGAGGTTTTACTGTATTGGGCACAGGCACGTATATTTGCAGACACGCTGATAATCTAGTCTAAATAATCGTTATCCAATGTTACTCTCATGACTGTAAAAAAATTAATGAATGCATTTATTTCCTTGATCAAACAATGATTTGTTCAGCAAATGATACGGTGAAATAATGTAACCCAGTAAATTTGGTTAAATAATATACCTGCTTATACAAACCTTTTATAAGATCTTTAACAAGTTGCTTATCGTCATCCTCCAATTCGCTGTAGTTAATCAGATCCTCAGTTTCTTCTATAATTTTTGTGGCTGCTCTCGCGCGAACAAAGGTCTCAAATATACAGCGTGGGTGGTGGTACTGCTTCATATCTCCACCCTCTTCTGAGAACGGATTTGACACGAGTTTCGCAATGCGGAAAGACCCCTTCGGTAACTTCTGCTTGCATTTTTTACACCCCGATGTGCCCATTTTGGCATAATCGGCCGAATATTTATTCTCAGTCATTTTGGAGCTGTGCCTAGCTTGCTCAAGGTGAACAGGCAGCAACAAGAGTTTGTTATTTTGCAAGGCCTTAGAAAGGGGGAGGTTTATGCTGCATGGGGCTGTGGGGCCACTGTGGGGTGAATGTGTCAGCCCGGCACTTGGATACCCGTCTGCCGGGGGAGCAGTCTTCAACAGTCGGTGGATTGCTCCTCTCCAAGACTGGTCAACAAATGCAAGTTGACGTGTAGTTCTAACTAATGCTGCCTTTGCTATGTGTAGCATCCAATCCTACTGAAAGTGAAAACTGCAATTGAAATAGTAAGAACACATATAGCAATTTGTTTTGTTTAGCTTTGAACTGGCGCTGGCTGGATATGCTGTTTTCCACAGGATTATAATTATTTTAGTTTTACTAGACTTATTTGTAAGTTTCGTAGACTTGTTTGTAAGTTTGTTTGTTGTTTTACATCCTAGCAACATCTAATGTCATATCAGGACGGGTACCGACTTGTGACAGTGCGGACTCATAGTGCAACCTTATAGTGCTGCCCCACTGGGAGACCAGGCCACCAACACCATGACCTGATATCTCACTCAGTCCCATCCTGTCTGATCAATACAAAGGTAAGGATGAGGGGAGAGGACAAGCTCGCCCAAGTAATGGTTACAGAATTGTTTGCTTGTAGAATGAATCTAGTTCTACTAAATGAATGGTATTGATGTAAAGTAATAATGGCATCTTTGTTATAGGTTGAGATCTATGCCTAACGATGCATACTGCTGTCAACTACTTGTGAAATCGGGCTCATCACATCGCCAAAATAACATGCCCAGTATTTACCCTGGTTTTTTTTTGGTTCAAGTGTTTTTATTCCTCTGAATAACATGTTGTCAGTGCTAATGCACTGGTCTTCCAGCCCTAATCACAATTGCCTCTACACAGTAAACAAATCTACAACAATATACAGATAGACAATTACAGGAAAATAAGCAAAACATTGGTACATGAATAGGATAAGCGAAAAAGAAACATATGCGGGGAGGTAACTATGTTAAACTAGTATGGTAGGCATTAGTAGGGGGTGGGGCATAACTGATTATCTTTCTAGTAGTAACATACTCGTTGAAAGGGTGATGGAGGATGTACGGTGGGCCTTTGTGATTGAACTTGTGTTCATGGTAATCTCAGGTGGGGCCTATAAGAGTTAGTAAGTAGGTTAATATTGATTAATCATGTACCTCAGTAGGATCCAACTAGAATCA
The DNA here is from genome assembly GCA_030323885.1 of Branchipolynoe longqiensis. Taxonomy (NCBI): domain Eukaryota; kingdom Metazoa; phylum Annelida; class Polychaeta; order Phyllodocida; family Polynoidae; genus Branchipolynoe; species Branchipolynoe longqiensis. Next base: position 4,694,092 of record CM059200.1, read on the forward strand.
TTTCCAGGCTCATTCCGTTGTAGATGGGCTTTTTGGTCTAGTTGTCCGCTACTGGTTGTTTTTACAGTGTTTGTTTGTTTGTTTGGGGGGGGGGGGGGGGGGGGAAGCAAGGTGATTAGTGTCTAGGGTTCAACTTTAATTACCACCGAAGCACTATCACATGACTGGGCTGCGGAACAACCCATTAGAAAAAGTGTCAGAAGGGTGAGTGAATGAAATCACATAAATTCTTAAAGGGACCAGCTATAGGTCTCCAAGCTTTCGTTTGCCTGTTTTCAGTTTATGCAACTACATATGTGGGGGGAGAGTGCTGACATTGCTTGCTTCTGTTGTGTTTTATTTAGTCCAGCAGCACTGACACTTTTAGACAACCATATAGAGAAATAAATGTTAGAAATTGCAATCTAAAATAAGAAATATAAAGTTCAAATGTTTATTTATCATAACCAGCTACTTTTTGTGTGAATAATTGATTAAATCATGTAGATTAATAGACTTTAAAAGTTGAATTGAGAGCTTTCTGTGGCTGCCATCTTGGTGGTTGCCATGGCTACCCCTGTGTGTGGGGAACCTCTATAGGGCATGTGGTGAGGGAATCCCACCTATGATGTCATTCATACATCACATACCTCAACTCTCCTCCCACATGTTCAGTGGCATAAACTGAACAAACTAAGCAAAGGTATGTTTGGAGAGCTTTTGATGCTGGATTCGTTTGTATCTGAGTGAGGTGTACCCGGCGACTTTAATCTAAGAAGCAAAATATATTATTCACATACCTCTTTATATTGACCCTTTACTTTCGAAGGGAGAATTTAATGAAATAATGTAGATTAATAAACTTTAAAAATCGAATTGAGACCATTCTGGGGTCGCCGTCTTTTTGCACTCTCCGATTTCACCAACTCTGACAAAATGGGTAAACACTGCGCACTGGAACCACCCCATCTGGCATCCACAATTAATTTGAACCAATCTTTGCGCAGATTTAGCTATAGTTGTCATTCACCCCATCTATGGGTAGGGGTGAATCTTTCATCTACTGGATGGAAGTAGAGTCCAGGACTAGGTGACTAGAGTTCTAGATTATCAACGATAGACTTGCAAATCCATATGAAACATCCTCACGCATCGTCCCACAGGAAAAACTTGACCAAGCAAGGTGTTGCATCACCAATAGCTATCTCTATGGGAATATTTCAATGGTCAGCCCTGCTAAATGTCAAATGGCCCTCTAATAAAAATAACATCATTAGATTAATAAACATGTCTCTTTGTGTGCAAAACGATGTTATTGTATCTGGTGCGTTTTTCTAGATATTTTATTCTTTTGGAGGTGCAAAGTGATCTGACCAGAATGCAGCATTCTGATTGGTCTGCCATGTGTTGTTTATATTTAGATAATGCAGGCCATGTGCTTTTGTTGATTTGTGCTTTTTTTTTTAAACTAATAATCGTCAGTTATTTATCACAAATAGTGCATATCTATACATTTCAACATAACTTTGGGACATTTCTTTAATAGTTTATTTACTATTTTACTTAGGTAACAAAATCCTGCAATATAAAACCAATAGATTATAGAGTAACTGAGATAATTAGCCTATGTTCCCGATACATAAACTTTAATAACTTTGCTTCTGATAGGCCTATAAAGTGAATCTATATAGTATATGTCAAATTAAAGGGTTTTTGTGTTTTTTAAGGGAATACATTTGTATTGAATGGCTATCTGGTATTTGAATCTTTTTCTGGAAGTCTGTCAACGATATCATATATAGTTGTGCTGTGATTCTAGTGATCAATGGCAATGGCTAATGGCAAAGATCACTATTGTTGGCAATAACATCATTGCATATATATGACTGTTTGACATTCAAAAATCACAACTGCATTGGTAGCACCCTAGGAAATGACACAATTTGTGGCTGTACTTGTAGTGAGACTCAGTCAGACAGACGCTTGTCACCTTGTGGTTAAAGTTGCATAGACCGATGGTTTTGAATTTCTGTATTTTTTCTGAGATAAATATATTAGATCGATCACTAGTATCTACTTTACATTAGTTCAAAGTTACTTTTATTTTAAATGGTAAACTTTTTAGATATTTCTAGTGCAAGTATGGAAAATTAGTTTTGGCAAGCTGGCCAAAACTCTGACACCATATATTAGACTTCTGCAGTAACAGGTTCTGTTAAATTGACTTAGTATTGCCTTCTACGAAGAAACAAATGCTTAATAAGTGCATCAGTATCTAAGTTAGATATGTAAAATCAAATCTAGATAATTGGTTTGGTTTTGAAAATTTGATATTTCATCGGACTTGTCACTATGCAGACTCAGACATGAGTCAGACGGTCAAGCGCGTCTCGTGCCGGTGTCGCAGTTTGAGCGCCCTGCCAGTAGTTGTATACTTTTTTTGTAAAATAGATTTAAAAGCTTTCATTGGATCGATTAAAAATAGCTTAATGCACAATTGAAGAGGAAGATCTGAAGTATTTAATGTAACCTAAGAGCAATTTACTCTGAAAGTATTAAAACAGAGATAATAGTGAAAGTTGGGATATTCTGAGTGTCAGTGCCAGTGTTAGCCTTACCAGATCATGGCCTCACAAACTATTTTCACAAAATAAATTCAAGAACTTCCAATTGGCTGATAAAAAAAAAGCTGAATGTGAAATTGTAGAGAAAGATCTGAACTATTTAATAGAAACAAGAGAAATTTGCTTTCAAAGCAGCACAAATCACAAATTACTGTGATAGTTAGGGTGGTTTTAATGTTGTCTCTATCCGCGCATGCGCAGATGCAACAGAAGGGCGCTCAAACTGGCAGGGCGATCAAACTGCGACACCGTCACCGGTTGTGCCCGGTAACTTTGCCACGGCTGATGGGACATACAGCAATACAAAGGCTTCTACAGCTGATAAAATCATAGGTAATACCTGCGTTATAAAGTTTCACATATAGTCAGTAGATACTGGTAGTCGTGGCATTTATCAGTTATACAAACTGTATGCTCGGCTTATTTTGATGCTTCCAGTTCCAGTGCCACTGCACTCAGCACTGGCGTCGGTAGAGACTAAGAACTTAATTAAACTAGTTAAAGAAGAGAGTTCCATCGACACGACGGGCAATAGTTGGCTTTATGAAACAGTTACCTCGTAATGTGCACAATGCAACCTTCCTAAGAACATACCTAATACTAACTGGTTGTCGTACTACCTGACACTTACACAAACTCGACATGGCTGTCAATACACGCGTTATATGTGGCTTGGTTTCTCCACTGATGTTTTCAAACGGAAATGCGACTAGAAGCGCCATCTAGTAGGTTTGTAGAACACTAGAGTGGTTTGGTTTAACTGTTTAGCACTAGGTGGCAGTATCAGCGATCAGGTACCTGGATACTTATGGTATTATTAATATTAGTATTACACAGTGTAGAGTATCGTAGTATGAACTAGCTGCGGTTATAATAGCTAGTAGGTACCGGCACCACAAAATATGGCTTTGGTAGAGACCATTAAATATAGATATCTGTATAATAATAACATACTTATGAGGCACTTTCCCCAGTTAAAGATAACACATTGTTTCAGGTTATCAATTTACTTTTGTTTCACTTTTACTTTGACAGACCTGCCACATGATACGTGTTACTCATATCCGATACTGATTTTGGTGTTATTTTTTTAGTGATACAGCCACTCAATTTTGATACGGAATTTTAGTTAAATCTATGGAAATAAAAATGTTGAGCTGAGATGCTGAGACTGGCAAAATCAACGACGCATGCAGCTGTTCAGCCAGTGATGAATGGTGCATGTGAATGTAATGTAATATAGTTTGTTGTATAGAATGTTTGACTAATCAAATTATGTAATTGTATTCGATGGTATGAGGGACATAATTATGTATATGAATTATTACACGATACGAATTGATCTAGGACCTCAGGTGAGGTGAAAAATAAGATTGCCATCCAAATTTCATGACAAGTCTGCCTTGATCTGGAAGCTAAAGTATACAGTTCCAATAATTTCTACTGCATAGATGTATTCATTTGACTTAATAGAATAGTAATATAGATAAATGTACATAGATCACTTAAAAAACATTAATTTGAACAAATCCATGCACTTAGAATCACAATATAATTATGGCCGAGAGAAAGTTTGGGCAAAAAGTCTTTTCCGAGATTTTATAGCAAAATATTTCTTTATTTGTTCAAATAAACGTTGTCCAACAAGATGTATTTCATCTCTTTGGTGTGATGATGGATGAATTGGTAAATGAATCCCCATGTGAAAATGCACAGGGAAGTAACAAACTGAGAACCTTAGATACATTTAAATAATCGAAATGTATGACTACATTATAAATAACTAACAAATATATGGCACTCCATTAATTATAACATAAATGTTCCAAATTGAAAACAAATCATCTGTAACTGAGTTCTTTTCTCATATTAAACCAAGGTCACAAGAATGAAAACAATTTTTATAAACGCATACCGATGCAATTTGATCTATTCCTTAATTTCCACTCTGGTATTATATTACACACTGAAATAATTACTCATAAAACATTACAACTTCTGCTTCGAATATGAAAAAAAGAGCTAGCTTATATATACAGTAAAACCTCTCTAAATCGACCGACTATAAATGGTATTGTATGGGCGATCGTTAGGGGCCCAAATAAAGCGATTGATATAGGGGAGTGGTCGATCTATGGAGATGGTTATTAAAGAGGTTTTAATGTATATCACGAAAATGTGAAGTAGCGCTAAAACGGATTTGACAATGAAACTGAATTTGTAGTTAAGGCCCTGTCACATTACAGCGTATGGCGTTAGGGTATGCCGGCGTATGCGGTTTTCGACCCATACACCGTCATACGCTACGCACGAGGTCCCAGCGGCATCTGAAGCGTATGCCCAGCGTATGCCTAACCTACCCCTAGCCTATGGCGGCGTATTCAAAGTGTATCCCGACCTATGCGCAGCGTACTGTGATGAGGTTTGACGGTTGTGATTGACAAGTTCAGCGTACGCCCAACCTATGCATAACCTATGTCGGCGTACGCATAGCGTACGTCGAGCATATGAGCAGCGTATGGGCCATACGCCGAAAATTTTTGAGCATGCTGAAAAAAATTTGGACGGACGCGCGTATGACGGCGTATGCGTAGCGTATGACAACGTATGGGTCGAAAATCCATACGCTAACGCCATACGCTGTAGTGTGACACCACTTTTACAGAACGTTGGGGGTACGCAAGAAACACCCGGCAGGTGTCAATCCAGCGTATGCCCAACCTATGCCGACGTACCCCTAACCTATGCGTAACCTATGCCGGCGTATGCATAGCGTACGCCTAGCGTATGAGCAGCGTATGATCCATACGCTGCCATACGCTGAACATTTTGAGCAAGGAAACAGGCTTGTTGGAGGATCGGCGTATGACGGCGTATGCGTAGCATATGGCGGCGTATACCGACGTACATGACGTAATGCGCTTACGCCGCCGTACGCTCCCGCAAAAAAACCTAATGTGACAGCCCCTTCAGTACGAGCAGTAACACATCTTGTACAAGAACATGTCCACAGTGATATGGTGAACTAAGCTGAAGTATTGGAAAAACAATGCCACAAGGACAAAAAGCATTAGCATCACACGCACACAGCACACACACAACAAACAACATATACGAGTGAGAGATCAAGCAGATCAAATCCAGTAAATCTTTACCCATTACTATAACTCGAAAATGTGCTGAATCACAGCCATTTTTCATTTTGAAATGATAATTTCTTGTTCCTACAGGATTAAAGTGGGTGGGTTCTGTCAATACAAATATCCCAGTCTGAATACTCGGTAAAGCAGTTGATTGGTTTGTTGTTGGATATGACATTAGATGTTGTCCTAGCAACATCTATGGTCATATCAGGACGGGTACCGACTTATGACAGTGCATACCTTTGGCAACATTATAGTGCTGCCCCACTGGGAAATCAGGCCACCAGTCCCGATATCCCACTCAGTCACACTATCCTGACACTGAGCCAACCAGCCCTTGCCCTATCCTAATAATGCAGAGCGCCAAACTAGGAAGTGACAAGTATAAATTTTGAAGTTCATTGGTTTGACTCGACCGGGAATTGAGGCAAACAGCGTAATAATATGGTATCTGTATTGAGAATGTAGTACCCGCGACTACCTTGTGCGGCACTGAAAACGGCCATTCAGCATCAGTGTAATAAATATTGTAATGTTGGACAAAACACCGTTTCATCACCTGGAAAGGCGACCTGGGTCTTAATGAAATAAATGCTGCTTTGAAACTGTTGTGCTGATGTGTAAAAGGACGGCTGGACAGATCTAGTCAGCTTCTATGAGATTAGAAAACATTAGATAACACTAGATGTGGCATGGAAAGTAACTCTCTTTAAAGGGGCCAGCTATAGGTCGCTGAGACACGACCCGTACTCTGACAAATGCTCTCCAAGCATTCGTTTACCGGTTTTCAGTTTATGCAACTACATATGTGGGGGGAGAGTGGTGACATTGGTTGCCTCTGTTGTGTTTTATTTAGTCCAGCAGCACTGACACTTTTAGACAACCATATAGAGAATTAATCTTTTTAGAAATTGCAATCGAAAATGATAAATATAAAGTTCAAATGTTTCTCATAACCAGCTACTTTTTGTGTGAATAATTGGTTAAATCATGTAGATTAATAGACTTTAAAAGTTGAATTGAGAGCTTTCTGTGGCTGCCATCTTAGTGGTTGCCATGGCTTCCCCTGTGTGTGGGGAACCCCTCTAGGTCATGTGATGAGGGAATCCCACCTATGATGTCATTCATACATCACAGACCTCAACTCTCCCCCCACATGTTCAGTGGCATGAACTGAACAAACTAAGCAAAGGTATGTCTGGAGAGCTTTTGATGCTGGATTCGTTTGTATCTGGGTGAGGTATAACCGGCGACTTTAAGAGTTCAAAGTGACTTAAAGATGCAAAGTCCGATCCTTTTGAGTTTTGGCAATTTTTCTGAGATAAATATATTAAATTGATTATTATAATCTACGTTACTTTAGTTTGTGGTAACTTTGATTTTAAATGGCTAACTTTGAGGAGATATTTGAAGCATATATATGCAAAATTAATTTTGGCAAGCATCCCAAAACTATGACACGATAGGATTCAGCAGTAACAGGTTCTATTAAATTGGCGGCTTAGTATTCCCTTCTATGCAACAATTAACGCTAATAAGTTGACCAGTATTCTAAGTTGGATATGTAGAATCAAATATAAGCCCCGTTTACACGGGCGATTTAAAACGTTTCATATGAACCCACTTGCCTAGATCGACTCACATTTGGCGTGTAGACGCGGTTCTGTGGCGTTTTAGGGCTGAATCGCTTCATATGAAACGCCTCATCTATACCACCTCGGGAGGTGGTTTATTTGAAGCGATTCAGCTTGTTCCCGGGCGGCGATAGTATAAAATAGTAGTGCGTGCCGGGAACAGGGGGAGCAGTAACTAATCGCTGGTGCCCGGCAGTGTTAGGGCCCGATTACGCCGAAATCTAGTGAATGCGATCATATTTAACAGAATTACAGACTCAAATAATGAAATTTAATTAAATTAACCTTAAATTCCAAGCGATATTAACGTAGCAGCTACATCGGAGTCAAATCGACGTGTGTAAACTAAACAAATAGCAGTGCTTGCCGGCTACAGGCGCCTGCTTGTTCCCGGCGCCGACACACTTTCAAACTCCGCCGTGTAAACACGCTTCTAAAACGCTTCATATGAATCGCTTTGTCTACATCGTTTCACAATTCCCCGTGTAAACACGGCTATAGATAATTATCTTGGGTTTGAAAATTTGATACTTTCATCGGACTATGCAGCTTTAAACAGACCCAACATGCAATATTCCTGTACACTGTCACAAAATCTGGCTGGGTCGCAGGGGGCCATGGAGTGCACTGCCTTGTCATGGCACACCGGGTGCACTAGCTTGATGTTGCGCTGTGTAAAAAGCAGCTCATAGAAGTAGCGCGTGTTTAGCTGGTGTTCTCTGTGGCAGAGTGGTTAGAGTGTGTGACTTTTTACTAGGTCGGACTCCTAATCTGAAGGTTGGTGGCTCGATTCCCCGGACCCCCACCTCTACCAATTTGGATTTCCACTGCTGTGTAGAACTTACAGAGTCATCAAAGGTCAGTTGCTCTCATACCACGTCTATGTGGTGTGGGAGGTTAAAAATCCCTTGGGTCGGTAAAAGTGTAGGCTCAGGCTTTCTATCGAAAAACTGTCTAATGGTGAAAACAAGTCTATTCAGACTTATCCATGATAGACAGTATAAATCTTCAAGAAAAGCTGCTGCGAGACGCTGGCTGCGCATGCAGTGTCCCTCAGACATGGCAGCACCCGCCGGCTCTTCTCCACAGTGCAGGCACACGACACACTGTTAGTTACCGGACGTGATGGTCTAATCAGTAGAGTGCAGTATCTAGGATATGTAAACTTAAATCTAGATAATTATTTTGGTGTTTAAAAATTGATACTTTCATCAGACTATGCACCTTTAAACAGACCGAACATGCAATATTCCTGTACACTGTCACAAAAACAGTCTGGCCGGGTCGCAGGTGGCTGTGGCGTGCACCGCCTTGTTGTGACACACCGGGTGCACCAGCTTGATGTTGCGTCGTGTGAAGAGCAGGTCGTAGAAGTAGCGCACATTGAGTTGTTGCGAGTCGCTGGCTGCGCACGCAGCATCCCTCAGACATGGCAGCACCGCCCGGCTCTTCTCCACCCTGCAGACACACAACACCGTTAGTTACCGGACGTGGGTGTCTAATTGGTAGAGCACAGGCTTCCTGTGCGGAAGGTCGGGATTTCGGTTCCCAGTCACCAATGACATACAAAATTGATACTTGACGTTTACGACCACAGCAGGTGGGTAATTCTCTGAAACTGGGCCATGGAAACCAAAAGTTAAAACCTTCCAAAGAATAGCAGGAAACTTTCCAAATAATAGCAGGCCATATTCACGGCGAGAATTGTTTGTTTTTAATTCAACCATCGCTTTTACATATAATGTAAAAGCATACAATCAATTATGTGTCAATAGACACTCAAGAATTTAAAAGCTCACAATATCATATAATTTGTGATCAAGGTAAATACAATTCTAGATGAAATTATTATTAATTGATCAAATTGGTTTAATAAACTATATGAGGTGGTACAGACCAGCTGTCCTCAAAAAGGCTAAAATGTGGTGCAGGGCCATCAAATCTAAACAGTTTAATCAAAGTTGTTTTAGTGTCAGTGGGGATTGACAATATATTCAGGTGGAGGGTCCCCCTTGATCAGGAAAACGTGTTTCAGCCATGAGTGGCCAATATGGCAGCGGCTAAGGACCACTTGGTCCCGCCGACCCCCCCGCACGAGACTATGGTGGTTTTCCCCACAGACAATTCAATTATATGTAATCTGCTAATGTTTTCATCCCACTTGAGTTGCCATTTGGATTTGATGTGGGTTGCTATTAGTGGTTTCAGATCAGAGTGGGGTATCAGACACAGTTCAACATCACAATTCAGGGTGCGGTTACCCATGGTCCAGGTCCCAGGTGCTGAAGAGGATGCGGCTCTCCCTGCTGCCGTAAGGGTTGATGCGGTGGTCATGGTGCCGACACGTGACGACGTCAAACGAGCCCTCACACGGGAACCAGCCGTCGACGTCGCACATGCGCGCCCCGCGTCTCCCCGATGTCCTGCCGGAACAAGCGCATGGTCACACCAAGGCCGTAATCGATTAACACGACCCGGGCGACTCCGGTCACCCGAGTCGTCAGAATTTCAAATAGAACAGCGCGAGTGGAGTCGACAAATACACGTGTCGTGTGTAAAACAACCCGACCCTCTTGGCTGGGGTTTGCAAGGAGCGATGACATCACATTTGCGATGGTACCGTCCTGCAGGATAACAGCCACCGGTACCAGTCAAACATATTTTTTTTTGTAATAACATAGATTAATGAAATGGAAATATCACTAAACTATGAGATCATAAAAATAGTTAAATCATATTTTGCTGTAATTATATCGGCTACTAAAAAAACAAATAAAAGGAACACCATTTTTGTCACCCGAGCGTGGAGAAGCTTATTCGATTATTCGACCCGAGTCTGCAGGATGTGCGCATGCGCCAAAAAGTCGCTCGGGTGACCAGAGTCGATTAATCGATTACGCCCCTAGGTCTAACAGCAGCGACCGGAAGGCCGGGTAGGACAGTCACCCTTTTCACCCACTTACCCAAACGGGCAAGTGACTGAATTTTCTACTTGCGTGAGTAGCAAAACTACTTGCCCAAGCCCAAGTCAGCCAATTGAAACTGAAATCTGCTTCTGCAGATCAGAAAAATAACGACTTGCCCGTTCAGGCAGGTCATCGAGATCTTCACCTGTCCGACCGAGTAACCTAGGTGTCCCGGGAAACCAGACAGTCCTTTATTGTCCTACCCTGAAGTTCAAGCCCGTTCTTTTCCCTTTTAAACCGTATTTTTATTCAGTCTCTTTTTTTTTGGTGATCGTTTGCTTATTCTGCTCATAATGGTTGATGCGCGGCAAGGAAGGACGAGAAGGCGGGAGTGGAGGCGAGGTGAGAGATGACGAGGGCGAGCAGAGGGGGCGTCAGAGGGGGCGCCTGGCGAGGAGCGTGGGTGGAGGCGCGCTCGCCGCCTCGGGCGACGTCCTTCGCGAGGGCAGAGTCGAAGGCGGCGACGGGGCCTCCGGCCGCCCCGGTCCATGTGCGGGCCCCGGAGAGGGCGTTCTTGATGGAGGCCGGGGCGAGGCCGCGGGCGTAGAGGAAGGCAGTGTAGGCGGCGATCTGGAAGTCGGTGGGGGCGAGCCCTCGGGCCACACAGTAGGCGACGTAGTCGCGGGCCTGGCGTCGGCGGTTCCTCCATGTCGAGGGGGCCAGAGACGCGAGGCGCAGGCGGGCGACATCCTCCACCTCGGCCGAGGGAAAACCTGAATCAGAGGCCGGGGTTTAAAGGGGAAGGCGTCATGTGATGGGGATACAGTGCGGAGCCCGAGGCGGGCGACGCCCGCGCGGGCCACCTCGGCCCAGGGCCCGTCGAGGTGGGCGCGGCTGAGGGCGTCGGCGAGAACGAGCTCGGCCCCGGGCTTGTGGAGGATGGTGAGGGTGAAGCATCGGGTCGCGGCGAGGAGCCAGAGCTCCCGGGCGCAGGTCCCGAGGGTAGCGTCACGGGCGCGGCCCGAGGTGAGTGAGGCGGCGGAGGCCATGTTATCCGTGTTAATGACGAGAGTGGCCCCCGCCACGTCCTCAGGGATGAGGGCGCGCAGTGCAACGACGAGGTTGACGGCCTCCAACTCGTGAATGTCAGGGAACCGCGCCCGGAAGTCGAGGGTGTACCCTCGGGCGTAGCAGTGGGTGGCGGAGTAGGCGCCCCCGCCCGTGAGGCAGGAGTCGCACTCGATGACGTGGACGCGCCCTGCCGGGGCGCGGAGGAGGTGGAGGCCATTGGAGGCCCGGCCGTAGAGGGCGAACCACCTCAGGTCCCGGAGGGCATCGTCGTCGAGGGTGAGTGAGGCGCAGCCGAAGCAGCGGCGGAGGGCCCCGAGGAGGCGACTCATGAACCTCAGGGCGGGAAGCACACAGCTGCCCACATGGTTCAAGCGCCCGAGGAGGCTCTGGAGCTCGCGTCGGGTTATGGCAGGGGAAGTGAGGCGGGCCTCGCATGAGGCGACGAGGTCGTCGACTTTGTCGGGGGCGATGCGCACCGTCATCGCCTCGCTGTCGAGGGCGAAGCCCAGCCAGGTGAGGCGGACAGCGGGGGGGGGGTGGCATTTACCGGGGGCCACATCGAGCCCGAGGGCGGCGGCGAGGGCGAGGAAGGCGTCGAAGCCCTGGCAGGCCCGGTGGTAGGAGGCCTCGCACCCGACAAAGTCGTCGACGTAGACCAGTGTGTGGAAGCCGTCGTGTCTCATGATCCAGGCGACGGCCGCCGTCACACGAACACAGGCGGCGCCAGAGGAACGGCAACCAAAGGGGAGGGCGAGGTCAATGTATACCCTCTGGTTGAGGGTGATGCCGTATAGGGGGCAGGCGAGGGGGTCGGCGCGGAGCTGCCGGTAGGCCCGGGAGATGTCGGCGGACCAGAGGTAGGCGCCGGAGCCCTCGCCTGTCAGGCGGCGCCTGAGGTCGGCGACGGAGGGAAGGGTGTAGGAGTGGGGTTTCCCGAGGTATTCCCGGCGAGGGATGCCAGCGTTGACGCTGGCGCCGGGGGGAAAGGAGAGGTCGACGATGACCCGCCTCTTGCCCGGGTCGGATTTGGGGCGGGTCATCATGGGGGAGACCTGGGTCCAGGGGGTGAAGGGGGGGATGGTGAAGGGGCCCGCGAGGGCGCCGAGGGCGAGCTCGGTGTTTATAAAGGCCTCTATGTGGGGGGCGTGGTCAGGGGCCTCGCGGTGGTTGGTGAAGGTTGGGCGGGGGGGGGAAGAGGCGGAGAAGTTGGCGGGGAAACCGAACTCGAGGAGGTCGAGGAGGGCGGGGTCGGGGTAGTCGCGGAGGCGGTCACGCCAGGCGGGGATGTGGAGGCCAGAGGGGAGGGGAATGCGGGCGGCCAAAAAATTAGGGAGGCCCGCTTCCCTGAGTGCGGTGTATGCGCGGATGAATGTGGGGTAGCGGGTCCAGGCCTCCTTAGAGGCGTGGGGCCAGATGGCGAGGAGGGTGGGGCGGTATTGGTGGGGGGAGGGGGGGGTAGGGGGGAGGAGGAGCGGTAGGGGAGGTCGAGGGGGGCGGCGAAGGAGGTGGGGGAGAGGGGGGGGTGGGGGGGTCGGGGTGAGGGGGGAGGCCGGGGAGGAAGGTGAGGTAGGCTGTGTCGGCGGGGGAGGGTGTGGGGGGCCGGGAGGGGGGGGAGGGACCGTGGCGGGTGGAGGCCGGTTAGTCGGCGTGGGTGTGGGAGAGGGGGAGGCGGCGGGGCCTGTGGTGAGGGAGGGGCGGGGGGCGGCCGGGTGGTCGGCGGAGATGAGAGAGGGTTGGCGGTTTGGTGCGGGGTGGCCGAGTGAGGGCGGGTCTGTTGGGCCGCGGCGGGGGGCGGGCTTTGAAGCCTGGTGTGGTGTGAGCAGCTGGGTGCTCTGCGGTCAGGGCGCGGGTAGGCCGTGCAGGCGGCCGGGTGTGGGGAGGCGAGATGTGAGAGGGAGCGGTTGGGCGCCCTGCGGTGAGGGTGCGGGCGGGCCGGGAGGGCGGTGAGATGTGAGGCGGTGAGTTCTGGAGCGGTGAGATGTGAGGGTGGTCGGTTGTGGGTGCGTGTGGGTCGGCGTGGGGGGGTGGGTGGGGCCGGCTGGGTCCCTCCGGGCCGGGCTGGAGGGGACTGCGGACTAAAAATCCGCCGCGGGGGCAGGGCCCCCCGGTCCCGGGTCCTTTTGCTATTGCAGACGGCCTCAGAGTGCATCGTAAGGAATTTCCTTACGTTGGCGCAATATGCGCATGTGTGTCGATACTTCGACGCCCCCTCCCCGTGGGTCTCGCCGGCGCCTGCCCGGTCGCAGGAGGCGGGGTCACGGAGGTAGGGGATCCTGGTATCGGTGGGGGGGCGGGGGAGGAGAGGTCTGGGGGCGGGGCGGGGGGGGGGGGGGGTCGGTGTGGGTGCGGGCGGGGATGGATAGGGCGGCTGTGGGCGTGGTGAGGGCCTCCATCCGGAGCATGTTGATGGCGACGGGGTCGTGCCAGCCGTGAGGGAGCCTACCGTCCGCGATCCAAGTGAATACCGTCTCGGAATAGCGGCGGACGGTAGCCCAGGGGTGGACGAGATTGTCCCGATGTATGGTGAGGGCGTGGTGGCTGAGTCCGGGAAGGGAGTGGGCGGGGAAGGCGGGGTGAGCCTCGAGCATGCGGAGGGCGAGGGTATACTCGTCCTTGGTGGCCTCCCCTCGCTTCACCGCCTTCCTCTCCGCCCCCCGCTCAATGAGGTCACAGGGAAATATATAATGGGGCGAAATACCTTTACGTCGACCGGCGTTGTGAGTGTCGGCCGAGTCGAGTATCTCGCGCACGGCGTCTGCAGCGGAGGTGGCCGAGTGGGCGTGGGCGTCGTGGTAGTGGAGTGGAGGCGGCGCGTCCGAGGGCTGAGAGGCGGATGCCCCTCCCCTGGTGAAGCGGAGGTAGTCTGGGTGGATGGCCCCCGGGGCCGCCGGCAGGGGCGGCGGAGGCGGGTGGGCCCCCCCCCACGGTATGGCGGGCCGCGCGGGGAGGGTCGATGTGCTGGGGCGGCGCCGGCGGGGGCGCGGCGGCCGCGGCGGGGGCGTGGTGGGGCGCGGCTCCGCGCTGATCCCGGGCGTCGATAATGTCGAGCCTCGCGGTCATGCGCTCCATGGCCGCGACCGTGTCGAGCAATGTGGCCTGCATGGTGCGCCCCCATTCCGAGGGGGGGTCGCCGGGGGCGGTCCGCGGGAGAGGGGCGGCCTGAGGCGGTGATGAAGGGGCGGATGAGTGAGTCGACTCGGTCGATCCTGCCTCTGAGATGCGCTGGGCCTCCCGGCGGGCGGCGCGCCTCCCCCGGCCTCGTCCGTTAGGCATGGTGCGGTGCGTGGAGAGTGAAGAGGCCAAAGAAAAAAGGTTGAGGAGTGGAGAGTGTGGAGGCAGGAGGGCGAGTGGCAGGAGGAGAGAGCTGGAGGCGGTTATAAGGGAAGTAGAGGGGGGGGGGGGGGGTTATGTAAGGTAGGAGCTGGAGGACAGAGGAGAAGGAGAGAGGGGGGGGGTCCTCCCTCGCCTCGCATCAACCGCAATGCGAGCATTACGACCAAAGCTGCATAATCCGATGAAAACATCAAATTTTCAAAACCAAAGCAAATACCTAGATTTGATTCTACATATCTAACTTCGGCGTTTGAAATAAGAGCTCGCCCAAGCCAAGTGAGAGTAGTGTTTCCGTTGGACAAGTGACAATTTTGACCATAACCTTGTGAACAGTCAGTGTACCTTGCGGACAATATATGTCAAAAGACGCTTATGAAGTTAAAGAAACCCTCACAATTATAAAAATTGTGGCCATGGAAAATAACAATTCTAGGTAAAAGTCGTTCTTAGTAAATTAGTAAAAATTGATTATAGGGACAGAATTCTTTGTGTGTGATAAATTTCTTTACGCTGCTCATAATCGATGAGTGTGTTAACACTTGTTTTCACCGATGGGCAGCGCTAGTCTAATTTGATTCAAATCTTTTGAATTTAGTTTTAGTAATAATTTAGGTTTTCTTGCTTCTTGTTTATGGCTTGTAACGGTTTGTAGATTGCAAACAGTCCAAATTCAGCTTTCACTATACTTTGTGTTAATCCATTTAAACATCATCTGTATTTCTAGGTTTGATTATTTGTTTAAGTTATTTTTTAAACACTGATATATTTCGTGTTTCAGCTGGCAGTCTATTCCAAATATTGGCAATCGTGTTAGCTACACTGCGATCATAGGCACTGCATTTTTATTTTACCATTGCTTGAAACGGACAATCATTGCTTCTTGTGCACCATATTTGTAACCTCCTGTTTTTTGGGGGGTTTGAGATTTGTTGTATGCATACAATTTTAGGTGATCCTGTTGCCTGTTTTGGAGGAATTCTATTTGTGCTATCTTATGCAGCTCTTGCATTGGGAAGAATTTACTCTTCCCTAGGCATATTTTTAGTGCTCTATTTTGGAGCCTCTGCAGTTATGTAAGATGTCCACAAATGGGGCGACTTGCCACGACCTACCTGGCAAAGTAATCTGAAAAGTAGTCATCCTGTTTCAGTCTTTGGATGAAGTCATCCAACACACCATCCAGTCGACTTCGAACCCGACTCTTAATAGTCTGCTTGGTGATGAAATCTTTAGTCTGAAAGTAATATAAAAACATATTTAATAGTCTAGGATTCACAATGTTTGTAGATTTATATTTGATATTAGCTTTAACCCTTGATTGTTATAATCTACCATACTTTAGTTTGAAGTAAACTTATATTTTAAATGGCTAACTTTTGAGATATCTGAAGTGTAAACTTATCTAATTAGTTTAGAAAGCATGCCAAAACACTGACACCATATAGGCTTCAGCAGTAACAGGTTATAATAAACTGACTCAGTATATTACCTTATATATTGTGGTGTTCTCTGTGGCAGAGTGGTTAGAGTGTCTGACTTTTTTCGAGATCAGACTCCTAATCTGAAGGTCGGTGGTTCGATTCCATGTGCCCCCACATCTGCCAATTTGGATTTCCACCGCTGTGTATAACTTACAGCGTCATCAAAGGCAGGTTGCTCTCATACCATGTCTATGTGGTGTGGGAGGTTAAAAATCCCTTGGGTCAGTAAAAGTGTAGGCTTGGGCTTTCTATCGACAAACTGTCTAATGGTGAAAACAAGTCTATTCAGACTTATCCGTTATACGCAGTATAAATCTTCCAAAAAAAGAAGAAAAAGAAATGCTTAATAAGTGCATGAGTATCTAAGTTAGATCTGTAGAATCAAATCTACATAATTGTTTTGGTTTTGAAAATTTGGTGATCCATCGGACTATGCAGCTTTAAATTCAATGAGGTTTAACAACGCAAAAACAAAGAACGACTTACATGATATAAATATCCACGAACTCTGACACGTGCCTTTTCCCTCATGAATGCAGTCTTTGTTTGATATTTTCGTGGAATATCTTAAAATAAAAAGACCGAAGCTACATTATTTTACATGTAGTTTTGAACAAAATGTGAATAAGCAACCTCAAAATGTATTAAGTTAATTTGAATATTTTCACGAATTCAATTTTTTAAATTAATAAAATCGGCAATTGCATCTTTTTATTCCATCGAAATCGGTTCTGACTGACCCAGGACAAGTATTAATCTAAGTATTTTGTCAATTTTAAGGACCAATATGAAGCCTGTATAATACTACTACTACTAATAATCACTATAACTTATAAGAATCATCACATTAATAAAGCAGTGGCAAGTGACACAATACTGTGTCACTAATATTCCATTTAGCTAGTACCACAATACTTGATAGCCAATCACAAACTGTCATACAAGGCCACACTTGTACGGCCGCTACAAGCAAGGAGATCGACGACCACTGAGGACCACTTGCAACCATTTTGAAAACTGTTTGCGACCAACCCTTTTTTGTGGTTGAAAGCTGGTTGGGTGGTAGTTTTATGTCCTGCCAACATCTAAGGTCATATCAGGACAGGTACCGACTTGTGACAGTGCGCACTTGACTTTATAGTGCTGCCCCACTGGGAAATTAGGCCGCCGGCATCATGACCCAATATCCCACTCAGTAACATAATCCTGACACTGAGCTAACCAGTCCTTGCTCTATCCTATTGATGCCGAGCGCCATGTTAGGAAGTGACAAGTATTGATTTTATAAGTCATTGGTTTGACTCGACCGGGAACCGAATTCCCGACCTTCCGCACACGAGGGCTGTGTTCTACCGATTCGGCCAACACGCGTCGCAAACAGTAGTGTAACTGGGGTATAAGCGACTGAAGCCCACCTGAGAACCATTGCTTGTCGTCGGCCCGGCTCTCCGCCCCGACGTTGAGTGAGAGGGAGGCGGACAGCTTGCCGAGCATGTCAAGACGCAGACTGCTACTCTCCGCCCTCATGGCCGCCTGTATGTGTGCCGCCGCGTCAGGGAGGTGCGTGGCGCGGAACAGGGCAGTCAGGGCAGCCTCCAGTAACGACGCAGCTGTGGGATTAGTTGTTAGTTGTAGGAATTTTACATCCTGGCAACATCTAAGGTCATAGTAGGACGGATACAGACTTGTGCCAGTGCACACTTCTTCTTGAAGATTTATACTGATATAGGATAAGTCTGAATAGTCTTGTTTTCAGCATTAGACCATGGGACGATAGAAAGCCAGAGTCTACACTTTTACCGACCCAAGGAATTTTTAACCTCCCACACCACATAGACATGGTATGAGAGCAACAAGCTTTTGATGACGTTATAAGTTATACACAGCGGTGGAAACCCAAATTGGCAGATGTGATGGCATGGGGACTTTATAGTGCTGCCTGGGCACTGAGAAATGAGGCTGCCAGCACCATGACCTGATATCCCACTCAGTCACATTATCCTGACATTGAGGTAATCAGTCCTTGCCCTATCCTATTAATGCCCAGCGCCAGGCTAGGAAGGGTCAAGTATCAATTTGATAAGTCATTGGTTTGACTCGACCGGGCATCAAACCCCTGATCTGCCGCACGGAAGCCGCTGTGGGAGGAAGTAGCCGACCTCACAAGGGCACCCAACTCACCTTTTACTTCAGGGTTCCCACTCTTGTTCAGACTTATTTCTTTAATGACCTTTTAAGTACTTTTAGGACCATTAAAACTTTTTCAAGGATCAAAGTTCCACAGCTTTTCAGCATGCAATAAATCCAGGTTCCGAGTACGCTCCACTAGTCCTATTGCCCATCAGGTGGGGAAAAATTCCAATGTAATCTTTGGAGGACAGCCAAGGTTGGCCCAAAATTATTGTCTGTCTGTAGTAACCTTGAGAAATTACACCAAATGTCACCTTTCAAAGAACAAATGTTCAACCTTGATATAAGGATGGGTTGCAAAACAAAAAGTTCTAAGCCTACCTAGAGTTACTGCCTACCTAGATTAACTTGGCCTAATAACAAGAATACCAAACCATCAAATCTTGTACATATTCCTGTGAATGTGATTGGAGATCCAGGCTCCCCCACATACCTACCTCCAGTCCAGTGGTCTCCTTCGGTAACAAAAACAAGAACGGCATTATGGGGCAGCATCTGCAGGTATTCATCTTCGTCTACCTCCGTTCCATCCTTCTCTAAAACCAGACTAACCGCAGCGCCCTCTGCTACCTGCAATTAATTCACATTCGTGAAAATTGACGCTAAAGCTAAGATTCCATATATGTGGTATGCGAATGCGGCAAAATTGGAAAAGCATGTAAATGCACTAGTGGTGCTTTCATATGTCCGGATGCGAATACGAATGAGGCAAATGGATCACTCCATGGACCGATCGGTGTGCATGCGAACGCGAATGCTGCTCCATTTGCCATGGAACAAATAGGAACTTGGACTTCCCTTCACAAATTTGGAGCAAAAAAGACCAAAAATGGCATGCTGCATGCCGCGTACGCATTCCCAGACCAGTGCACCTGATCTCACAGCATTCAATATTGTCGAAGCTATTTTGTGTATTCTTGAAGGACTTTCAGTAACACCTTAACCAGACCTGTGCACCCGATCTCGCAGCTTTCAGTTTTGTGAAAGCTATTTTCAGTTTTATTGAATGACTTTCAGTGACACTTTTACTGTGAAAAATAAACTATTACATAATATTCACAAGCAAACGTTCAATGCATCCTACAACAAATACAATGCTAAAATATTGTATTGTTAATTTAAAAAATATATATCAACAGAACAGGTTACATATAGGCCGACCATATTTAAAGACTGGTGATTCCGTTGTAACAATATCTAGCTGAAACAAATGTGTATTCAGTGTTTGATTCCGTAACAAATACGGAAGAATACGGAGGTCTGCATTCCGCATACAGTATAGCCCCGTTAAACCAAGCTTGGTTAAACCAAACGATCGGTTAATGCAAACTTTTTTCTGCGGCCCGGGAAAATTTATCATATAAAAAAGTTGGTTAAACCAAAGTTGGTTAATCCACATTATTGGTTAATCCAAACAAAATGTCGGACCCCAGGCCACTTCCGGTAGTTAAACCAAACTTTCATGTGGTTATAAGGTCATCTGAGACCCCTCCCCCTCCCCCCATCTCTGCCCCCCCCCCCCCCCATCTGCCATGCACAATATCTTCCACGCACCCCCACCACCATCTCCCACGCACCCCTATCTTCCACGCACATCCACCTCCCACCCCCAAACCCCACGCCACCCCCATCCCCAATCTCCCACCCCCAACTCCCTCCCCGCCAAGTGAAAGTCGAAGCCAAAGCTCGGTTAAACCAATGATTAGTTAGTTAATCCAAACAAATTTCTAGGGTCCCTTCAAGTTTGGTTTAACGTGGTTATACTGGATATGGAATCTTACCTTTACAACATAGTAAAACTAAAGACAAGATTCCATATATATGCGGTATGCAGCATGCCATTCTCACTGATCGGTCCATTGAGCGATCCACTTTGCCGCATTCGCATCCGGACATATGGAAGGAAGCACCATCGTGCGTTTACAGGATCTTCCATTTACAGGATCTTCCATCTATGCATACCACGTATATGGAATCTTAGCTTTAGGCTCGTAAAATAAAGAGTAGCAATACTTAATGTTGCATAGTCAGGTGGTTTTGAGTTTCTCTCATTTTCTTAAAGCTGCATAGTCTGATGAAATGTCAAATTTTCAAAACCAAACCAATTATCTAGTTTTTATTTTACATATCTAACTTATATATTGATGCACTTATTAAGCATTTGTTTCTGCGTAGAAGGCAATACTGAGTCAATTTAACAGAACCTGTTACCGCAGAAGTCTATGGTGCCAGAGTTTTGGCAAGCTTGCCAACACTAATTTTCCATGTTTGCACTCAAAATATCTCAAACGGTTACCATTTAAAATAAAAGTAACTTTAAACTAATGTAAAGTAGATACTAGTGATTGGTCTAATATATTTATCTCAGAAAAAATACAGAAATTCAAAACCATCGGACTATGCAACTTTAAATAAATATATTAAGTTGGTGGTTATTGTGAAAGTACGACGTCTGAACACTTCGAGTTCTGGATACTGAATGGTTTATTCACGGCCTAGGGCACGCTTGACCCGCTGGCAACTTTCCATGACGTCATCTCATTTGCATACCTCTTTGTCTCAACCTCTGCATCTCGTTAACATATATTAACCACACACCTGTACGTCTTTTACGCATATATCACAGTTATTATAGATCTATCTTACTTTAGTTTGAAGCAACTTGTATTTTAAATGGCTATTTTGGGGGATATTTGAAGTTGAGACATGCAAAATTAACTTTGGTAGGCTACTCCAGCTGCTGTTTTGAAAATGGCTGGGTGAGTGGAGAGAAGGGAGAGTAAAATTTAAGTATTTAAAACTTGCAAATGTCCAAAGTATTACAATTTACATACAGAAACTATATTTGCTGTAGGCAAAATATGTGTTAGTACAATGACAATGTCATTGCATATTTTACTCAGAAACACTATGCACCACCTATGGGAAAGCTGGCAATTACTGGAATATGGCAGGGCCCGGGTGCCTACTAGCCTAAACTAGGGCTAGACTAGGCTACTCCCTTTAGCTTTGCCTTCAAAGTTTAGGCTTTACTGCTTTTAAGTGTAGGCTTGTCCCCTTCGTCAAGTTGTGGCCTTACCCCAAATTTCTGCCTGGCTTTAGTGTCTAAATCCGACAATGACTTTGCTGCGATTCCATAGCGTTTGCTACCAGCGATATCCCTTACCCTAAAAGGTCTAAACTGCATATTTTTATTAGCAGAATAAGAAAACATTACTCTTTTGTTTTAGCAGACATGCTCTACAAAACAAAAACTTCCGCTTCTGTTACTCTCCAATCACAACGGGCACCCTGTCGTATGCTTCTCTGTACTTATCCACCATAGACAAGAGCACGAACACGTCGAGGATCAGCTACAGCAAGCATATATGCTGGGAGCGAATTTAATCCTTATTTGAGCAAATGCTGGACAATTCACTAATAAATATAATTATGTCATATATAGTCGGTGTTGTATTATATATATTTTGTTTACTTGAAGGGAAAATGGCTTGGTTGCATATGTAAGCAGACACAGTGTCTTCTGCGGGACTGCTCTACGGAGTTGACGTACACAACTTTGGTTGTTATGTTGTCAAGTTGGGTGATTGCCAGATCTAATCGATTGTATGTTCCGAGGACAAATTCCGATCTAACAGAACGTTATCATGCCGATAATAGATAATTGGACACACCCATCTGACACTGGAAAGGTATAACTGGTGTTGCTGGCAGGCGCACTTATTCTGCCTAATTACTAGATTAGGGGCATTGGCATTGCACTAACTCAACTGTAGACGAGAGTATTGGCGCCAATACACTTCGGCATACAAGTGTGGCAAGTCTGTTTACTAGTTGTGACAAAATGTTACACAACCGGCTGGTAATCTATTCATGCATTTCTAGTGAACACATTTACCACTGCCACTTTTCTATTGTTCCGTGATTAGGATTTATCATTTGGTACTGGATTAATAGTATATATAGTAATACTGTGCAAGTTGAAGTTTGAAAGCATGTCCTGACATGTTTATTATTACTATTAGACTACTTTAGTACTGCTGCTACGACTACTACCTCTACTAGGCTTATGTATGTACTACTACCAGTACTACTATTACAATTAGGCCTACTAGTAGTGGTGGCCTATCAACCTTAATTAGGCGCCATGTATTTAGGCCTATTTTGTGATCATGTTTAGGAACTAGGTTAGTAGTTTCGTGACAAATCAATAATAATTTAACACTCCATTTGTGCTAAGTTAGAAACTTGCATAAAAAAAAAATCAAATACCGCTATAGCCCTAAAGACCCAAGTGTATTCTGTTAAAATACGTTACACCCTTTAATTTGACATAAATGGACTTAATAGGCATAGCACAACTGCCACAAGCAAAGTTATTACAGTTTATGTATCAGGAATATAGGCTAATTATCTCACAGTTAGTTACTCTATTGGCATTCAATTGCAGGATTTTTTACCTCAGTAAAATAGTAAATAAACAATACAAATTAATGAAAAGTCACAAAGCCATATAGAAAAACTGTCTTTTAAATGTGTGTGCCCTAACTGTGAGAAATAACTGACAATTATGAGTTTAAAAAAGCAACATGATCAACAAAAGCACATGGACTGCATCATGTAAATATCAATAACAGCACATGACAACCCAATCAGAATGCAGCATTTGGATGTGACACAGCTGAGAAATGAATTAGATCACTTTTCACGCCAGAAGAATTAAAATAACTAGAAAATCACACCATATACCATAAAATTGCTTTGCACACAAAGAGACATGTTTATCAATCTGATGGTGCTAATTTTATAAGAGGACCATTTTCCCTTTAGCAGGGCTAAGCATAGATAAAAGATTCACCCGGTACTTATAGTACATGGGTGAAGATCAGCCTTATATAAAAACGGTCGAAAAATCGGGCTAATGAAATGAGTCTTTATGAGAGCCTAATTTCACAATCTAAGAAGCAACATTTATTCTTTGTATATCTCTTCATGTTTACCTGCTACTTTTGAGTTGGAAAATATAATAAAACATATACTTTAATGCAATTTAAAAGTGAAATCGACGGTGTTCTCTGGCCGCCATCTTGTCTTTTTGCATTCTGGCCCATTTCCCCAACTCTGTGCCTATATGAGTAGCCATTTGATACTGGAGCCACAGTTTCTAGTTCATGTTCCATACTAAACCTATTTTCTCCCATATTTACACTGCGTTGTCCTTCACCCATGTACTACAAGTACCGGGTGAATCTTTTTATCTGTGCTTAGCCCTAACCATAGAGATAGTATTGGTGATGCAACACCGTGCTTTGCATGAGGACCGTTTCCCGCGGATTTGCAAGTCTCTAGCTAAGACGAGAACTATCGCTATGCAATGACAGTGGTACCTATCTGTAAGCAACATATATAATTATATGTGACACTGTAATTATATGGACACATTCTAATAATGTGTCCATCTATTTCTGTACACATGCATTGATAGGGGCGTTATGAACCATATTATATCTGGTTATCAACTACACATGTAGTAGGGATGGTAAACTATGGCAAGTAAATAACTTTTATTTAGCTTAGTTATGCTGGTATCGTCTTACAATCATGTTATGAACAATAACTGACAAGTGTTCTGACAAAATAAAATATGCAATGCTTTGGAACAGTAAGGCCAAATCTTTTCTTTAAAAGTTGGTGATCGTCCGTTTGGTCACAAATCAGGGTCAGGGTATTTCTTTGTCCAGTATTTTTTTTGGGGGGGGGACCGACGTTCAATTACAACTGTTGAGACGGCGAATAACATTATTTCAATGGAATTACATAAACATCAATTACAGTGCATGCACATGGTGTTACGTTTTTTACCCCTGTCCATATATAGTTACATATAACGTCTGGCGTATGAAGTAGACATAATACATAATTATGTTGCACAGATTGTGTGCTTACGAAAGTTGAATTGCTGCGAGCCTGACACATTTTTAACAGTTTTAAAAAATACTTAAAAAATATATAAATCAGGGGCGGGCGATTTTTCAGATATTGGCGGGGACGATCACCAATTTATATATTTTTGGGGCTAGTCATCAATCATGGATTAGTTTAATATTTCAATCTCAATCATCTAAATAATTGATAGAACTAAGGTGATGCACGATGCCGACCAAGATTCCCTTCCGAGTCATCCACGCGTCGGGGCAGGATGAGACTTACAAGGCGATTGAACTCAACTCTCACAGCCCCACCACGAGGGGGTGGCAGTCCAGCAGGCGAGTTGTTGATGCATGTGGACTTCATTGTGTTTACTTTCGTTGTTAAAAAAAAGAATATTTGTACTCTTCATTGTTTTTTTTGTGATGGCTTATTTACCCTTCCCATAATGAGTAAGTCGCATCGTGGGTTGTTTTCATCGCTGAACAGCAATAGTCTCAATTTGGTAGTTGCCTTGTTATCTTAGCTGTTAGTCGCCAGCCTTAATTGTGTTAGTTTTTTTGGTGCCACGTTTGCGACATTTTGGTATATAAACTTTAATCTTTTGTAATTTCGCTAAATAATTCCTCTTTTTTCTATTTTAATTTAAGTTATTTCACAATATATAATATATGTGTGTGTAGGATAAACATTTCTACTCATTGTTCTGGGTACTACTTTCATTATAATTCTGGAAATATCCACATGACATAGAACCACACGCTGTCCTTAAAGTAGCTAATTATGCCTCACTTAAATATATATCCAAAGTCTGTTATTGAATTGAAAGTGTGTTTTGTTTTGTTTTCTAAAAAATAATAATATGCAAAGAGAGAGCTTTTGAAAAAGTAAATTATACTATGTAACAGGTAATAGGAAATAATTGTGGTGTCTGGCACTTTAAATACTAATCATTTTCTTTCTTTTAAGAACACTTTTTAACAATTCTATCTCTTCAGGTTTTGTTTATTCCCACAAGATATTGTCATCCAACTGGAAAAGCGGTCCCGACTCAGGAAGATTCAGATACTTTCACACCAGTACCTAATTAGTATGTATGACTTTCTGAACTTAGGGCAAACACAAAAAAGTTGGTGATCGTTCTTTTGATCACACAAATCTGGGACGGGCGGTTTAAAATTATTTTGGAAGTCAAATATATTTATTAACAGTAGCAAGCCTCTTTTCCCCACAATGTGTTCATGTATCCCACAGGAAATACAGATTGATTTATATCTTTCCGAGTAATATGTAAATTCTATGCTAGCCCGACGCATTTTTGACAGTTAAAAAAAAAAGAGAAGAAGATATATATATGGGGCAGGCGATTTTTCAGGCACGGGTTGAGACGATCACCAATTAAAAAAATATATTTATTAGGCCTAAGTGAAGAATTGACTATTTGACGGTCTGCTTCTTTTGGGTAGCGGGAAGGGGATGGTCAGGAGAGAGGGCAGCAGGGGCGCACCCAGGGGGGTTTCCTGGTTGCCCGGAACCCCCCCCCCCCAATAAAAAAAAGAATCATATAGACCTAAATTCTTGCATTAAGTTTATTAAGGAACACTAGATTTTAAGATTATGTGAAAAATTGCACCAAAATGTGGGTTGTTGCACCAGAAAACCATGTAAAATATTGCCCTAAAATGGGTGTTGTTCCACCAACCCATGTGAAATTAGGGTAGTTTCGATCCATATTTGGAAAACCCCCTAGCCAATTCCTGGGTGCCCCCCTGGGCAGGGTGAGAAGTACGCATATTGTAGTTGGAAAGATCATGTAGATATGTCGGTTTAGCCAATTGTTTAATTATTCACTATGGACCACTTCATGTAATACCATAATGCTGAGTCTGAAATAAAGTATTGAATTGAATAGTCATATGGCCTTGTGGATAGTCTAAGCGTATATATATATTGAATTAAACAAACAAAATTTTGTAGTCAAACAAAATTTGAAACTTTAAGATATGCATATGAAGTAAGCCCGGAGGCGATAACGACCAGACACAGCTGGCCTATAACTGGTCAGAGCCCATGACAGGTGGCGCGGTGTGGCCAAATCTGGAACTAACTCGCTGGCATACAATATAGGGTATGCACCGACGTCACGCTAAGCGGAAGTGCGGCCATTGCGGCGATAGTAACCACAATAATAACACACTGTCACAATGCAAACTCAATGGCTATGAGCAATCTTCCTCCAGAAAAGGTTAAATATCTCTGAAACCACACCACCTAGAAACAAACTGATTGGAATACACATAGAAAACATGTTTACCAAAAAGATTATATTAAATTGGTACGGTTAGGGTTATGGATTTCTATTAAATTTGAATAAAATTGGCGTTTTGCACTGCGCGTACCGGCAAACTGCCCGCGAAGGGTAAAATATGGCAATGCTATGTCTATGTGGAGCATTTATTTTTGTAAAATAAATTTAAAAGCTTTCATTGGATCGATTAAAAATATCTTAATGCGCGATTGAAGAGGAAGATCTGAAGTATTTAATGTAACCTAAGAGCAATTTACGCTGAAAGTATTAAAAACAGAGATAATAGTGAAAGTTGGGATATTCTGAGTGTCAGTGCCAGTGCATTGTCAATGGCCGTGAGCAATCTTCATACAGAAAAAGTGAAATATCTCTAAAACCACACCGCCTAGAAACAAATCGCTTGGTAATCATATAAAAAACATATTAAACGAATAGATTGGTCGTAATGCGTAGCATTACGCTTGATGCGAGGAGAGGAAGAGACCCTCCCCCGCCCCGCGCTGTCGCGCTGCTTTCCCACCTCGCCCGACGCCGCCGCGCGCCCCCTTCCTCCCCCCGGCCCCGTGTCGCGCAGCACTCACACCTCACCCGACGCCCGCTGCTCGCCACCTCTCGCCCTCCCCCGGGCCGGCAGCATTCACACCTCACCTGCTGTCGCCCGTCCCCGCTCCCTTATAAGGCCTCCCCCCCGCCTCCCTCAGGCACTCGCCTTCCTGCCGCCTTCCCAGCTCCTCACCCTTTTTCTCCACCCACCCACCCATCTTTCTCCTTATACACTCTTCTCTTCCAGCGGCGGAGGGCTCCTCGGCCCCCCCTCACCAGAACTCTGACATTGCTCCTGATGAGCCCCTGTTTATCCCTGTACATCTCCTCCTTGCTCCTCATGAGCACCCCCCTGCTGTATTGCTCCTCATGAGGCTCTTTCCTTATTCTTTTATTGCCTTTTACCTACACTGTTGCTCCTTATGAGCTTATTTACTCTGCTCCTCATGAGCCTCTCTCATGCCTCTATACTCTGTTTTATGTTTGACTCTGTCTGAGGCGGAAATAAACGCCTTTATTCCCACCCCCCCCTCCTCTCTTCCTTTTCGCGCATCATATTAAATTTATAAGGTTAGGGTTCCAGATTTCTATTAATTCTGAATGAAATAGACGTTTTCCACTGCGCCTACAGGCAAACTCTATGGGATGTTTACAAGTTGATATCGCCACAATGGCCGCGCATCCGGTTCGTGACGTCACGTGAATACCCTATATTGCTGAGGTTCGCAATATAACAATATAGATATAACTGAAGATGACAGGGTCCTTTATATTTCCATAATAGATTATAGAGCAGATATATATCCGGAGCTCATGGAATAACACTACTCAAGACTACTGTTTGTTCTGTGTCATTTATATATTGGCTCATTGACATTTCCAGCTACAAAAATTGAGTTTTACGTTGGTGATGTGCCAAATGGTATGCACACAAACCTCCAGAATGCCCGCTACACACGCCTGGGGTAAGTACAGCAGCTGCTCTGTATTTTAAAGTTGCATAGTGCGATGGTTTTGAGTTTGTCATTTTTCTGAGATAAATATATTAAAATGATCGTTTTAATCTACCTTACTTTAGTACTGTTTATTTTAAGCGGCTATGGTTTGAGATATTTGAAGTGCAAACACGTCAACTTAGTTTTGGCAGGCTAGATCGCGACAAGTATCAATTAAATCTTTTATAAGTCATTGGTTTGACTCGGCGGGGATTCGAACTCCCGACCTTCCGCACGGGAATCCTGCGCTCTACCGATTCGGCCGCCGCGTCCAGTATTTCTTTACTTGTAGGATAAAATAAATGCAAAATAAATTGGTTGGGTGTTGGAGTTTTACGTCCTGGTAACATCTAAGGTCATATCAGGACGGCCAAACAAAGATAAATGACAGTTAAATGGTCAGTAGTCTGTACTGAGTTTTGCCCCGTTTTACCCCCTCAGCTATGTGGCCCTCTCCGACAATGCAAAGACCCACTTTAAGGCACGTGAGCTTAAATCGGTACACGTGGACGCTATCGGGTGCTTTGTCAAGTTTGTCATCCATAAAAACCACATCAACAAGCACAACATTTACAATCAGGTAAGATTCAACATTTTGTATTTTGTTCTCTGGATGCGGGGAAAACAAGTACATGTACTTAGCCGCTATGAGTAGAATTTAAACAAATGATCAGTAAACAAAAGATAGCGAAAAATCTATAAAGGGGAAAGTCTTTTCAGTTGGTAGAGCTCCAGTCACGCTATGGCTTGTGACTAGTTTGTACCAAAGAACCCAAAGTCACTGGCGACCTCCTTGTCACCAAAGCAGTGGTCGCAGACCTTGCAACCATTTTGGTCGAAAGGTTTTTGTGTGCAGTAGCTGCAACCTCCTTGTGACCAAAATGGTGGCAAGGAGCTCGGTGACCACTAAGGAACATTTTGCGACCTCTTTGCAACAAACCTTTTGTAGTAATGTGACTGGGGTATTATCTAGCTTTTGTCATATTGGTCGCAATGCGAAGCATTGCGTTTGATGCGAGGAGAGGAAGAGACCCTCCCCCCGCCCCGTGTCGCGCTGCCTACTCACCTCGGCAGATGGCGCGGCGCGTCGCCACCTCCCCCGCCCCCCGGGTCGCGCAGCCCTCGCGCCTCACCCGACGCCCGCTGCTCGCCACCTCTCGCCCTCCCCCGGGCCGCCAGCTTTCACACCTCAGCTGCTGTCGCCGCCCCCCCCCCCCCCCCCCCCCCCCCCCCCCCCCTTCCCTTATAAGGCCGCCCGCCGGCCTCCCTCAGCACTCACCCTCCTGCCGCCCTTCCTGCTCCCTGTCTTTTCCTGCCTTGGCTCTTCCACCTCGGACCTCTGCCCCAGCTCAGCCTCAGCATGCCTCAAGGACGTGGACGTGGACGGTAGGGATCCCGGGCCGCCCCCCGCACCCCGGGGCCCTCTCCAGCACCCGGCCGGGGCGAGTCCCCGGCCTATGCCCCGGCATCCCCCGCGGCGCCCTCGGGCCGCACCTCGGGCTCCGAGATGTCGACAGTGCTGGAGGCACTCCAGCGCATCCAGCTCGACCACCAGCAGTCCGCCGCCGAGGCGCGCCAGGCGACGGCCGACCTCCACGCCCGGATCGACTCCCTGGAGACCGGGGAACCCCGCCCCGCACCGGAGATCCCCTCATCTGCCCCGAGGCGCCAGGCCGCCCCGACGCCTCGGGCGACTACCGCCACCACAGCCCGGCCCCCGCCGCCGCCTCAGGCGTCCCTCCCCGGGGCCGCGCACCCGGAGTACGAGAGGTACCGTCACCTCTCCAGTCAAGCACCGCCAGCCACCTCGCCGGCCTACCACGAGGAGGCCATCCGGCACAGCCCCGCCTCCGCGGCCGACACCGTCCGGGACATACTGGCATCCGCCGAGGCGCGACACTCCGTCAGGCGCCAAGGGATCCCGGCCAACTACATCTTCCACTCCGACCTGGTGAAACGAGGGGCCGAGAGGAAGCCGGTGAAGAGGGGGGAGGCGACGAAGGACGAGTATACCCTCGCCCTCCTCACCCTCATCGACCACCCCGACTTCCCCGCCCACTCCGCCCAGGGACTCCACCAGAATAAACGCCTTATTTTCCACCCCCGCCTTCCCTTCTTCCTTTTCGCACATCAGATATGATAGTTTTTGCCACCTCTATTCATAGCTCCCTACTCGGAGATTAACACGTGACTTCAAGTTGCATAGTCCGATAAAAGCATCAAATTTTCAAAACAAAGACAGTCATCTAGATTTGATTTTATATATTTAACTTAGATAGTGGTGCATCTATTAAGCATTTGTTGCTGCATTGAAGGGAATACTAAGTCAATTTAATAGAATCTGTTATTGTAGAAGCCTTTGGTGTCAGAGTTTTGACATGCTTACCAAAAGTGTATTTCCATGTTTGCACTTCAAATTTCTCAAAAGTTAGCCATTTCAAATAAAGGTGACTTCGCACTAAAAGTAAGGTATTTTAGAGTGATCAACCAACTATAAGTCCATTTTCTATCCATAGAGGAATCCTCTCTGGTGATAGAATACCATGCAGTGGGACTGGAGAACAATTTCCTAAACCTCTACTAGATACCACAAGGAACGGAACTGTGGTACTGAGAACTGAGCCATCAGCGGTTATTGTTAATGTTAAGATGCCAAAGACATCTGCTGCATAAGGTTTATTGCAAGCAGCAATTGCCGCCAAAGTAACACAGCCGGCACCAGCTGCTATTTCTGCTGGAATTACTATGCCAGCTGCTGTTCCGCCTATATTTGAGAACGGCTTGCTGGATCGGGGCGCTATATAAATGTTTTATTATTATTATTATTATTATTATTTATCTCAGAAAATTACAGAAACTCAAAACCATCGTACTATGCAACTTATCTTCCCATACATACCGGACGCGGTGGCCGAGTCGGTAGAGCGCAGGGTTCCTGTGCGGAGGGTGTGAAGTTCATTTGCTGGTCGAGTCAATCCAATGACTTACAAAATTGATATTTGTTGCTTCCTAGCCAAGTGCTCGGCATTATTAGGATAGGACAAGGACTGGTTGGTTCAGTGTCAGGATAATGTGACTGAGTTGGATATCAGGTTATGGTGCTGGAGGTCTGGTCTCTCGGTGGGGCAGCACTATAAAGTCACCATGAGGGCACGCTGTCCCAAGTCGGTACACGTCCTGATATGACCTTAGATGTTGCCAGGATGTAAAACTCCAGTAACCAACCATCTTTAATCTCCATTAAGAAGGACTTGTATTAATTGTAGATCGGGCTGGTAGCGATGAACGTCATCGGTGACGTGTTAAGCACGTCTAAAGCACTGAGCGAACTAGTAAGTTTTGAATTTATTTGTATCATTCATATCTTTGAATAGCTGAGATCCAAGAAATACATGTGGTTTTGAAGAACAGGTTAATGCGATATTCAATTCACTTCGATACTTTATTTCAGACTCAGCATTATGGCAGTTACATAAATTGGTCCGTAGTAGGTGCATATAAAAATAAACGTGAATAACATACATGTAATAGTTAGTATTAATTGAACTAGAACTAGCACCGGGCGTGGTGACCTAAGCAGTAGAGCGTGGGCCTCGCGTGCGGAAGGTCGGGAGTTCGGTTTCTGGTTGAGTCAAACCAATGACATTATAATGGATACTTGTTGCTGCCTAGCCTGGCGCTCGACATTAATAGGATAGGGCAAGGAGTGGTTAGCTCAGTGTCAGGATAATGTGACTGAGTGGGATATTGGGTCATGGTGCCAATGCCCTGATTTCCCAGTGGGGCAGCACTATAATGTTGCTAGCTGTGTATAACTTACAGCGTCATCAAAGGCCAGTTGCTCTCATACCATGTCTATGTGGTGTGGGAGGTTCAAAATCCCTTGGGTCGGTAAAAGTGTAGACTCGGGCTTTCTATCGACACACTGTCTAATGGTGAAAACAAGTCTATTCAGACTTATCCATGATAGGCAGTATAAATCTTCTAGAGGACGGAAAACAACAAACAAACAAAGCAAAACTAGAAATAGTTGCATTGTTGTTCATTTATCTGTAACATAATACAAGATACAGTATTTTATTGAATGACAACTATCTTTTGGGTAATCAGAATTTCCCAGCAGGTATAAATCCCTTATTGATAATAATTCTAGCCTGATAGTGATACAAGGACATATACCCCTTTAATAAATTGTCCAATATTGATACCATCTGTATCAGACGGGATAGCCGAATGAGTTGAGCGTCCGTGTCTCGTTTTGGTAGATCGTGGCATTCGACCCCACGGGGTCGAACACTGGTCGAGTGAAACCAATGACTTAATAATTGATCCCTAGCCAGGTGCTCGGCACTTCGTATTCCCAGGTCTACCCGCCTACCCATCTAATTACTGACGAGGCTCAACTAACGTTGCTTAACACCAAACGAGATGGCCGAATGAGTTGAGCGTCCGTCCCCTGTTTCAGTTCTTGTCGCTTCCTAGCCAGGCACTCTGCATGATTAGGATAGTGGACTGGTTGGCTCAATGCCAGGATAATGTGACTGAGTGGGATATCAGGTCATGGTGCTGGCAGCCCGGGCTCCCAGTGTGGCAGCACTATAAAGTCACCATGAGTGCACACAGTCACAGGTCGGTACCCGTCCTGATATGACTTTAGATGTTGCCAGGATATATAACAGCAACAACCAACCAATACCGTCTGCATAGATAACATTATGGAAATATTAAACTTTGACCCTACACAATAAAGCAAAATATTTTACTCTTTTTTCCAAAAGTAAATAGTTTTTTAGTGTTTAGGTTAATTTGCTAAGTTGCCGCTTTGTTCTCGTGACTAGAACAACACTCCCCTTTCTATTTTAGTGTTTAGCTTAATTTGCTAAGTTGCCGCTTTGTTCTCGTGACTAGAACAACACTCCCCTTTCTATTTTAGTGTTTAGGATAATTTGCTAAGTTGCCGCTTTGTTCTCGTGACTAGAACAACACTCCCCTTTCTATTTTAGTGTTTAGGATAATTTGCTAAGTTGTCACTTTGTTCTCATGACTAGAACAACACTCCCCTTTCTATTTTAGTGTTTAGGATAATTTGCTAAGTTGCCGCTTTGTTCTCGTGACTAGAACAACACTCCCCTTTCTATTTTAGTGTTTAGGATAATTTGCTAAGTTGCAACTTTGTTCTCGTGACTAGAACAACACTCCCCTTTCTACTTTAGTGTTTAGGATAATTTGCTAAGTTGCAACTTTGTTCTCGTGACTAGAACAACACTCCACTTTCTATTTTAGTGTTTAGGATAATTTGCTAAGTTGCAACTTTGTTCTCGTGACTAGAACAACACTCCACTTTCTATTTTAGTGTTTAGGTTAATTTGCTAAGTTGCCACTTTGTTCTCGTGACTAGAACAACACTCCCCTTTCTATTTTAGTGTTTAGGTTAATTTGCTAAGTTGCAACTTTGTTCTCGTGACTAGAACAACACTCCACTTTTTTTTATAGTGTTTAGGTTAATTTGCTAAGTTGCCGCTTTGTTCTCGTGACTAGAACAACACTCCCCTTGCTATTTTAGTGTTTAGGTTAATTTGCTAAGTTGCAACTTTGTTCTCGTGACTAGAACAACACTCCACTTTTTTTTTTATAGTGTTTAGGTTAATTTGCTAAGTTGCCGCTTTGTTCTCGTGACTAGAACAACACTCCCCTTTCTATTTTAGTGTTTAGGTTAATTTGCTAAGTTGCAACTTTGTTCTCGTGACTAGAACAACACTCCACTTTGTATGCTGGTTTTTTTTTTGCTTGCTTCTATCTGTATACAACTAGTCCTATTTCCAGGACCTTCGCCGAGAAAGGTCGACTGAACTTGATGAGTCTGGAAAGTAAGTCTATGATATGTTATATACTGCTGGGGATGTTTGTGGTGAGATCTGGTGTGTGGACATGTCTGTGGGGTCTTCATGAATAATATCTGAAACATGAAATCTACTTTCCTTTTCATCCTTCTCCTTACTGCCCAAGCAAAATATGCTATTTATTCCCACCCAAAACCTGACATCAGCAACATAAAATATAAATGTAAATTTGATTGCTGTTATCAGTAAATTAACATTTTTTAAAAAAGAAGAGAATTATATTTAAAATTGTTTTGTTCTCTTTCTTACAGTGGTTTAATACTAAAATGTTTATAAGCCTATTAATTAAAAAGAAAATGGAGGAACACAAAATATGTTTAGAATTCAAGAAACACAGAATATATTGTGTCTCAAAGTCAATCCAATGGAGCCCTCAGCGTTAATTGTTGATGGTGAGTGTCATCTCTAGTCCCTGGATCTGCCATTTTCCCTCAGGTATGCGTGCACCACATCAGCCAACACACAACCCTGAGCACGGCATTAAAGATACCTGGTGAGTTCTCTAATAAAGATACTCACCTTGTGAGCTCTCTATTAAAGATACTCGCCTTGTGAGCTCTCTATTAAAGATACTCACCTTGTGAGCTCTCTATTAAAGATACTCACCTTGTGAGCTCTCTATTAAAGATACCCAACTTGTGCGCTGTCCTTGTGAGCTCTCTATTAAAGATACCCACCTTGTGAGATCTCTATTAAAGATGCCCACTTGGTGAGATCTCTATTAAAGATCCCCACCTGGTGAGATCTCTACTGATACTCAGCTTGTGAGATCTCTGTTAAAGATGCTCTTTTTGTGAACTCCATATTAAAGATACTCAGCGGTTTCTGTCGGGACTTTTATTACAGGACATCGACCCAGATAATGTCGGAATTTTTAATAAGTGAGTACTTAACATGCGAAACATGTATATTTGACGTGCATCTATTGTCCTCTGGTTCAGGGATGAAAGATCTCCGCGATTTCCAGGATTTCCAGGATTTTTCCTGTAGCTATAAGTGTACACTAATAAGTTGCGCCCGTCCTGATATGACCTTAGATGTTGCAAGGATGTAAAACTCCACCAACCAACCAATACGTTGTTTCACGCTGCAGCACCATCAGCGTATATTAATATGTGGTGCAAACACCGCAGCACTAGCACCGTATACTACTAATACGTGCTTCAAACGGCGCAGCACTATCAGCGTATACCAATATCTATGAAACCCGACTTCCAGGAATTTTAAGCGATTCCCTGACAATGCTAAGCCTATGGGAGAATATCAGCATTTCCGCTTTTTTTCCCAGAGACCACTTTCATCCCTGTCTAGTTAGTAGAAGGGGCTTGTGTAAAGGCAGCTTACTCGGAGGTGCCCTACTCTGGGGGGTATTGACCACCTCAACCCTCCCATGGAGCAACCACATTTGTTAGCACTTCACTTCTAGACTGGGGGGTTTGAACCCATGTGCCTTCCACTACAAGGACCAGGGGCGGTGGCTGAATCGGTAGAGCGCGGGCCTCGCGTGAGGGAGATCGGGCGTTTGGTTCCCAGTCGAGTGAAACCAATGACTTATAAAATTGATACTTGTCACTACTGGTGCTTGGCATTAATAGGATAGGGCAAGGACTGGTTAGCTCAGTGTCAGGCCAATGTGAGTGAGTGGGATATTGGGTCATGGTGCCGGCGGTGTGATTTCCGAGTGGGGCAGCACTGAGCGCACACAGTCACAAGTCGGTACCCATCCTGATATGACCATATATGTTGCTAGGACATAAAACTCCAACAACCAACCAATCCGCTACAAGCTGATCGGTTTAGTCATTAGTCCAGCCCATATACTTCTACGTTGTGAGTGCAAGGCTCACCTCATCATGGTTTAGGGGTAGACTAACGCAACTAGCATGCTTCAGGCTAGATAAAAGATTCACCCCTACCTAGATGAAAGATTCACCCTGTACTGCTATACAGTAGGGGTGAAGAACAATCCATTAGAAAAAGTGGCGAAGGTTTGGGTAAATGAAATGAGTACATCAATCTTTAATTTAAGAAGCAAACTATATTCTTCGTGTACATCTTTATATTTACCCACTACTTTTGAATTGTTAAATTCGCCAACTCTACGCCAATATAGGTAGCCACTGGATACTTGAACCAGGAACTCCACTTCCTGTTCCATACTAAAGCAGTTTTTGCTCATATTTAGACATTCATCCCTTCTCTGGGTTGTGTGAATCTTTTATCTAATGGAATCTAGTGTTTAGGAAGTTAATATAGCTTCTCTGCCCTAGTTACATTGAGTACACATGGCTGTGTGCTTCATAGCCCTTTAGGCGTAGAGCTCTCCTCCAGGCAGATTTTCTCGGGTGCTGGGGGTGGGTGGGTGGGCGGGGAGTTGTCAATGAAAAACGGTAGACTTATCACTGTGCGTTTGAAAATAAACCTAGTAGAACATAAAATGGGTTGGCTAAAAGAAATCGGACCCAAAGTGGTCCTTAATGCAGGTCCGTATGAGGCCTAGAAGGTGTTGACAAGTTTTGACCTTGTTTTCCCCATTTCAAGGCCTTAAAAAGCCTTGAATTTAATCTATTTTGGGTAATTAGTCTTGAAAGTGGTCCTTACTGCGTATGGGTAATTAGTCTTGAAAAGCCTTGAATTAGATTAAGCTGTTCCCACTCATCTAATTTAGTCCGAAATTGCCATTATTGTTTTTTCCTGAAATCCAACTCAAAATAGTCTTTAATTCCAATCAGAAAGAGCCTTGAAAAGCTTTGAAATAGCCTTGACTTCCATATCTTCACATGTGTAGACCCTGTTAATGGCATGCATTGCCCACATTCCCGACCCTCGTCCAATGTTGGCCCAGTATAAGAAATCTGGCTGGGATATTTGTTTGCTAAGCCTCACTGCCCGTGTAAAAAGTCGAGTACATAGATGCACATGAAATGGTAACGCATGATTATGCTTAGAATAGCTCCATCATAATGCCATTGCTTTGAAGGCATATTTCTCCTTTTAGATGTTTAAAAAGAACTTAGTTGCTTGATGTGCAGTGACAATCATAAAGAAATACCATCGCAATGTTTTAAACACTTTACTTTGTACATAGTTGAGTCACTAATAAATAGTCCTGCAAAGTTTGCCCTGTTTTACCTGCATGTTTTTCTTGAATTATGTCCATATTATTTTAATTCTAGAGCTTGGCTTGAAATGTTATTTTCTCATAGCTATTTGTTATATAACATGTGTATTTCTCATTCCACATTACCTCACCGGAAGCGGTGGGCGAATCGGTAGAGGTAATGTGGGAGTTCAAATTATAGACGAGTCAAATCAATGACTTATCAAATTGATACTTGTCGCTACCTAGCCTGGCGCTCGGTATTAATAGGATAGGACAAGGGCTGGTTAGCTCAGTGTCAGGATATGGTGACTATGGGATATCGGGTCATGGTGCCGGTGGCCTGGTCTTCCAGTGGGCAACACTATAAAGTCGCCATGCCTGCACACTGTCACAAGTCGGCACCCGTCCTAATATGACCTTAGATGTTGCTAGCACGTAAAACAACAACCAACAACATCCACATTGCCTTAATTGTCGACATGATGGCAGCTATGGTTGGTTGTTGGAGTTTTACGTCCTGGCAACATCTAAGATCATATCAGGAAGGGGCAGCCATGGTAACGTTGGCTATGCGACTACTCAGACAACATTATCTGTGTAACAGCTTGACTCTTCTATAGATGAATCACATGTCGAGAGAGATTGTCCCAAATGCACATAGTTAGCATGCATTTGATCACACTTATCTTATACCATTTCAGAAAATCTGATCACATAATGCGACAATTAATCTAATTTCGTGGTTGAAATTTAACAAATATTTGATAAACGACCAAGAAAAACTGAATGTTTTTTCTTGTTGTGGATTTTGTTGTTTCTATTTACAACAAACTAGAATATTTTGTGGGGTGAGTGGGTGGGGGGTTGAGGGGGCGAACCAGTGTGTTTTTATTGACCCAGCAACTTGTTTCTTATAACTATCGTGATTAATTTGATTTAACTATGGACAGGGAATAGATATGTGAAAGCGAATAAAGAAAGATGACTGCTGCCTTCTGCCCCTACAGACGAGACTTCATTTCGCCGCTGGACGACCTGGCCTTCGACATGTACCAGGACCCCGAAGTAGCGGGCATCATCAGGAAGCTGGAGAAGAAGAAGCAGGAGACTGTCCTGCGTGAGTTCTCTTAGGCCGTGTATCCAAATGACTGTTCCCTTGTGGCGTGTTCACTTGTTCCGTGTTCGCTTGTGACGCGCCACACAGACAATGAACATGTTCAGTCTCTATGCTCCCGGTCAGTATGTCACATGTGCCGTGCACAAGGCCATACCGTCCCTGGGTCAAACCTATGGGAATGTCCACTAAGTAAATCACAGGTTCATTGTCCGTGTGGCGCGTCACAAGCGAACACGGAACATGGGAACATGCCACAAGGGAACAGTCTATGGATACACAGCTTTCACACCCTTACCCGCTACTGATCGGGATGTCACCTGCACCTTGTATTCTCAGGTTCTCTCCCATCCAAGTACTTAATTGATTTGGTATAAACTGGATCCATACGGGACCTGAAAAGTCTTCATTTGCCCCATTTCAATGCCTTGAAAAGGCTTGAATTTAACCTATTTTGAGTAATTAGTCTCGAAAATCCTTGAATTCCATTTAAGTCTCCCCACTGATTTAAATTTGTCCGTAATCGCCATTCGGAATGGCAATTTCTGACTAAATCCAAATGAAAATAGTCCTGAATTCCTATCAAAAACAGCCTTGAAAAGACTTGAAATATGCTAGAATTCGATATCTTCACATGTGTACGGACCCTGCATATAGCAAGAGCTACTTTAGCTTGATTAACTCTGAATGACTCTAGCAGGCATCGATACCAGTAAATATAAAGGACACAGTACCCGTAGAGCCTCAGCCTCATCTTCAAAGTCAATGTGTGTGTGTGTCCGGGGTCGGGGGGCTAAACATCTTCGGGCTGCCGCAAGTTTCGCTAGACATTATCATAAAATGATTTGAAAACCCGGCTGAGGTATAATGTGAACATTTTTTGCCTGATAAATAATGTGATTTAAAAAAAACACCAAGTATGTGGTAATATTAACTAGGACTGATTAAGTGTTTAGTCTGCATAAACATTGTGATTTGCTTTTGATGTGCTGAATGAATATAAAGATTAAACTTTGAACCAAGAACCGATGGGTTTTTTTGTTTTAAAAAAAGAATCTAAGGAAGATAATATATATACAAATGAAGAATAGTATACAAAATTACCATACAATGAAAGAAGTGTAGAAAGTAAGAAAAATAAAAGGAAAAGAGGGGGAAAATAATGAACTAGTTAGGCTACAAAATCCTTCCCCTCGCATTGACTTCTAGTGTTCGGAAGATGAAAGAATTCCTTAAGGGCCTGTCACACTACGACGTATAGCCTTAGCGTATGCCAAAGTATGTGATTTTCGACCAACACGTTGGCATACATTGTCATATGTTACGTATACGTTGGGCGTACGTTGGGCGTACATTGATCATACGCTGCATGTACGTTCAAGATACATCGGCATACGTTGGGAGTATGTTAGGGATATGTTGGTATATGTTGTCGCACGTAAGCCATACGTTCAGCCGGTGGGAACGTGCAGTCTGCGTATAGTCCGCATGCTGCCAATGGATGCATTACGTACTCCTCGTATGCCTGCCATATCTCCAGCGTATTTAACGTATACGCCATACTTCTAGCGATGGAGTAATGTATGTAACATTGGTCAGCGTTCCGTTAGCGTATGCAAGCGTTTTGTGAGGCACATGAACGCTCTCATACGCTAGCAATAGGTCAGAGATATGTTCTGCATACATTACGTATGTTGTGTGTACGTTGCGTATACTCCTATTTTTATCCCCCGCTGCTGACAAGTTTGACGAATACCGACGTACTGCAAATTTCCAAACATTGAGCATGCGGTGATGCCGTGCGTCATAGTGTGACAGGGCCTTTAGTTAGGCTAGACTTACCTGTAAGTTGAAGTATTACCAGAGAGCTTGTATATAGATGAGAGGGACAACTCCCGCGAAAATCGGTAACACAAGCTACAGTGGTGCCTCTCGCGGTTATTGTTGAACAAGGCTTGAGTTTGACGGTACATGCAGTTTTATTCAAAATTAATAGGAATCCAGAACCCTAACCTTATAAATTTAATATAATCTTTTGGTAAACATGTTTTCTATATGTGTTCCAAACGGTTTGTTTCTATGTGGTGTAGTTTTAGAGATATTTAACATTTTCTGTATGAAGATTGCTCACCACCATTGACAATGCATTGAGTTTGCCGTACGTGTAGTGCAAACGGTGTATTTTATTCAAAATTAATAGAAATCCAGAATCCTAACCTTATAAATTCAATATAATGTTTTTGGTAAACATGTTTTCTATATTTGTACCAACCGATTTGTTTCTAGGTGGTCTGGTTTTTAGAGATATGTCACTTTTTCTGTATGAAGATTGCACACGACCATTGACAATCCATTGAGGCAAACTCAATGCATTGTCAATGGCAGCGAGCAATCTTCATACAGAAAAAGTGGCATATCTCTAAAACCACACCACCTAGAAACAAATCACTTGGTACACATATAGAAAACATGTTTACCAAAAAGATTATATTAAATTTATACGGTTAGGGTTCTGTATTTCTATTAATTTTGAATAAAACTGACGTTTTGCCGGTACGCGTACAGCTGTGTCATAAATTGTTCAACAACGACCACTTGGAGCGCCACAGTCGGCAGCTGTTACATGGTCTAGTATGACAGTTGTCCCTCTCATCTATATACACGCTCTCTGGTATTACTAAGATTCTTATTAATCTTACGAACACGGATCAGGGTCCCACTCAACCATACCCACAGTTCTTTCGAAATTATTTTATGATTACCCCACCAGTGGTTTGCAAACTGCATATGTGGTTGGGCAATTCGTTCATTAAAAAAAAACTCTCACATTTGTTCAGTCAAAAAAAAATCCAGTTGAATAACCTTTTTTTTTTTTTCAAACACCGAGCCGCTGGTCTTCCAGCCTCAGCAATTAATGTACATATGATACTTTCGTGGATACTTTCCTGTCAGCTCTTAAATCAGGGATGAAATATCTCCGAGATTCCGCGGATTTCCGGGATTTTTCAATCCCGCAGCACTCTCAGCGTATACTACTAATACATGCTTCAAACAGCGCAGCACAATCAGCGTATACCAATATGTATGAAACCCGACTTCCGGTAATTTTCCGCGATTCCCTGACAATGCTAAACCTATGGGAGAATATCAGCATTTTCGCTTTCTTTTCTGGAGACCGCTTTCATCCGTCTTATATTGTACATAACTCATTGACTTGACAGCGCGTTATCTTTCTCTAACAGAGGAGCGATACGATTTTGCCAAAAAGATTAAAGATGCCATTGCCACCTTACAAAAGGTACGTTTGTATCCGTGACCGTGAGTGTCGTTCTTTTGTTCTTCTGGATAGTGATGGATCTGTGCTAAATGAAAGTTGCATAGACTGATGTATTTGAGTTTGTGCCATTTTCTGAGATAAATAGATAAGTTTGATCGTTATAATCCACATTACTTTAGTTTGAAGTAACTTCTATTTTAAATGGATAATTTTGAGATATTTGAAGTGCAAAATTAATTAATCTAATGGTATGGTTGAATGCTCTCAATTTGAGTTTTAAAGTCTAGTAAAATACGTTTTATTATATTTAAAAAATCAAAAGTAGTGGGTAGTTTTGACTATGTATATGAAGAATATATTTTGTTTCTTAAATTAAGAATATATTTGGTCATTTCGTTTACCCAGCCTTTTCATCACTTTTCTAACGGGTTGTTCTTCACCTCTACTCTGGGTACGGGTGAATATCGATCGCTTTATTTGGGTCTCAAACGATGACCTACACAATACTGTAGTAGTCTGCACTGACCTCTCAGGCAAGTAACCACATAGACAGGTCGGTGTGGGTCATATGTTGATATCAGGGAGCCTAGGTGGTGTAATGGTTAGCACACTGGCCCGGAATGCAAAGAGATGTGGGTTCGAGTCCCGCTCTAGGTGCAATATTTCCCATTTTCATCACCCCCATGACACTGGTTGCTGTGACCATGATCCTGTACAAGCTACGTGCTGTATGGTTGTTGAACCTACCCTGTGTATGTATGTGTTAGTGCATTGCCTGTATGTATGTAATTGTAAGCATTAAATGACCATTTAAAAGACTTAGAATTCCAGGGGGACGAGTGTAGTAGGCTGCACTGACCTCTCAGGCAAGTAACCACATAGACAGGTAGGCATGGGTAGTATGTTGATATCAGGGAGCCTGGGTGGTGTAATGGTTAGCACACTGGCCCGGAATGCAAAGAGATGTGGGTTCGAGTCCCGCTCTAGGCGCAATATTTCCCATTTTCATCACCCCCATGACAATACCATTGTAACAAAATGAAAAACTCCCTAAACCGACCCCCTCGCTAAATGGACCATTTAAAGTCAGTCCCATGGTCGGTTGATTTAGAGCGGTTTTACTGTACTGCATCTCAGGTCGGTGAGAAGCTCGGGAAGTTCGAGGTGGAGAAGCGGCAAGCTGTGGAATCTGAGGATTACGATAAAGCCAAGCTGAAGAAGACGCAGATGGACGAGTACCGGCTGCAGATATACAACCAGCTCGAGCTCGAAGACCTGTTTGAGATAGCCGGGGTAAGTAGGCAGGGGAACCTAAACTCACTTTGTAACTGGGTCATTCTCTGATCATCCGATCGATCCTGCTCAGTGGACCTATTTGTAGTTTGGGCTATTTTCCATTCCAACCAGTGGTCCACAACTGGTTCATCAAAGGTTGTGGTATGTTCTGTCCTGTCTGTGGGAAAGTGCATATAAAAGATCCCTTGCTGCTTATTGGAAATAGTAGCCTATGTGGTGGCGACAGCGGGTTTCCTCCAAGGAAATATGTCAGAATGACCCTATATTTGACGTCCAATAGCTGATGATAAAAATCGATGCGCGACAAGGAAGGAAGTAAGGCGTGGGTGGAGAAAAGGCACTTTATTGAGAAATACCATTTTATAATGTACAGGGTAATGTCAGGTAATGTCAAGGTAATGTGAGATAAGCAATGTAAATGTCAGATCATAGAGATAAGCAAAATGTACAATGTCAGATCATAGAGATAAAATAAGATAAGAGCTCAGATGGAGCCTATGAGGTGAGTCCGTGAGGTGGAGCCGAGGAGCCCTCCACCGCAATGCAAGCATTACGACCAATGCGCTTTAGAGACGTCGTTAAATAAAACAAGCTTTCCTTTTTGGGTCGTTCTCTGAAGTGAAACTGACCAGGCGCGGTGGCCGAATCGGTAGAGCGCGGGAAATGATACTTGTCGCTTCCTAGCCAGGCGCTCGGCATTAATAGGATTGGACAAAGACTGGTTAGCACAGTCTCAGGTTAATATGACTGTGTGGGATATCAGGTCATGGTGCCAGTGGGCCGGTCTCCCAGTGGGACAGCACTATCAGGGATGAAACATCTCCGCGGATTTGCGCGATTTTTTATATTTACCGATTGACGTTAACCAAAATCCGAAGGAATCTGGTTATATATGACAATAATTGGGTTAGAATCGCGTTCTTATATGACCTTAGATTTTGGTATAACAGAAAACCCAAGCAAGAACGAGTTAGATATGGGTGATAATATAGGCACAACAAGGATAGTTGGAATCTGACTTCCTGCGTTTTCCACGATTCCCTGACAGT
The DNA here is from genome assembly GCA_030323885.1 of Branchipolynoe longqiensis. Lineage (NCBI taxonomy): Eukaryota > Metazoa > Annelida > Polychaeta > Phyllodocida > Polynoidae > Branchipolynoe > Branchipolynoe longqiensis. Next base: position 4,737,966 of record CM059200.1, read on the forward strand.
GCTAATTATATGGGGGTAAATTCGCATATTTACGCAAATTCACCGTCAGTGTAATAATCTTGGCTTGATTTCCGCAATTTTTGCTGGAGACCACTTTCATGCCTACACTATAAAGTCACCATAAGTGCACTGTCACAAGTTGGTACCCATCCTGATATGACCATAGATGTTTCTAAGACATATTTATTAACAACCCCACCCCAACAACATAATTCATAAACTGACATAACTAACTACATTAGAGTTACACTAGAATTTTCCTAACAAACCAACATTTATATACTGCTTGCCGAACTGCAACTGAACATTAAAACTTACTACAAGTTTACCAACTGAATACAGAAGATAACTTCTGCTTACATTCTAAATACTATGTAAATACTCACATTGATCTGACTAATATTGATCTGGTTATATGACACTACTGTTACCATATTGTTATGGAACTTTTGGGTTAGAGAATTTCATTGTGTTACATGGTGCAAATTGTGTATTCAACAAGTATTGTACACCTTATTCTATATACCTTTTGTGTAAATAACCCTGAATTGAAAAATGGTTGGAAGACCAGTGCCTCAGCACTGACAAAAGACTTATTCAGCAGAATAAACATATTTACCAAAAAAAACTAAACAAAAAAACAACAATAAACAAACTAATCCTGTTGCCATGACGACGCGGCTGCTAAGGGCTGAGCTTTGTGGCTGTTGTAGACGCGGCACCCCAGTAAGGTTGACCTGAGCCCGGTGCGACAGCCCACTCCGCCTCGCCTCACCCAGCTGCACGACCCGCCGCTCCCTCCCCCCACGCCCGATGACACCCAGCACACCACGTACGATGAGAGGCCTCTCCCCGCCATCAAAAGGTCAGCTTCTTTTGGGGCTTCTTGACGTTAATCTTAAAATCACGTCACTGATTGGTTTACAGCGCGGTCAGTGCAGTTCAATACCTCTCCCCACCTTCAAAAGGTCAGCTTCTTTTGTGGCTTCTTGACGTTAATCCTAAAATCACGTCACTGATTGGTTTACAGCGCGGTCAGTGCAGTTCAATACCTCTCCCCACCATCAAAAGGTCAGCTTCTTTTGTGGCTTCTTGACGTTAATCCTAAAATCACGTCACTGATTGGTTTACAGCGTGGTCAGTGCAGTTCAATACCTCTCCCCACCATCAAAAGGTCAGCTTCTTTTGTGGCTTCTTGACGTTAATCTTAACATCACGGCACTGATTGGTTTACAGTGCAGTCAGTGCAGTTCAATACCTCTCCCTGAAACTGAATCAAGTGTGTTCGTCTAAATCTTTGGTGTACATGGTAATATTTGGGTTAATAACAAAATACAAAATAAACCAAGATAACCTCCATTAATATCTTTCCGTGAAACAAAGCAGTTTGGGTACATTTAAATGAATAGGAAGACCAAAAAGAACAATGGCATGTTTTTCTTATATATAACAATTATTAATTAATAATTAATTACGAAGGCAGAGGCGGAATGGGTTAAATCGGTCTTTATCGAGCATAGAAACATTTGGTATCATTCACATGTCATTTCAGGTCAATCATTCACAGGTTATTTCAGGTCACTTGGTCACTTTCGGATCACTCCCCCCCCCCCCCCCCCCCCCCTGCAAAGAGTAATTTCTTGCAGTGTCCTTTTTTCTGATGGGCCGGGCTCGAACCCTCAACCCCGCCCTTGTACCTTATTTTAGGGTGGGTGGGTGAAGAAAGTGTGGAGGCAGTCTGTGTCGATCGGGAGCAGTAGTAGAAGTGCGGAGTGGAGAGGGGTTTGAGTTTGAATCTTGGGCGCGTGACCACGTTTTTGGCGGGAAGGCTGCAACCGGGTCTCTCAGGTTTGTGTGCTAGTTCAGGTTTTTTCCACAAGGTGGCTCCACCATAGCGTGCACGGCGACAGCTTTAGTCCGCGGGTTGTTGGCAGATGGCGCCAATGATGCTCAAGTTAGCCGAACGGTGAGGTACCCGCGCCTCCGCCCGAAATTACTCATGTTACGAATAACATGCACAAATATACTATATATATATGAAGAGTTCAGGCGCAAAACCACGTAAAAGCCAATCCAATAATGTAGTTTAAATAAAAGATTTTTACCTGAAAATAATTCTCACTAATTCCACTTTTCATAAAATCAGATGGTTATGGAGCAATGAAGAAAACAGTAGGAATATAAAAAATGTGAAGTTTTTGAGGGTTTGATTCCAATGTTTATCTCCATTTTTGGATTGGCGTTTACGTGGTTTTATGTCTGAACTCTTCATATACACACGCATGCTGTATAAGCATTATGGAAGTATACAGTAACGGAAGGGAATTTATTATTATTATTATTATTATTATTATTATTATTATTATCCATTATTATCCATTTATTACCAATTACTATTCGCATTATATTTGTTCTGTTCCTTACATCATGGGACCGATGGCGCCACCACCGGCCCAAACCGTAACTGTGGGCGCGCACCTGTCACTCCCACCCGAATTTATACAAAAAATATAATAAATTATTCATTTTCCATTTAGGTACAGTTAGGTTAAAAAAATAGTACTGCAAATAATACATTTGCTTTCAGAAAACACCTTTTTTTTTAAAAAACTTCCGATATAATAGAGTAAATTTAGTTAAGATTAGATGGGCATGTTTAGACACTTGGTGGTGGAAAGCTATGCAGTCTGCCATTGGTTGATTGATTGATTGAGTGGTGGTTGCTTTACGCCGTGTCGGCAGCATAGGCCATATTCACGGCGAGAAATGTTTGTTTTTTGTTCAAACCATCGCTTTTACATGTAAAAGCAGACAATCAATTATGTGCCAATAGACACTAATTAAATTAGAAAGCTCACAATCATATATCTGTGGTCAAGGGAAACAAATTCCCATAGAAAAAGAAAAGTTTCATTAATAATTAATAGAATCCATTTAGTAAACTATATAAGGTGGTACAGTCCAGCTGCCCTCAAAAAGGCTAAAATGTTTAGAATGTTGGTAGACCACCCGCAAAAATGGCACCGAATATTGTTCTCTTTTCAAATCACAGTGATTAAAACTCTTGTTTTGTTTGGTGATGTCAAATGGTATAGCACTCATCTTTTCAATTGTGTCCATTTGTAGTTCTCACATATACATATACATATACATATATATATATATGAAGAGTTCAGGCACAAAACCATGTAAACACCAATCCAAAAATGGAGATATTTACATTGGAATCAAACCTTTATTTTGTTATATTCCTTCTTTTTTGTTCACTGTGCCAAAAGCATTTGATCATATTGAAAGTGGAATTAGTGAGAATTACAATTATTTTCAGGTAAAAATCTTTTATTTAAGCTACATTTTTGGATTGGCATTTACATGGTTTTGCACCTGAACTCTTCATATATATATGTATATGTATATGTATATACACTTGTGGTATCCATATATATTTATGGGTGCATATACCCACATACCCACATATATATAGCTGTGTGTATATTGTATATATATATGTATATATTATATATATATATATTCCCGTAATGGAATATAGAATATATATATAGAATATAGTGTATATATATGAGTCAGCCTCACGAAAACGGGCCAATCGGTGGTCAAGTGAAGATGTCGGCATCGCAATTCTTAAAAGTGTAGTGCATTTCTTTGTTTCATATTAAATTATCCTAGAAAGAAATCAGGTTGTTTTATTTTCTCGACCTTTACATTCACGATAAATTTAAAGACTTTCCAACACCTCTGTCAATGCTAAATCATAATTATCCTGATCGACGCCAACATCCAATGATCGACGCCGACAACTTTAACAGATGTCGGCGTCGCAATTCTTAAAGTCTCATACATTTCTTTGTTTTATATTATATTATCCTGGAAACAAATCAGGTTGTTGTACTTTCTCGACCTTTACATTCAGGATAAATTTTAAGACTTTCCAACACCTATGTCAATGCTAAATTATAATTATACCGATCGACGCCGACATCCAAGCTTGACGCCGACAACTTCCACCAATTGGCCTCTTTTCGTGATCCTGATATATATTTTCGTGATATATATATATATATTATATTTCTATATATATATATATATATATATATATATATATATATATATATATATATATATATATATATATATAAAAAAAAGACTGTCCCAAAAGATGCTAAGCAATATGGGTCAAAACATTGTCCATTGTAATTATCAACATACTATCTGCCTATGCATTTGCTCAGGATAAACAGATTTCTTTTTTACATGGTGTTTCATAATCCCAAAAGAATACATATTGATTTGAAGCAAATGTCCTTGTGTTTTCAGTGTAACTGTTTCTGTGCTGTTTTGTGTCAATCGTTACAATGGACAAAAAAGAAAAGAGTTATCACCTTTTGAGACAGGCTCATATATATATATATGTAATGGGAATATAACCAAGGACACTACCACCATTATATACATAGAAAACCAACGTTTTCCTGTCCATACGGGGAAATGGTACTTTAGATGGATCATAATGAATAAGTTATCAATAAGCATTCAGAGATTTACCAACCAATCGATATTGGTTCCCAAACAGCAAGTCCCCAGAAGATGAGCCTGGACTTACACAGTATGAGGACCGTCCCATTCGCCCGTCCAAGTAAGTGCCTGCCAGCCCAGCGGTGCAGCCTGCCTCTCACACTGGGCCTGGCCTCTCACACCGGGCCTTTCACATTGTGCCTCTCACACTGGGCCTCTCACACTGGACCTCTCACACTGGGCCCTTCCCACCGGGCCTCTCACTGGGCCTCTCACAAAGTGCCTCTCTCGCCGGGCCTCTCACACTGGGCATCTCACATTGTGCCTCTCACATTGTGCCTCTCACATTGTGCCTCTCACACTGGGCCTCTCACCTTGTGCCTCTCACACTGGACCTCTCACATTGTGACTCACATTGTACCTCCCACACTGGGCCTCTCACACTGGGCCTCTCACCTTGTGCCTCTCACACTGGACCTCTCACATTGTGACTCTCACATTCTATCTCCCACACTGGGCCACTCACACTGGGCCTCTCACCTTGTGCCTCTCACACTGGACCTCTCACATTGTGACTCTCACATTCTATCTCCCACACTGGGCCTCTCACACTGGGCCTCTCACACTGGTCCTCTCACATTGTACCTCCAACACTGGGCCTCTCACACCGGGCCTCTCACATTGTGCCTCCCACCCTGGGCATCTCACATTGGGTCTCTAACATTGTGCCACCACACTGGGCCTCTCACATTGGGTCTCTCACATTGTACCTCCCACACTGGGCCTCTCACACTGGTCCTCTCACATTGGGTCTCTCACATTGTACCTCCCACACTGGGCCTCTCACACCGGGCCTCTCACATTGTGCCTCCCACCCTGGGCATCTCACATTGGGTCTCTAACATTGTGCCACCACACTGGGCCTCTCACATTGGGTCTCTCACATTGTACCTCCAACACTGGGCCTCTCACACCGGGCCTCTCACATTGTGCCTCCCACCCTGGGCATCTCACATTGGGTCTCTAACATTGTGCCACCACACTGGGCCTCTCACATTGGGTCTCTCACATTGTACCTCCCACACTGGGCCTCTCACACCGGGCCTCTCACATTGTGCCTCCCACTCTGGGCCTCTCACATCGTGCCTATCACATCGTGCCTCCCATACTGGGCCTCTCACATTGGGTCCCTCACATTGTGTAGTTTGCAGCCATCTTCTAGCTTGCACAGTGTTTTACATTTATATATTTACATATCCGGTGGCGTTTTTCCCCATAGTGAACAATTTCACCTCATTATTCACTTGTGCATTCCGATAAGTATGTTCTAAGAGTTATATCTGTGTTATGTGCAGGGTCCGTACGGGGCCTGGAAAGTATTGAACTTCATTTGCCCCATTTCAATGCCTTGAATTTAACCTATTTTGGGTAATTAGTTTTGAAAAGCCTTGAATTCCATTAAACTGTCCCCACTGATCTAAATTAGTCTGAAAATGCCATTCGCCATTGTTTTTTTCCCCCCTGAAATCCAAATTAAAATAGTCTTGAATTCCTATCAAAAACAAGTTTGAAAAACCTTGAATTCAATATCTTCACACGTGTATGGACCCTGTATGTGTTTCCTTGAAGTTATATGTCAAATCTGTTCCATTAACTTGTTTCTTTCTTGTATGTGTATACAGTGATAATGTTTTATTTCCTTGCATCTCATTGGTAATTTTAAGTTTGACTTTGACAGACTACTCCTCAGGATTTTCCATTTAATTAGATTAACTGTTTATGGCTGCCAGTTGGTTTAGTAGCTGTAAGGTAAACAGGAATCTGTTTGGGTTCAGAAAGATCCTACATAAGTTGGTAGTTAATTGAGATGCCACTTGTAAGCATATAGAGGTAGGTTCATCAGGCAGGGTCCGTGCGAGGCTTGGAAAGTGTTGAAAAATTGTTTTGGTTTTGATAATTTGACACTTTCATCGAACTATGCAGCTTTTAGCTAATGTAGAAACCCATCTCAAATTGAAGACGGCCTTGAATTAGTTGTGCAATAGAAGTGTTTTTTATAACTTCTTTTCATCAATTGATACTTTGCTGCAGATGTCTAGAATTCCATCGCAATACCCCACGTTATAAAGATCACCAATTTCTCTTTCAAGTTTCAATAATAATAAAGCCAATTCATTTCTATTTTTATTTATTAAGAAAATCTGATGCCGAGCCTGAAACACCAAACGACGATGGTGAGTTAAACTTTTTATTCGTGAAGATTCCGGATGGATTATTAATTAATAACCGATGACTTTGTTATAGAAATAGATGTCCTCAAAAGCAGTAGCTTCAGCACAACACTAACTGCACAGGCTTATTCACACTATTCACGGCGCGGCCATGTTGAAACCAGACCGAGGCCACTTACGCATCTGCGAGGTGCCGCTGTATGAAAAGTAATGTGAATACTTTTTCGTCGACCAATATCTCTCGAAATCACTCAAATTTGAGGGTATTCATTTTTGAAACTACCATATTCATCTTTGCATACCTGTTTTCTATCTATTGGCCAATTTTCACGAAGATTGGGTGACCCTTGCAGGGTGATTTTCCCATTCATTAACTACAATGTGACTGTCAATTTCAAGTCTGCCTAATTATGGTGGTATCATGTAATGCAGCACTGTCAGCGTAGTTATCTGTGCAACACAGTTAAACAACTAGTCTTAGTAATTACAAATTAATAAAAGCTTTAAAACGGTTAAAATAATTTTTTTAATATATCTATATTAAGAAAGTTATGCAATTTTGAATTTAAGAAAAGTTTGGCAGCCAAGGTGAGCGATTTTGTTGACATTGCCTACTGAAATGCATCTGATCATCAATCAATCTTCATGAAAATTGACCAATAAATAGAAAAAAGGTATGCAAAAATGAATATGATACTTTCAAAAGTGAATATCTTCAAATTTTACTCCTTTAATTGCTGTAGTAGTTCATACACATCGGCACACAGCAGTGTCTTATGGCAATTTCCAATACCCGACGCGTACTCAGCCTCGTTCTGATGACGAATTAGGTCACGTGTGAATAGTGTGAATTGAGTTATAGTATAATAAAGCCTTTCATGACCTATATCAGTTACATGTAATCACGTCAACCTTAAGCCACTAATGCATTTATTAACATTTGTGACCCAACACCACGAAATGAGTCACGTTGTCCCAAACAAGAAAACTGAGTTAATGGCATATTCAGAAAGAGTAGAGTGTAAGCTTTAAAATGATACCAAAGGATGAAATTCGACCAAATTATTATTTTTTTAATGGCCAAACATTCTGTTGTGCATGCAAATTACATATCTCAGAAAATTGACTTTAATGTCAAGGTATGGGTGTGAACAACTTGAATGCATGTTACAAAATGTTTAATAAAAGTACTTTTTGGTGTTATAAACATAGCTTTACCCAGTGGGTATGAAAATATACTCGGTAAAGGCAAGTTGTATGGGATACACAAAAATCAATAATTTCACCCACATAAACTTTGACGGCCTATTACTCAAAATGCATAGGTGCGCAACCCGACTCATTTCGTGGTGTCGGGTCACATTTGTGCAATACAAACTAACACGACTTGATGGGAATTAACTAAATTTGTCTCATTATAACAAACATCTTTGTTGTTTTGGGTGACTGAGCCATTTGCTACTGAGAATACAATAACATCATAATGTTTTAAACTGTGTTGAGAATGAGGTACAGAAATAAGAACAACTATTATCTTAGCAGCTTATGGTACATTAGACAGATTTATGTTTCTATGGCTGGTTTTATAACTTTAAAAGGAACGGAGAAATTCCCATTTGGAACGTTAAAATGAAAATTTGATGTATTGAATATTGATGGCAATTTGATGTTTTTTTTGGTCCATTAGTTGTTTAAGCAGGGGAAATTTCAGTCATAGACGACTGGTCTTCCTCATTCCACTGCTGGTCGATAGAAAGCTCGAGCCTACACTTTTACCGACTCAAGGGATTTTTAACCTCCCACACCACATAGACATGGTATGAGAGCAACTGGCCTTTGATGACACTGTAAGTTATACACAGTGGTGGAAATCCAAATTGGCAGAGCTGAGGGCACGGGGAATCGAACCGCTGACCCTCAGATTAGGAGTCTGACCTAGAAAAAAGTCAGACACTCTAACCACTCCGCCACAGAGAACTATGACAAACTAAATTTTAATGTCATATGACAGTCGAGCATTAAATTTAAACCCAATTTATGTCTTAAAATTAAAGTTTTATTTATTAGTTCTTTCAAATGTAAATGTAGGATCTGTCACAGTGACAAATCTTATCGGGGTCTTTCCCCTTTTTTTTCTGGTGGAGGGGGGAGGGGGAAGGGGGAGATAACATTGTTTTATTTGCCTATCACAATAAGTCACACTGACTATTTTTCTTTTCATTGCTAAGAAAAGTTGGTACAATTTTGGTAATTTACATGGTATGCAGGATTGCCATTTTCCAAAATTGTATCAATCTTATGGATTATTGTATCCAAAATACACCACAGAACATTTAAGATTTACAAATTTGTCGGGGGGAGTACCCCCAGACCCCCCCAATTAAGATCTTCCGGCTTTTCATTTTCCAATGTTGCCAACCCTGGGTATGGAATTAGAATTAGACTAACTGGATGTAGACCTCGCTGACTGGCCTATGAGAATAGTTCTCAGTGGTGGGGTAGAAGTATATATAACTTTTAGAAGGGATTGACTGTAAGATGGCAGCAAACATGTTGCCATTAGATATTGAAATGCAAGGTAACAACTCTTCGCAGCGCACAAGCCTGTAGCTAAGCCGAAGCGCGCGCCAAAAAATTCAACAAAGCCAAAAGGTATACTAACCACAAAGGCGGGCTGGGCTGGAGATCAAAGACAGAAAAGTACTACAGTTATACCCCAGTCACACTACAGCTTACGACCACTGCGACCACCTCAGACCAAAGAACCCACACTCAACAGTGACGCCTAGACATATTGTTTTGGTAGCAAAGACGTCACTGGTGAGTGTCGGTTCTTTGGTCTAAGGTGGTTGCAAAGTGGTCGCAAGCTGTATGTAGTGTGACTGGGGTCTTAGTTACAACTTCTATGATACAGAAGAATTCTTTTATCCATGTTACTGGTACACTCACATTGTTGGCACACCATGCAGGCAAAAAGACCTCTAGGCGACCATTTTGGTTTCAAAGATGTTTTTAGTGCAGTAACTGCAACCTCCTTGCGACTATTTTGCTCACAAGGAGCTCAGCGACCACTGGGGACTATTTTGTGACCTTTTTGCGACCAACTCTTTTTTTTGTGGTCGTAAGGAGTCGTAAGCAGTAGTGTGACCGGGGCATAAGCTCCGAGCCTCACCTCCTCCCTCCCAGTGCGACACCTTCAGACTTGGGTCACGTGTTCGGCTGACTTTTCTTGTACTCGCCCCTCTCTATCATCCAAAAAATAACTCTCAAATCGAAAGCAATATTTGTTAAGAATATATATATATATTCTTTTAGATATTTTAACAAATATTGCTCAATATATATATATCAATTTATAAATTTAAAAGAATTTAAAGGAATAAAAGGAGGTAAAGATTCTGTGCGTTTAAAAAGTGTATCAAAATCAACTCCAGTCCAGCCTGGTTATGAAGCATGTGTTGTTGAAGTTGTAATGTTTGCGAATGGTGTTTGATATAGTGAACTTTTGCAGACATGAATTTTAAATAACAACAAAAGAAGACACCAAATGTATGCCCGTATTGGAAACCTGTGCGTTTCTACCTTTCTTGTCATCTGCGAATAGCATGTAGCGCGTACTGTGAAATTATATGACTTGACTTAATTCAATAATTTGTCGTTAATCTTCTTTTTTTTTTTAATAAAATAAAAATAAAAATAAAAAATCGATGGCATTCTGTGTATGCATCCTTTCGTATTTAATTTGCTGTGCTGCACGTTGCTCATCTGACATCTAATACGTCAGTTCCGAGTGAGTCTTGAGGTGGCTGCCTCCCCGTAAATACCGCTGGTTCCCTTAGGTAATGTAGGCGCTGGTTCTTAATATAAACACAGCAGGCAATAAGATCTTTTACCAAGTGGTCCTTAGCCGCTGCCGTATTGGCCACTCGTGGCTTACACATGTTTTTCTGCTCAAGGGGGAACCTCCCCCTGAATGTATTGAATGTCAGTCCCTGCTGACACTCAAACACATTTGTCTAAATTGTGTTGATATTTTGGCCCTGCGCCAACAGTTTTACACTGCAAATAGCATGCATGACCTTTTTTACTAAAGTAAAACAAGAAAACATTTTAGCCTTTTTGAGAGCAGCTGGTTTGTACCACCTCATATACATTTTATTCATCGGTGAATAATACTATCATTTGGAATTTTATTTAGCTTGACCAGAAACTATGTGATTGTGAGTTTATAAAATTCATTAGTGTCCATTGACACAAAATTGTTTGTATGCTTTTACATGTAAAAGCGAGGGTTTGAACAAAAAACAAACATTTCTCGCCGTGAATATGGCCTATGCTGCCGATACGGCGTAAAGCAACCACCAATCAATCAATCAAACAATCAATTTAAATTTCCCATAGTTTATCGTTAGAACATTGACAGAAGGAAGAAAGAAATACGAAACACTACCACTCACCAGGTATGTTGGCTGAATCGATAGAGCGCAGGCCTCGCGTGCGGAAGGTCGGGAGTTTGGTTCCAGGTCGAGTCAAACCAATGACTTATCAAATTGATACTTTTCGCTTCCTAGCCTGGCACTCGGCATTAATAGGATATGACAAGGACTGGTTAGCTCAGTGGCAGGATAATGTGACCGAGTGGGATGTCTGGTCATGGTGCCGGCAGCCTGATTTCCCAGTGGGGCAGCACAATAAAGTCGCCATGAGTGTGCAGTCACAAGTTGGTAGCCGTCCTGATATGGCCTTAGATGTTGCCAGGACATAAAACTCCAACAACCAACCAACTCTGTAATTTTGCTGGTCTGAAAGCATTCTGTTCCTATAGTATTGTTATTTTGAAACAACAAAGTCTCTTGAATACTAGACACTGCACCCCCAGCCGTGTCCCCTAGCCTCCCGTTGATACCCCCACAAATCAATGGGGACCAGTGTGGGACGCGCAGCGAGGATACCGGAAGTGACGTATTGCTTTATAGTACTATGGTTTGCTGGATAATCTATTTTTGTATTCCTTAATATTTTGTTTGCTGAAGTTCTCTTGGTGAAGTTTGTTTGTCTGTTGTTCTTGTTGGTGTTTTGTTTACATTCGTTAATAAGCAATAATTATTATTAAGAAGTATTAACTTTAATTTATAATATGGTGGTTAACAAAAATTAATATCAGGGTCCATATGGGGCCTGGAAAGTCTTGAAAAGTCTTGAACTTCATGCCCCATTTCAAGGCCTTGAATTTAACCTATTTTGGGTAATTAGTCTTGAAAAGCCTTGAATTCCATTCAACTGTCCCCACTGATCTAAATTATTCCGAAATCGCCATCCTTGTTTTTTTCCCTGAAATCCAAATGAAAATAGTCTTGAATCCATATCAAAAACAGCCTTGAAAAGACTTGAAATAGCCTTGAATTCCATATCTTCACATGTGTATGGACCCTGAGTTTGTTTGTCTGTTGTTCTTGTTGATATTTTGTTTACATTAATTAATAAGCGACAATTATTAAGAAGAATTAACTTTAATTTATAATATGGGTTTATTTTTAAAGTGTGTGAGATGGGATTAGAAATAAACAACTGGACCCTACATATATTGTTAAAGTTGTTTAATTTTGTTATTTGTGTCAATTCTGATAGACATGTCCGTTATAGTAGATGTAAATAGAAAAAGAAAAGCCATCGGATTGGTACAAAGCATTTGTCATGCACGTTTTGTTGGCCTGCCTCATTTGTCTCATCTTAATCATTCTAGTTGGTGAAAATCGAAATGAAGTGGTTGTGGATTTTCTTAATTCATACATTAAATGACCTACAATAATTGATTAATATTAGTACAGTAAAACCTCTCTAACCGACCACCTCCACAGATCGACTACTCCCCTATACCGATCGCTTTATTTGGGTCCCAAGCGATCTCCCATAAAATACCATTGTTACAATCAAAAACTCCCTAAACCGACCACCTCCCTAAATGGTCCCATGGTCAGTCGATTTCAAGAGGTTGTGCTTTATACAAAGCTATGATTCTGAAGATAATATAATATGCCTCTCTTTGCATTCAATTCTCCACGATTTATGAATAGTAAATTATGCAATTAAATATTACTACAATTAATTGAACAGAGCAGAGATGTTAATCTAATTGCACGATGCAGAAGTCCTATGATGTAACAAATGAGTACTTGGTAGTACAGTGTAGGTTGAAATTGTACAAATTTGGCGTGTTGATACCTGAATGTATTTGTGGTGGCTGGTAGCTCCCGCCCCGAGCCCAGGGGAACCAGAGGAGATGAGCAGTCAGGACATGCGCGATGCGGCGGGCAGCATCGAGGTGTTTGACCTCCCACTGGTAAGGATGCCCCAACCCCCCACCCCCATCCCCATCCCCACCCACTCCAGTCAACCAAATCTTGTGCATAAATACCTATATACCTGTAACATCTATGGTCCGAAGACCAGTGCTATGGCCCTGACAAAAGATGTACATGAATAAAGTCGAGTCGAGTCAAACCTATGACTTAAAAATTGATACTTGTCGCTTCCTAGCCAGTCGCTCGGCATTATTAGGATAGGGCAAGGAGCAGTGGAATGAGGAAGACCAATTGTCCACGATTGAAATTTCCCCTGCTTAAACAACTAATGGACCAAAAACAAAACAAAAAAGTTCATTTACCCCCCAAAAAGGGGGGGGGGGAGGAAAGACCCAGCTAAATATATTGTTCAGATACTTAGCTATCATAAACCGCTACTTTTGAAGTGCTGAATTTATGAAATCATGTAGATTAATCCACTTTGAAATTCTAATCGAGAGCAGCCAATGGTCGACTTCTTTGTTTTGTTTTTGCATTTTCTCCCAGTTCCTCAACTCTAGGCCAATATACATAAACATTGCATGCTGGAAGAAGGACCCCCACAGTTGATTCATACCAAAGCAGTTTTTGCTCGGATTTAGTCGTCCTTCACCCCTACTATATTTTTCAACTATTTTTTAAATTTATTTATTATCGTACTGCGGGTATATAGAAATATCTGATTTGATTAAAGTTGCATAGTCCGATGGTTTTGACTTTCTATAATTTTTCTGAGATAAATATTGAATTGATTGTCATAATCTACTTTATTTTAATTTGAAATAACTTATTTTAAATGGCAAACTTTTGAGATATTTGAAGTGCAAACATGTCAAATTAATTTTGGTTAGCACGTCAAAAGTCTGACACCTTGGGCTTCTGCCGTAACATGTTCTATTAAATAGACTCAGTATTCCCTTCTATGTAGATAATTCAAATTTCGATAATTGTTTTTGCTTTTTGAAAATCTGATGCTTTATTGAACTATGCAGCTTTAAAGCGGTGTTATTCTGACATACTTGGTATCCACGTATAGCTGTTCAGCTAGTCTTCCTCTGGCTGCTGGCAGGTGTCGAAGGCGTACTCCAAGACGTGGTCCTTCCGCGAGGAGGCGCTGAGCGAGCTGCAGGGGGTCATGATGGCGCTCAACAAGGAGGCCAAGGACGAGTCCAAGGTCATGATGCGAGCCGCCATTGTGCTCGTCATAAAAGGTCTCAAAGACAAGGTGTATGCGGTGAGTGCTCAGTCCCTACTGTCTCCAGACTGCACCCTTAAACTAGAACCACACAGCCAGCACATGTATATAAATAGTACTGTATACAGCAGGGATGAAAGATCTCCGCCAATTCGCGGATTCCTGCGATTTTTAACTGTACTGCATTATCGCAGCACTATCAGCATAAACCAATACCATCCTGCACCATGAGCACCAGACGGGATGGCCAAATGAGTTGAGCGTCCGTCTCCCGATTTGGTAGAGCGTGGAATTCGAACCCATGGGTTCGAACCCTGGTCGATTCAAACCAATGACTTAAAAATGGACACTGGTCGCTTAATAGCCAGGTGCTCCTCATTATTAGGATAGGGCAAGGACTAGTTAGCTCAGTTTCAGGATAATGTGACTGAGTGGGACATCAGTTCTTGGTGCTGGCGGCCTGGTCTCATAGTGGATCAGCACTATAAAGTCGCCACGAGTGCACATGTCACAAGTCGGTACCCGTCCTGATATTACCTTGGATGTTGCCAGGATGTAAAACTCCAACAACCAACCACCAATCATGCACCATGCAGCATTGTCAGCGTAGACCAATACCATACTGCTCCTCGCAGCACCCTCAGGGTAGGCCAGTATTATGCTGTAGCACTGTCAGCGTAGGCATAGGCGATAATACAGCCACAATTACAGGGACAGTGAAATGTTCGCCAAGGATAGTATTTACTGACTGATCAGTGAAATGGTGCTAGTAGTGGATGAAACCTGACTTCCGGGAATTTCCCACGGTTTCCTGACACTGTTAATTAAGCCTATAGAGGGGGTGTAATGACATCACAAGACAACTTTCGGCGGCCATATTGGATTACATACAGAATGCTTGCATCTGTCTACATTGTGCTTATTTACCGATTTGTTGGTTTATTTGTCGTTGTTTTGAGCAGTTTGGTCTCATCAGTTGTTAAAGTGCTGTAAGTATAAACACATTGGATGTAAACTGCCCAGAACCGGTCAGAACACAAGAAAACTGTTTTTCCTCATCAGCATACATTCACAACATGGCTAGGCGAGGGTGCTTGTAATCCAAGATGGCTGACCATTGACCCTTGACCGCTGAGTGATGACGTCACGTGCACTCCCTCTATAGGAGAATATCTGTGTTTTAGTGAATATTTGCTACAGAATGAAAGCGCAACCAGATGTATTCAATGCAATAATCTTTATTCCGGAATAAATCTAGTATTCTGGAATAAATCCGTATAAATCATTTTTAACCTAATTTAGCAGGCAACGTCTATGTAGAGATCCATTCCCAACTCCTGCACAACACTGGCTATGCGATTGATGATGCTAAACCAATATTTCTGTCATATAACCAAAGACCCTATACTACTAAGACAGCTCACTCAGTCTGTACTGTGTAATCAAAATGATCAAACCACCCACCACTTGGTGCGCTGGCTGTTCTCTTGGTTAAACAGTTGCTATATTATATGTATAAATGTATATATGTGAAGTGGGCGAGACTACTCGACCGATTATTTGCGCGCATTTTGCGTGGGCGCGCATTTTGCGCGGGTGCGCATTTTGCGAGGCAGGGTTCCCTGCTGTAAAGCGTTGCTTGGATACGTCGATTGTGACTATCCTAGCAACGATAGAAGGTCGGGCGTTCGGACCCAGACCCATCGGACGTGTTTTTTGCACCCTCCGATGTTTTAAGCCGATATTTAGGCCTTTATTATGGAAATTCCAAACTTATTTAACTTAATTATATGGGAGGGGATTTGGCTTATAACATACATTCCACTGTTGAACTATATTTAACTAAGAACATAGGTTTTATTGATCAATTCATTCTGTTAGTAAGAGGTAAGAATAAAATGGTGAGCTCCTAAGAAGTGACATGAACGTTCCTTGCATTCTTTACTGTCCTCCAGACTTATATTATTAACCGCTATGGTCAACTTCAGATTGCTATTTGGATTGCTCTATAATCTTATTTAATTAAGGGCCTTCTGCCCATGGTCTGTCAGGAGTTGAACTCTCCACCTCGGACAATGCTAGTCAAGGGTCAGGCTGGCAGGGTGACAGCCAACCGGCTGCAGGAGGCACAAGTCATTCACATGGAAACAATTATTTATATTAACACGTAGGGTCGCCTTAAGCGGGGGTGGAATAGCCCGACGGTTAAATGAATGTGAAAGATGTGTAATGATGTCAATGATGATGCTGATGATGATGGTGATGTGTATTTGTTCAGAGCAATTTCATATTGATGTGTATTCATAATTACCTATCTCATGTATAATATAATTGTATGTGTTTGCAAGGGACAAAGCAACTGATCAAACCCACCACAAGGTGGCACTGCGAAATTTACCATGGGAGAGATAGGGAGTGAGCCATCGTAGTATTATAGGGTCTTTGATATAACTAATCTCTTATAGCATGCAATACACAGTGCTTTAGACTATAGTGCCTTAGTAACCTGGGCTTTTTGTTTTCAGGTTTTCACATCAGCTGTTCATGTTTTAAGATACATTCTCACAGACTACATCAGCAAACACAAGTAAGTAGGTTCTTCGTTAATCAAATTTGGTACTGGCTGCAATTATTTTCATATCAAATATTTGTATGTCCTGGTTACTTCACAAGTAAGTTATAATATAACGATCAACCTAATATATTTATCTAAAAAAAAAGAAAAGCATGGCAGAAACTAAGCCATCGGATTATGCAGCTCTAAGCTATCGAATAGCCCCACTACCACGCGGGCAAAGTGCTTTTAAGAATGCTATTAAATCATTTTTGTTCACGCTCCAGGATACCCAAATCAGATGTGGCCTACGCAGTGGAAAAAACACTACATCCGTTGTTACAGAAATCTGCAGATACAGTGAGTGTGTGTGTGTGTGTGTGTTTGTGTGTGTGTTTGTGTGTAAGGACTATACAGCTTTAAACCAGGGCTACATCCCCATCCGCTCGACCTGATGTAGATAAACCCGTCCTAGGAATAGGGCTGCGGGAGTAACTAGACAATAGCTAAATTTAATGTTTGTTTGTTCGAGGTTTACATCCTGGCAACATCTAAGAGAGAAAGAAAGAAGAGAGAGAGAGTGAGTGAGTGAGTGAGTGAGTGAGTGAGTGAGTGTGAGTGTAAAGTGCCTCTCACACTATGGCGGATTGAGCAACGGAGAGAACCGGACAAAGAATATTCTAGTCCGGTGTTGAAATGTATCGATTATGTAACGGACGGGGAACGGATGTGTAATGGATATGTACCAGACGAGGAATGGATGGGGAACGGTCGATAACGGATAATAACCGCATAGGTCAGTCCGGCGCAATCCATTACAAGTTTTGTCCATGCTCAAAACTTGTAAAGGATCGGACCCGATATCAACGGATATCAATGGATATGCAATGGATATGCAACGGACACAAACCGGACTTTGCCGGATATCAACAGACTTTGTTCGGTTTCTTTCCGTTTCCCCAATCCGGTGATGTGTGACAGAGCCTTAAGGGACAGGAGTGGAGTGGAATGAGGATTATACAGGCTTGTCCCCCTAATATAGCACACAAATGAGGTATTTATCAAATGTAGGGACACGCACATGGTTGTATGTGGGAATATTCTTTAAACAATGCTATTCAGACATTAAATTCAGACCGGTGTGGCGGTTTCAGCGTGTTCCCGTGCTCAGACGTGTACCTCGCTTCTGCGCATGCGTCAGAATCTAATAAACCTGGCCGTAATCGATTAACACTACCCGGGCGACTCAGGTCATCCCAGTCGTCAGAATTTCAAATAGAACACGGCGAGTGGAGTCGACAAATACACGTGCCGTGTGCAAAAAAAGAATAACTTAGATTAATTAAATGGAAATATAGGTAAACTAGGCCATCATAAAATACTTTAAATCCTATTTTGCTGTATTTTTTATCGGTTATTAAAAAAAAAAAAAAAATTGTCCACTCGAGCGCAGAGAAGCGTATTCGATTATTCGACCCGAGTTTGTAGGATGTGCGCATGCGCCAATAAGTATCTCGGGTGATCCGAGTTGATGCGAAATCCACGCATGCGCAGAAGCAACGGGACACGTCTGAGCACGGGAACACGCTGAAACCGCCACACCGGGCGCACTGGCCGAATCGGTAGAGCACAGGCTTCACGTGCGGAAGGTCGGAAGTTCGATTCCCAGTCGAGTCAAATCAATGACTTACAAAATTGATGTTTGTTGCTTCCTAGTCTGGCGCTCGGCATTGTTAGGATAGGACAAGAACTGGTTAGCTCAGTGCCAGGATAATGTGACTGAGTGGGATATCAGGTCATGGTGCCGGCGGCCTGGTCTCCCAGCCAGGCAGTATTATAAAGTCGCCATGAGTGTGCACTGTCAGAAGTCAGTACCTGTCATGATATGACCTTAGATGTTGCCAGGATGTAAAACCCAAACAAACATTAAATTCGGTTATTGTGTAGTTACTCCCACAGCAGGTTTATCTACATCGGGTCGAGAGGATGGGGATGTAGCCCTGGTTTAAAGCTGCATAGTTTGAAGAAGCATCAAATTTTCAGAACCAAAACACTCAAATAGATTTGATTCTACATATCTAATTTAGATATTGATGCACTTATTAAGCATTTGTTGCCACATAGAAGGGTATACTGGGTCAATTTAATAGAAACTGTTACTGCATAAACCTATGGTGTCAGAGTTTTGTCATATTTGCCGAAATTAATTTTACACACATATCAAATATCTCAAAAGTTAGCCATTCACAATTATATGAATTCAAAACCATCGGACTATGTAAGTTTAATCATCACACATTTAGCTGGTTTGTCGCCTCTGATACTGTGTTATGTAATGGGCTCGTGCACTTATATTTCAGGCAGTCAGAAATCGTGATCTGGCCAAGCAGTATATTGTGGAAGAGTCCAAGTTCCCAGAGGTTAAGGTTAGTGTTGCATGCTATTAGGGGTGGGTAGGGATGGGAAGATCTTCTGATCAAAACGAATCTCCGGTGGACTGGACACCTCATGAGGATATCATCAGAGAGGCTACCAAAGCAGATCCTCTACTCTCAACTGTCTTCTGGTTACAGAAAGAGAGGGCGCCCTCGTCTCCGGTTCAAGGATACCATCAAGAGAAACCTGAAGCTGAGAGACATTAAGACCGACTCATGGACATCACTCTCACAGCAGAGAGCTAAATGGAGAGCAGCAGTCAAGTAATGAAAGCAGTCTTTATCGCATCGCAACCGACAGCATGATGATGATGATGATGAGGGATGGGAAGGCATGCATCTGTTGCATCTTGTATCAGGGTTCCCGCGGTTCCTTAAAAAGTCTAAAATTAATTAGTCAATTTTCAAGGCCTTGAAAAGTCTTCAATATGGTTACTTTTCCGTGAAAGATCTTAAAAGGGTCTTAATTTGGATTTGGCCACTATTATATTTTTTCAAGATGTTTCACCAGGTGTCTTCACAAAGCACAAATGCTGTGGAGCTGAAATGTCTCGAACTTGACGCTATAGTCCATGGACCATAATGTACTCGTCACAAGCACGCATACTTTGACAGCCTTTTACTGATTGGTTAGCATGTGGAAATCCGCTAATTTAATATGGTTACATTTTCGGTGAAAATAGGTCTTAAATTGTATGAAAATTGGTATTAAAAAGTCTTAAACAGGAAGTCTTAAATGTGATTGGCTCATAGGTAATACTGTACATACACGGGTTCCTGGACCTGTCTTTAATGGACAAATCTGCATCCAAACCTGTGATGTCCTGATATAGCAGAAGGGACAATCAAATGAGACAAAAGCAGTTTGATGACAAGGACTTTTGTATTGGTGATAGTATACCTTGTGATGTGTATTGTCTCTCTTTGTGTTGGCTCTCAGTCTGACTTTCAACCGCAACTGAATGATGCTGAGGTTGAAACGGAGCAGATGGCAGTGGAAATGTGTGTGGGGGGCAACTGTTGGTTAGATATGGAGAATATAGTTGCTGATTGTCACCGTCTCATGAATGTTATAACGACGGAATGTATAGCAGCCTTCACACACATTGAGCTTCTCGTAGCTGCCCCTCCTTTCAGCCTCTGAATGTTATAATGACGGAATACGTGCAGGCTTCACACACATTTAGCTTCTCGTGGCGGCCTTTCCTTTCAACCTCTGAATGTTATAACGGTGGAATACATGAAGGCTGCACTCACATTAAGCTTCTCGTTGTGGCCTTTCCTTTCAACCTCTGTGGCCTTTCCTTTCAACCTCTGAATGTTATAACGGTGGAATACATGAAGGCTGCACTCACATTAAGCTTCTCGTTGTGGCCTTTCCTTTCAACCTCTGTGGCCTTTCCTTTCAACCTCTGAATGTTATAACGGTGGAATACATGAAGGCTGCACTCACATTAAGCTTCTCGTTGTGGCCTTTCCTTTCAACCTCTGTGGCCTTTCCTTTCAACCTCTGAATGTTATAACGGTGGAATACATGAAGGCTGCACTCACATTAAGCTTCTCGTTGTGGCCTTTCCTTTCAACCTCTGAATGTTATAACAACGGAATACATGCTGGCTTCACACACATTAAGCTTCTCGTGGCGGCCTTTCTTTTCAGCCTCTGAATGTTATAACGGTGGAATACATGAAGGCTGCACTCACATTAAGCTTCTCGTTGTGGCCTTTCCTTTCAACCTCTGTGGCCTTTCCTTTCAACCTCTGAATGTTATAACAACGGAATACATGCTGGCTTCACACACATTAAGCTTCTCGTGGCGGCCTTTCCTTTCAACCTCTGAATGTTATAACGGTGGAATACATGAAGGCTGCACTCACATTAAGCTTCTCGTGGCGGCCTTTCTTTTCAGCCTGTGAATATTATAACAACGGAATACGTGCTGGCTTCACACACATTAAGCTTCTCGTGGCGGCCTTTCCTTTCAACCTCTGATGTTAACGGGGATATTGCAGGCTTCAACCATTACTTTGTGGCGCTTCTTCGCTTGAATTATAACGGTGGAATACATGAAGGCTGCACTCACATTAAGCTTCTCGTGGCGGCCTTTCCTTTCAGCCTGTGAATATTATAACAACGGAATACGTGCTGGCTTCACACACATTAAGCTTCTCGTGGCGGCCTTTCTTTTCAGCCTCTGAATGTTATAACGGTGGAATATGTGCAGGCTTCACACACATTAAGCTTTTGGTGGCGGCCTTTCCTTTCAACCTCTGAATGTTATAACAACGGAATACATGAAGGCTTCACACACATTAAGCTTCTCGAGGTGGCCTTTCTTTTCAGCCTCTGAATGTTATTATGACAGAATGCATGCAGTCTTCACACACATTAAGTTCCTTGTGTTTGCCTTTCCTTTCAGGCTCTGAATGTTATAACGACAGAATGTGTAAAACCATTCAAGCTGTCCATCTCTCCCCGTCTGGCGCTAAGTCGAACAGAAATCGTAGAATCCCTCTACCAGGAGCATGGACTGCAAATCAAGTAAGGACCACTCCACCAGCATGCATCACATGGGGTGTGAGCTGAAAACAAAGCTGGGCACGGCTGAGTAAATGTTGCCATATACAGTCAAACCTCTCTAAATCGACCGACCATGGAACTGACTTTAAATGGCCCATTTAGGGAGGTGGTCGGCTTAGGAAGTTTTTTAATTGTTACAATGGTATTGTATGAGCGATCGTTTGGGACACTACTAAAGCGATTGATATAGGGGAGTGGGCGATCTGTGGAGATGGTCGGTTAGAGAGGTTTTACTGTAATCTCTTAACAAATCGGGCTCAAGATTATTTGTTTCTGAATGTTATGTAGTCCTCTTTTTTTTTTTAATTTAAAAAGGAAAAGAGATATAGTTTGGGTTGCTTTTGATAAAATAGTAGTGTTAACCCTTACAGGTTTCACATAGAACAGTCAATCTCAGTTCCAACTTAACAATTAAAATTCAATAAGCATTAAATCAAATTTTAGAGTTTAAGGTCTGTGATCCGAATTTCCATAAACAAACAAAAAATACACATGAAGACAGTCAAATCGTTTGGATGGAGATTGATCGAAATAAGTATGTACGTAACCATCATCAGGCTTATTGCTGTGTGGTCTGATGAAATATAACATGCACCACCTGTGGCAACTTTGAGAACTACGCTTCACACTGCTTAGAAAAACGTAGATGAATGGATTTTATGCACAACCAAGTTGGTGGTGTTTGATTGTTAAGCTGTGTCTGATTTGCTTTGTTTTCATTATGTGTTCCCCTTTCACTGCCAGTGTGTTGTTTTGAAAACGGCCAGTTCTATTGTGCATGTTGAATTGTAGTCAGGAGGACACAAAATTAGACTTCAAAATCCCAGGAACAACTGGCAAGTGAGGACAAACTTTCTCCTTGATAGAGTGTCAAACACATCGAATAGCCTTCCACGCGAAATAGTCGAAGCTTTATCACTAAATGCATTGGAAAACAGACTTGATGAATTCTGGACTCAGTATCGGTCTGTCCTCGCTGCATGACCACTATAATTATGACAGGTCATATATTAACAGGCTATTAGGACTAAATATATAAACAGAAGAGGATAAATATAAGTGTAAGGATAAGTCTGTAGATGGGCGGTTTCAGCGTGTTCCCGTGCTCAGACGTGTACCTCGCTTCTGCGCATGCGTCAGAATCTAATAAACATGGCCGTAATCGATTAACACTACCCGGGCGACTCGGGTCATCCCAGTCGTCAGAATTTCAAATAGAACACGGCGAGTGGAGTCGACAAATACACGTGCCGTCTGCCAAAAAAGAATAACTTAGATTAATTAAATGGAAATATAGGTAAACTAGGCCATCATAAAATACTTTAAATCCTATTTTGCTGTATTTTTTATCGGTTATTAAAAAAAAAAAAAAGATTGTCCACCCGAGCGCGGAGAAGCGTATTCGATTATTCGACCCGAGTTTGTAGGATGTGCGCATGCACCAATAAGTGTCTCGGGTGATCCGAGTTGATGCGAAATCCGCGCATGCGCAGAAGCAACAGGACACGTCTGAGCACGGGAACACGCTGAAACCGCCACACCGGAGCCACATTAGCTTTACACGGCTAGGGACATAAACCACTGACACCCACCGCACGATGGAAACATAGGGAAACCGTTTGACGCACCCCGAGCTGAGAAATCTGCGGCTCAACAGGAGAGCAGCACCTCTCTGTGGTGGTTTATTTAGTTTTCGTTTTTTTGTTTGTAAAGATAGTTTATTCATTGAATAAAGTCTTTAGTCAGTGCCGTGGCACTGGTCTTCCAGCCATGTGACATTACAGTTATTTACAATATATGTATATGTAGTCTGATATTGTCATCAGCAGCTAGCTCAAGTCAGCTGAAATAAATTGTTGTTAACAGCACAATTACAAGTGTTGACTTGTAGTTGTGGTTTATTTAACGAATTTCACGTGGCATGTTTACAGTACACATGCCTCACTAGACGACTGTATATGTCCTCAGTCATGCCACAACTATTAGCGATAACATGGTGGTTTTTTGTTATACATTAATTGATTAAAGTTGCATGGTCCGATGGCGTTTGAATTTGCTAGTCATATTTGAGATAAATAGCTCAGGTTCACCATTATATTCTAATATGCATTAGTCCTGAGTAAATTTGATGAAAAATGGCTAGTTTTGGAGCAATTTGAGCTGAAAGAACCCAAAATAATTTCGACAAGCTTGCCAAAAGTCCTGTGGCTATGACCCAGATGGCCATCTCGTCATGACCATGTGATGTGCGATGACCTACTAATCCTAGGTATGGCCCTGCATAGTAGGCCTACTTGGCTCTAATGAGGTCACGAGATTGGCCTAATTGATTAATGGCCTCCCTGCATGATGGGTGTTTCAAAGTGAGTGTCCAATGGGGTGATGTTATAAATTCACAGGTTATTCTGTATATGCTGTCCCAAATCATTAGCTAATACACCAGTATCTAAGGTGGATATATAGGATCAAATGTAGGTAGTTGTTTTAATTTTGACAAAATTATATTTCATCGGACTATGCAACTTTAAGCAGGGTAACTTTCAATCGCGGACGATTGGTCTTCCTCATTCCACTGCTCCTTGCCCTATCCTAATAATGCTGATTGCCTGGCTAGGAAGCAACAAGTATACAATTTTAAGTCATTGGTGTGACTCAACCAGGAGTCGAACCCGTGAGTTCGAATCCCACGACCTACCAAAACGGGAGACGGATGCCCAACTCATTCGGTCATCCTGTGTGGTTATTCTGCCATTGAGTCGGCCTATACAGAATACTGGGATTATCTTTGAGTAGTGGTTAGACCTCCCTTCACGTTTGTTAGCTTTACAGATTAACTTCCAGATCCTCTTCTGGCTGATCTAGGCCCTATTGGGCCTCTAATACCAGCTCGTTATGGTAAAATTGGACAAGTGATTAAAATAAGGGTTTTGTTGATGAAATGTGAAAGAAAACACCAATAAAATCTGCAGTAAAGCGACCCCTGCATGCGTTCACTTGTGTGGATTTATACAGGAAACTGCTTGTGAACGGTGGCGTTTTTATAGCATTCCAGAGAAACCTAAACCCAAAGCTACGACATTATCTCCACGGCGCCTAAACTTAGCTGACTTCAGGTAACCTTAGCAACCCCATTTAACAGGCGCCTCTCTATGTACAGAGCCAGAGTCGGAACCATGCACAGGCATCGCACACCACATTCACTTTTGTATGCTTTGCATATGAGGCTTTATGTAAGTGTAAAGGCCCGTTTATAGTTTTGACGGCGTGTGACACCGTCAACTTTACGCCGGTTGGTGCCGTGTGACGGCGCAAAACGGTGGGGAGTGCTACAAGTGGAACGTGGCCGTGAAAGTCTGAATGCTTTGACGCACACGGTCGCCAATGTCGACCTATTCTCAATGTCAACTCAGTACAAAATTTAGTGCTGTAGCAATGCTATGTCTATGTGGAGCATTTCTTTTTTGCAAAATAAATTTGATAGCTTTCATTGGGTCGATTAAAAGGATCTTAATGCACGATTGAAGAGGAAGATCTGAAGTATTTAATTTAACCTAAGAGCAATTTCCTTTGGAATGATTCAAAAGCAGAGCTAATAGTGAAAGTTGGGATATTCTGAGTGTCAGTCTGAACTGCAGATGTAGGGAAGCGCTGACCTTGAAAGTTCAACATAGTTGAACTCTGGTCAATGCTTGCGCTGTCTAACGCCGTCAAGCATCGATGTATAATCTAAATGGGAGCATTGGCTTCCGCCATCTAACGCCGTGTTGCGCCGTCAAAAGTGTAAACGGGCCTTAAGGCAGCTTTTTCACTTAAAGTTGCAAAGTCCGATGATTTTGAAATTTGATCATTTTCTGAGATAAATAAATTAGGTTGATTATTATTATCTATTTTACTTTAGTTTGAAGTAACTTTTTTTATTTTAAATGGCTAACTTTTTAGATATTTGAGATGAAAACATGCCAAAATAACTTTTTAGATATTTGAGGTGAAAACATGCCAAAATAATGTTGGCAAGCACGCCAAAACTCTGAGGCCATAGGCTTCTGAAGCAACAGGTTCTATTAAATTGATTTGTACCCCTTTATATTCAGCAACAAATGGTTAATAACTGCACCAGTATCTAATTTGCATATGTAGGATCAGATCTAGGTCAATATTTTTGTTTTGAAAATTTGATGCTTTCATCGGATTATGCAGTTTTAAAACAGAGATGAGAATTTCCCGCCGATCGGTGGTTTCCCGCCTTTTTATGAGTGACGAGTTCTCATCCCTGTTAAAGCTGTATAGTCCGATGAAATTTTCAAAAAGAAACAATTATCTAGATTATATTCTACATATCAATCCTAGATCTGGTGCATTTATTAAACATTTGTCACCATATAGTAAGGAACACTGAGACAATTTAATAGAACCTATTACCACAGAAGGCTATGGTGTCAGTTATTTGGCATGTGTGCCAAATTTAATTTAGCATGTTTGCACTTCAAATATCTCAAAAGTTAGCCATTTAAAATAAAAGTTACTTCAAACTAAAGTATGGTAGATTATAATGATCAACCTAATATATTTATCTCAGAAAAGAAAAGAAACGTCGTACTATGCAACTTTATAAGAAGAATAAAAGTAAACCTCATGAAAATCACCTTTAAGAAAAGCATAATAAATTATATGAAAAAGCATACAAAGGTTTTTTGGAGACCCTTAACATGCACAAGCCAGCTTATCGCAATACCTACATTTATGTTGGTAATTGATTAAAATATTTAAACTACACATCACACGTTTATTTAAAGTTGCATCGTCCGATGGTTTTGAGTTTCTGTCATTTTCTGAGATAAATATATTAGGTTGATCGTTATAATCTATAGTACTTTAGTTTGAAGTAATTCTTATTTTAAATGGCTAACTTTTGAGATATTTGAAGTGCAAACATGCTAAATTTATTTTCGCCAGCACAACAAAACTCTTGACACCATAGGCTTCTTCAGTAATAGGTTCTATTAAATTGACTCAGTATCCCCTTCTATGTGGCAACAAATGTTTAATAAGTGCATCAGTATCTAAGTTAGATATGTTGAATCAAATTTAGGTTAGTGTTTTGGTTTTGAAAATTTGATGCTTTCATCGGACTATGCAGCTTTAACTGTAATTTCAGCAGGTATAGTGCATTCCTAAGTCTTGCATTAATACTTTGTAACTAAAATGCTTCGCTACTAGTAATACTAATTGCAATATACATTGTCGTGTTCCATGAAGTATTTTGGACCTATTTTACAGTATCATGAGTATGGCTATTAATAGCAAGAATTTACTATTTTTGTCCTGAAATAATTTTCACCTCGATTGGAAATAAATTAAATAACGCCCTTCCCCAACCACCCACCCACCCACCAAAAAAGGGGGGTATAGGGCAGTTTCTAGACATTGAACATCTAAGAATTGGCTGTTTAAAAGGAATTATCAAGCGTGATAATGATAATACAACCCCACAAAATGGAACAACAAATAAAAGAGCTCACATGTTTACTGGCTGTAAAAGTAAAATTAAAAATGGTGCCGCTGCTTCGTGATAAAAGATTCACCCTATACTTACAGTAGGGGTGAAAACCAACCCATTAGAAAAGCTGGTGGAAAATTTCGACATGGCGGGGAAATGAATTGAGTTGGTAAATTCTTAATTTAAGAAGCAAAATATATTCTTCACATAAATCTTCATATTTACCCGCTACTTTTGATTTGAAATATATAATAAAACATATAGTTTAAGGAATTTTAATAATAAAACCGATGGTGTTTTATCACTGCCATCTTGTCTTTTTGCATTATCTCCCATTTCACCTACTCTGTGCAGATATACGTAGACATTTGATCCTGGAACCACAGTTTCTAGTTCCTGTTCCATACTAAAACTATTTTCGCTCGTATTTAGACTATGCTAGGGTTCACCCCTGTACTATAAATACGGGGTGAATCTTTTATCTAGATCTAACCTAGATACAAGATTCACCCCGTACTGCTGCAGTAGGGGTGCAAACCAACCCTATGTAAAAGCTGTCGAAAAAACGGGTCAATGAATTGAGAGCCTAATTTCACAATCTAAGAAGCAACATTTATTCTTTACATATGTCTTATTGATAGCCCGCTACCTTTGAGTTGAAAAATATAATATAATATCCAGTTTAATTCAATTTAAAAGTGAAATCGACGGCGTTCTGCAGCTGCCATCTTGTCTTTTTGCATTCTCTCCCATTTCACCAACTCTGTGCCTATATGGGTAGCCATTTGATACTGGAACCACAGTTTCTAGGTCATGGTCCATACTAAAGCTATTTTCGCCCGTATTTAGACTACGTTGTCATTCACCTGTGTACTACAAGTACCGGATGAATCTTTTATCTAGATCTAACCGTGTGACGTGACAAACTGACGACATCTGTGCATTGTTTTCAGCTCCGTGTCGTATCTTAACCACCGGCCCATTCTTAGTGGTCTTCACTCGCCAACCCTTCTCTCCATAATTTCTTCTTTTTTTTATTAAACAAATTAATTAGTTGCTTATCGGATAACATAGCATCTTCCAATTTGGAGTGCAGTAGTTTTGTTTGTGTTGTTGTATGAAAATCGACTGCGTGGAGAAAAAAAAGTGTCGCTTCCACGACACTTTTCCCCACGGTCACAGACAAGCGTGACGCATTTGTCATAACTTTAATTGAATTTGTAGCTGGAGAATTGTTGCTTTTATATGTGAGATTTGTCAATGCTCGCAAATTATGATTCCACTTGTAAAGGAGGGTCCGTACACATGAATGTGGAGATGTGGAATTCAAGGCTGCTTTTGATAGATTCAAGACTATTTGACCGCTACCTATAGAGGGAGTGCATGTGACGTCATCACTCAGCAGTCAGCGGCCAGCCATCTTGGATTACGAGCACCCTCCCTAGCCATGTTGTGAATGCATGCAGATGCACTAAAACAGAGTTTTTCTTGTGTTCTGGGAGGGTCTGGGCAGTTTGCATCCAATGTGTTTACTTACAGCACTTTAGCAATAACTTCTGAGGCCAAACTACTCAAAACGGTGACAAATAAACCAACAAATCAGTAAATAAGCACAATGTAGGCAGTTGCAAGCCTTCTGTATGTAATCCAATATGGCCACCGAAAGTTGTCTTGTGATGTCATTACACCCTCTCTATTTGACTGGATGAAACCAAAGGAAAATAGTGATCCTGGTTGTTGACCTAGCGCCTCAAAAGTTAGCCATTTAAAATAAAAGTTACTTCAAACTAAAGTAGGGTAGATTATAATGATCAACCTAATATATTTATCTCAGAAAATAACAGAAACTCTAAACCATCGGACTCAAATTCCTGTCAAAAACAGCCTTGAATTCCATGTCTCCACATACATGACCTAGCGCCTCCCTGATTGGTTAATAATCGAAAGACGGGACCTGTATTTGCACGCATGCGATTCTCATATAACACTTAACAGCGTCCTGGTTGCTGACCTCGTCTATAGAGGCTTTCGGGGTTGCCCAGAATGCACCGCGCGCTGGCAAGTTCCGCTTTTAGCAACATAACGTTGCATGCCATCATATGGTGCTATCAAGCCTAAATCTTATACCCCTGTCACACTATGACGTAACGGGCCAGCAAGTGGGGAACGTAGAAATCACTTATTTATGTCGAAATAAATTAAAATTCTTGGCGTTGCAGGGCAAATTTGGACATCAGTGCAACGTAGTGGACATAGGCAAAATGTTGGTACAACGTAGTTGTAATGTGTGTCAACGAGTTAGAACGTCAATAACAATTTTATTAAAAAGGCCCAACGTAAGACTAACGAGCCTCCAGTGCGCGCGGTCTCAGCCTAGCGAAACCTGAGCGCCGGCTTATCGTAGGACTCACATAATTACGCCCGCCCTAACGTAGCCACCTGTGCCTCTGATTTAATTTGTAACGTGAGTCAACGTCAGGCCCACGTGTGAGCAGCGTCAGTCTAACGACAGTCCAGCGTGCTCAGCATAAGGACAGCAAGCGCTCAATGCGCTCGACGTGGATGCCTTTATATTCTTGAAGGCAAAACGTTCACACAACATTCACAGCATGTTCGCTTATGTCCGAAGATTGTTGGTGTATGTTACAAACGTTACGTGTGCGCCAGCCGTTCGTCAACTATGTTGAATACGTCAAGACATGTTGGACTTGTGTTAGACTAACGTTAGACACACGTCAGAGCACATTCCTCCCGGCTCTCCATCAGTCTACTGTAAGTCGACGTAGCTCAACGTAGACCGACATAGCT
The DNA here is from genome assembly GCA_030323885.1 of Branchipolynoe longqiensis. Lineage (NCBI taxonomy): Eukaryota > Metazoa > Annelida > Polychaeta > Phyllodocida > Polynoidae > Branchipolynoe > Branchipolynoe longqiensis. Next base: position 4,768,140 of record CM059200.1, read on the forward strand.
CTAATGAAGTCTAACGTATCTCAACGTAAGCCTAACATGAGCGCAACGTAAGCTCAAGTAACCCAACATAACGGCCTGTACGTCGAAAGGTTTGGGTATGTCCAAAACCTTGACGTGTGTCACCATATCTCGATGTAACTCGACGTAGGTTTAACGAACGCGTAATGTATTTTGACGTTCCTCGATGTATCTCGACGTAATGGCCAAATTTCACCTATGTTGGCTTACGCTACCGCGTTACGTTGTAGCGTGACAGCCCCATTATCATGATGATCTTAGCTCATTCCGACACATTTCAGCCCCCTTTTTAAAGTTAGAACATTGGATTTCAGTAGATATTAGAGAATTTAACGTATTCACTGAGGACCAGCAAGCATTCTATTAATATATTTGAAGCAATTTGCATTGTCATCATTTAGATCTAGCTAATTCCAATTCTAGATAGGCCTAAAGCTTCATTTAGATCTAGCTAGGTAACTGCGGATCTAGATAAAGGTATTTATTCATCTAGATAAAGCTACATTTAGAACTACAGGTCTAGATAAAGCTACATTTAGATCTACATAGCTGCACATCTAGATAAAGTTTCATCTAGATAAAGCTTCATTTAGATATGGATAACTGCAGATCTAGATACAAATTTGAAAGACGTTTAGATCTAAACATAACTGGAGTTGCTACTGTATTTTCCCCCTATTTTATTCATGTTTGAAAAAAATATTTATTGATCGGAAATTTCAATGGCCAATATATGCACTGATCCTACTGGCCATAGCTGAAGCAGGAACAAACCGGAACTACGCCAGCACGCGTTGCATTTTGGGTAACCATGATAAGCTCTATAGCCGAAACTAGCGCCTTACCCCGCATTCTCGGCTTTAGCTGAGGGCGTGAACTGATGAAATCGTGCATTTTTGAAAAACTAATCGAACAAACTAAATTACTTATTCACAAGTTTTCACTGGCTATTATTTCCTTATTTATTTTTAGTTCGGGAGATCGTGTTTTGTGTGTTTGGGTTTTTTCATGTATGTATGTATGTGTATATATACATATATATATATATGTATATATATATGTATGTGTATATATACATACACATATATTATGGAACGCCATTTCTTGTTTTATTCAGTATTTAGACATATCATTAAATGTTTATATGCGCTTTTTTATATTAAAATATTTTGTTTGCATAGTAGCTTAATTTAGATCGATGTTTCTAGTGAATCTCTTCCTTTTCCAAGATATTTATTCAAATGTACCTTCTTTCTTTACGTACATTTGTTCTTGCTTTAATAATGCAATGTGAGTACGTTAGAAAATGGTTATGAAGGTCGTCTCACAAAAATACTGATTTAAAATAATTTCCTGTGATTCTCTGGCAGGACAAGGCTTATGAGAGGGTTCCCACATTTTCTCAACGACGACAACAACAAAAACCCACAGAAAACGCACAGATCTCACACCCCTAATTATATTATATATTTACCGGGCGTGGTGGCCGAATCGGCAGAGTGTGGGCCTCGCGTGCGGGTGCTCGGTTCCCAGTCGAGTCAAACCAATGACTTATTTAATTTATAGGCCTACTTGTCGCTTCCTAGCCTGGCGCTCGGCATTAATAGGATAGGGCAAGGACTGGTTAGCTCAGTGTCAGGATAATGTGACTGAGTGGGATATCGGGTCATGGTGCCAGTGGCCTGATTTCCCAGTGGGGCAGCATTATAAAGTCACCATGAGTGCACACTGTCACAAGACAGTACCCATCCTGATATGACCATAGATGTTGCCAGGACGTAAAACTCCACCAACCAACCACTTGCATATTGATTGATATGTTTAGAGTGGAACCATGTTTATGCCATTTAAAATTACATTACTTTCTTTAGATGATAATTTATCTATTTGGTTGATCCTTTATCTAATTCTCAATGTGATTTAATGTTATATGTGTCACTGTACCGACTATGAACTAACATTATTAACAAAAACGTCCTATTGTGTAGAAAGATCATGAGAAGACAGATGACTGACAATGGTTTAAAGAAAGGTTTAGAGCAATCTATATGAGTCGACAGTAAAAGAAATAAAAAAGTATTTATTCTTCAATGCAAATTAGTGGGGTCTTTATTTGTTAAAAACTAATCCAACAAACTAAATTACTTATTCACAAGCTTTCACTGGCTATTATTTCCTTATTTATTTTTGGTCCGGGAGATCATGTTTTGTGTGTCTGGGTTTTTTTCATGTATGTATGTGTATATATATATATAAATGTGTGTGTGTATGTGTATATACATATACATATACATATATTATGGAATGCCATTTCTTGTTTTATTCACTATTTAGACATATCATTAAATGTTTAATGATATGTCTAAATCGAATTAATGAGATCACCAAATATTTAATGATCTCATCATTAAATATTTAATGATCTCATTAAATGTTTAATGATCTCATTAATTCGATTTAGACATCATTAAATATTTAATGATATCATTAATTCGATTTGATCATATCATCAAATGTACTTGAACATATGTTTAAATCAGGGTACTTTTTATTCTATTTAATCATATGATCAAATCCATTTGAACATATGAGTAAATGGATTTTATCATATAATTAAATCAATTTCATGATATGATTTAATATAGTACTTTTAGACATGTTTAAATGTATTTAGACAGATCATCAAATCGATTTGATGATATGTTAAAATACATACATAATTAATGATATCATTAAATCGATTTGATGATCTCTTCAAATCCATTTGATGATCTGTTTAAATAGGACTTAGTTGACTCCTAGATAATGAATGCTCCCTGGATGTCGGATACTTGAATCCCTCTCCTGTCCCCCTCCTTCTCCCCTTCCCCTACCTCTCTCCTTCCCCCCTCTCCCCGCCCCCTCCCTCTCCCCGTTCCCCTCCCTCCCACCGACCCCCCTTTCTCCCTCTCATCTATTCACATACTTCCAGTAATAGGGAGCATCAGTTTTTGTTAGTTCCAGAAGTATTTAATGATGTGTTTAAATCGATTTTATCATATGATCAAATGCATTTCAACATATGTTCAAATACAGTCTATTTCATCATATCATTAAATCGCTTTAAAGAGATGATCAAATATAATTTTACATATATTTAAATCGTGTGCCATTTAGAGAGATCATCAAATGCATATGATGATCTCTTCAAATGTACTTTATGACATCATTAAATTTATTTTATGATCGCATCAAATATAGAATATTTAAACATATCATAAATCATTTGAACAGATCATTAAATACATTTAGACAGATCATTAAATATTTAATGATACGTATGTACATGTATGTATTTACATGACACGAGGAAAACCAACAATCTGTTATCATTTTCCTTTTTCAATTTTTTTTTGCTCTCAGTACTAACTGGGAAAAAACACTTAAGAAAATAAACATGTTTTAGAGAAGACAAATGTATGGTTTGTTTTATGCCGCTTTCATAATGTTGCTATTGTTTTAATGTACATGTTCTATGCCACATTAATGAGGCTGTATTGTTTTAATGTGCATGCTTTATGGCGCTCTAATATGGTTGAATATGGTTGAGGCAGATTGCATCTTTACGGTACCCACTACAGGGCGCGGTGGCTGAATCGGTAGAGCCTGGGTCTCGTGTGCGGGAGATCGAGAGTTCGGTTCCCGGTCAAGTCAAACCAATGACTTATAAAATTGATACTTGTCGCTTCCCAGCCTGGCGCTTGGCATTAATAGGATAGGGAAAGGACTGGTTCGCTCAGTGTCAAGATAATGTGACTGAGTGGGGTATCGTGTCATGGTGCTGGCGGTCTAATTTCCCACTATGGCAGCACTATTGTATAAAGTCGCAAGTCAGTACCCGTCCTGATGACCTTAGATTGCTTGCTTGTTGGAGTTTTATGTCCTGGCAACATCTGACGTCATATCAGGAGAGGTACCGACTTGCGACAGTGCACATTCAGGGAAACCTTTTAGTGCTGCCCCACTGGGAAATCAGGCCACTGGCACCATGACCCGATATCTCACTCAGTCACATTATCCTGACACTGAGCTAACCAGTACCTTCCCTATCCTATTAATGCCGCCAAGCATCAAGCTAGGAAGCGACAAGTATCAATTTGATTAGTCATTGGTTTGACTCAACTGGGAACCAAACTCCCGATCTGTCGCACGCGAGGCTCGAGCTCTACTGATTCGGCCACGGCCCCTGGTTTATGACCTTAGATGTTGCCGGGACGTAAAACTCCAACAACCAACCAGCGGTACCCACAAGGCAGCCTACCTACCCAAAGACCCTATAATACTAAGACGGCTCACTCAGCCTGTACTGTGTAATCAAAATGATCAAACCCAACACTTGGTGCGCTGGCTGTTCTCTTGGTTAAACAGGTGCTGTATTATATGTATAAATATATATATGAATGTGAAAGATGTGTGATGATGGCGATGATGATGATGATGAATCTGATGATGATGTGTGTTTGTTCATAGCAATTTCATATTGATGTGTATTCATACTTACCTATCCCATGTATAACATACTTGTATGTGTTTACATGTGAAACACCAACCAGCAGCTGGGTTGATCGAACCCACCACAAGGTGGCACTGCAAAATTTACATTACCATTGGAGAGATAGGGAGTGAGCCGTCTTTAGTATTACAGGGTCTTTGACCTACCTACCTAACTACCCGCGTGTGTGTTTTGTTTGTTGCGTTGACAGTGGGCTCAGTCTGCACAGCATAATGAAGTTCTGTACCCAGGCCTTGCAGCACGCCTCGGGCGAAGTGCGGGACAAAAACGAGAAGATCATCGTAGCCCTGTACAAGGAGTGTGGCGGCCCGGTGAAGAGCTACCTCCCGCCCGACGACGACATGACCCGTAAAAACGTGCTCTACAAGAAGCTCTTTGAGGCCTTCGATCGAATCGATGGGAAACCAAGCAAGGAAGAATTAAAGGTATTTATGATAGTTTTGTTATCCGTCATGATGGTTTTGCTGATTTTCGCTGGAGTTCCGATTTTTTCGTTGGTTGTATGGGTTTGAGTGATTTCCCCGCATATGCTGTCAAGTTAAAACCCCAGTCACACTATGGCTTGCGACTGCTTTGCGACCATTTTGGATCAAAGAAACCAGTCACCGTTGACCTCCTTGTGAGCAAAACAATGGTCGCCGACCTCCTTGTGAGCAAAGCAATGGTCGTCTACCTCCTTGTGAGCAAAGCAATGGTCGTCTACCTCCTTGTGAGCAAAGCAATGGTCGTCTACCTCCTTGCGACCAATGGGTGCAAGGAGGTATTTCGTGCAGTTGCAACCAACCCTTTTTTTTGTGGTCGCGAGCAGTTGTGTCACTGGGGTATTACCGCTTGTTGTTGGAGGCGCCGCTCTATCTCTTTTTTTTCTTTAAAAAAAAAAGATTTATGCTGCCTGTCATGGATATGTCTGAATAGACTTGTTTTCACCATTAGACAGTTTGTCGACAGAAAGCCCGAGCCTACACTTTTACAGACCCAAGGGTTTTATTTAGAAGTGTATTTTATATTTCCCGCTGCACACATCAGAGTATAGTTCAGTAGTAAGTGTAGGAGATATGGCTACCTTATTAGTCATTTGTTCTTCCCCTTCGCAAACCGGACGCGGTGGCCGAATCGATAGAGCGCAGGCTTCCCGTGTGGAAGGTTGAGAGTTCGAATCCCGGTCGAGTCAAACCACTGACTTATAAAATTGATACTTGTCGCTACCTAGCTGGGTCATGATGCCAGCAGCCTGGTATCCTAGTTTGGCAGCACTATTAGGTCGCCATGAATGCACAGTGTCACAAGCCAGTACCCATCCTGATATGACCCTAGATGTTGCTAGGACAAAACAACAACAAACAAACAATCCCGTTCAAAAGAAATGTTGTTTGTATTCACAGAAGCGGAGACAGGAGCAGGAAGATGAAAAGGCGAAGGAGATCGATACACTGCAACACCAACTACAAGCCCTTAAAGATATGACATCAGGCAAAGTGGTAAGTTGTATGTAGCGGGTTCGAGTCCCAGTTCGAGTTATTTTTGTTGTATTAAAGTTCCATAGTCCGATGGTTTTGAGTTTGTCATTTTCTGAGATAAGGGATGAAAGATCTCCGCGATTTCACGGATTTCCAGGATTTTTCCTGTAGCTATAAGTGTATACTAATATGTTGTGCCCGTCCTGATATGACCTTAGATGTTGCCAGGATGTAAAACTCTAACAACCAACCAACCAGTACGTTGTTTCACGCTGCAGCACCATCAGCGTATACTAATATGTGGTTATACTACTAATGCCTTCACGGCACAGCACTAGCAGCGTATACTACTATAGTATTATAGGGTCTTTGTACATGCTCCAAACGGTGCAGCACTATCAATGTATACCAATATGTATGAAACCCAACTTCCGCGAATTTTCAGCGATTCCCTCACAATGCTAAGCCTAGGGGAGAATATCAGCATTTCCGCTTTTTTTCCCCGAGACCACTTTCATCCCGGTGAGATAAATATATTAGATTGATCATTATAATCTACGTTGCTTTAGTTTGAAGTAACTTTTAAATGTAATGGCTACCTTTTGAGATAATTGAAGTGCAAACATGCTAAATTAATTTTGGCAAGCATGCCAAAACTCTCACATTATAGGCTTCTGCAGTAATGGGTTCTAATTAAATTACCCCAGTGTTCTCTTTTATGTGGTGAAAAATGTTTGATAAGTGCACCTGTATCTAAGGTAGATATGTAGAATCAAATCTAGATAATTACTTTGGTTTTGAAACTTTGATGTTTTCATCGGACCATGCAGCTTTAATTAGTTTCTTCTGTAGTAAACTGAAACCGTGGTGGCGGAATTGGTAGAGCGTGGTCCACGCGTGCGGAAGGGCGGGAGTTCGTTCCCCGGTCGAGTCAAACCAATGACTTATAAAATTGATACTTGTCACTTCCTAGCCTGGTGCTCCAATTAATGGGATAGGGCAAGGACTGGTTGACTCAGTGTCAGGATAATGTGACTGAGTGGGATATCGGGTCATGGTGCCAGTGGCTTGATTTCCCAGTGGGGCAGCACTATAAAGTCTTCATGAGTGTGCACTGTCACAAGTCGATATATGTCCTGATATGGCCTTAGATGTTGCAAGGATGTAAAACTCCAACAACCAACCAACCATTTCTTGGGCTGGCCCTGGAAGAGATCCACCGACACCGTTTATTAAATTTAATAACACCTTTGATCCGAGTGAAGGGAGGGACAAGTTCTCGCGGTGGCACACGAGCACCTCCGAGTCGGTGTTTGCTTACTTGCAAGCAAACCAAGCATTGCCCAGACCGCTCAGAGTGATACAGTAGCAGTAGCATACAGCAGGCCCTCTTAACGAGTGTAGTGGTCTGCACTGACCTCTCAGGCAAGTAACCACATAGACAGGTAGGCGTGGGGAGTGTGTTGATATCAGGGAGCCTGGGTGGTGTAATGGTTAGCACACTGGCCCGGAATGCAAAGAGATGTGGGTTCGAGTCCCGCTCTAGGCACAATATTTCCCATTTTCATCACCCCCATGACACTGGTTGCCGTGATCAGGATCCTGTACAAGCTTTGCGCTGTATGGTTGTTGAACCTACCCTGTGTATGATGTGTTAGTGCATTGCCTGTATGTATGTAATTGTAAGCATTACAAGACTTACAATTCCAGGGGGACGAGTGTAGTGGTCTGCACTGACCTCTCAGGCAAGTAACCACATAGACAGGTAGGCGTGGGGAGTGTGTTGATATCAGGGAGCCTAGGTGGTGTAATGGTTAGCACACTGGCCCGGAATGCAAAGAGATGTGGGTTCGAGTCCCGCTCTATGCACAATATTTCCCATTTTCATCACCCCCATGACACGTATATAATACTCGAATAATATTTTACAGGGATGAAAGATCTCCGCGGTTTCGTGGATTTTCGGGATTTCTTATATTTATCGATTAACGTTAGACAAAATTCCAAAATAAAACAGTTGGGTGGTTCGAATCCCGGTCTTATATGACCTTAGATGTAGCTAGAACATCACAACAAGGCTAGTTGAAACCTGACTTCCGGTATTTTTCTGCGATTCCCTGACAGTGCTAAGTCTATGGGAGAAGATCGCGTTATCGTGGAAATTCGCCGTCGGTGTAATAATTTCGGCTTTTTTTCCACGTTTTTTCCTGGAGACCACTTTCATCCCTGAATATATTATACTACACGACCTGTTGTTTACTATTCCAAGTAAATCCAGTGTGATTGCTTATATACGCCGTCATAGGTTATGCATAGGTCGTGTATGCTTTTCATAGGTCGGTGTAGGTCGAGCCGCCAAGCATTTTTTGTGTATGTTCAAAATTTAAAACCTATGCCGGCGTGTGGTTCATAGGTTTCTCATAAGCTAGACATACGCTAGACGTACGCCGGCATAGGTTAGGGGTAGGTCGGCATAGGTTAGCCATACATTGAACCAGCGTCCTCCACATATCTCTGGCATACATAGCGTTCGCCTAGCGTATGGGTAAAGGGGCTGTCACACTACGACGTATAGCGTTAGCGTATGCCACCGTATGCGCTTTTCGACCAACACGTCGGCATACGCCGTCATAGGTTACGCATAGGTTGGGCATAGGTCCTATACGCTTTTCATAGGTTGTCATAGGTCAGCGTATGTAGAGCCGCCGAAAATTTGTTGTGCATGGTCAAAATTTTAAACCTATGCCGGCATGTGGCTCATAGGTTTCTCATATGCTAGATGTGTGCCGGCAAAGGTTACGCATACGCTGGCCATATGTCTATATGGCCATAGGTCGGCATAGGTTACTCATAGGCTAGACCTGTCACCTGTAACCGTCAACAAACATCCCAGTACAGGTCGTCATACGCTTTGCATACGCCGTCATAGGTTAGGCATAGGCTACGCGTACGCTTCATACGTCATTGGGACCTCCCGCAGTGCAAAAAGGTCGCCGTATCTCGACCTATTAATTATTTCGCCACGTTACGCATACACCGCCGCCATACATTGTAGTGTGACAGGGCCGTTACTTTAGTTTGAAGTGGCTTCTATTTTAAATGGCTAACTTTTGAGATATTTGAAGTGCAAACATGCCAAATTAATTTTCACAAGCACACCAAGACAGGCTTCTATTGAATTGGCTCAGTATTCGATTCTATGTGGTGACAAATATTTGATAAGTCCACCAGTATCTAAGTAACTTACTGAGCAAGTTAGATATGTAGAACCAAATCTAGATCTCTGTTTTGGTTTGGGAAATTTGATGTTTTCATCAGACTATGCAGCTTTAAGAAAGATGTAAGCTCCATGAATAGGTGAGTAAGTGGAACATTGAGAGATTTAATTTGGGGAAAGAATACATAATGAAATAATGATTTCCAGTCGTATGTTTGGATTCTAACAATTGCTTCATTCTCAGGAGAGTGTCACGGCAGTTAAAGTAAGTTGTGTTCAATTATGGACCCACCATTGTGCAGAAGTTGTGTTTGTATCCTGTGAGTCAGCACTTTCTGTGTAGAATAACATTTGGATATCATTTTGAACAGCAAGTCTACAAGGCATGCTCCTTAAGCCCCAGTCACACTACGGCTTGCGACCACGTTGGAACAAAGAACCCACAGTCACAGGTGACCTCCTTGCGACCAAAACAATGGTTGCCGACCTTGCAACCAAAATGGTAGCAAGGAGGTTTTTAGAGCAGTATTCAATTCAATTCAATTCAATTCTTTATTTCAGACTCAGGATTATGGTAGTTACATAATTCGGTCCATAGTAGGTAGATATAAAAATTAATGTAAATAGGATATAAGTAATAGTATGAATACTACCATACTAACCAATATCAAAATGTTGGTCAACATACAGTAGTTTGTACCAATGCCTCCATATGGCAGATGTAAATCTGAGATCACTCTCTTCTATTTTTACAAGTCCCTGTATTATAACATTTTCTGACTTGTCAAGTCTAGTAATAAATTTGAATGTTAGATTCCTGATAACAGCCTGGAAGGCTGGCCCATCAATATTGGCAAACAGCTGACTAGCACTGTGATACCTAGGTAGCCGGAGTAATAACCTCATAATGTCATTATATGCTACATTCAGTTTTCTAATGCTATACATTCTATAGTTCCACCAAATCTGGGCAGTATACAAGGGAGTACAGAAAGTTCTAAATAAATTTACCTTCACATCAGCTGTACACATATGAAATTTCCTGATGAGCATATTTCCCTGAGCATATAACTTGCGACACTGTCTATTAATATCCCTGTCATCTCTAAAGTCATCGGTCATAAAGTGTCCTAAGTACTTGACTTCAGTAGAGATTGACAGGGGAGCACCAGTTAACATAAAATCAGGAAACACAGTATCCTTGTCATATTTTGATCGAATGATCATAACCATACTTTTAATAGCATTGTATTTGATATCTGCTTCTATGCCATATTCAGAGCATATATTAAGTAGCATTTGCAGTCCACTGCTATATGGTGAGAATATTACCAAATCATCGGCATACATGAGATGATTTAGAAGTAATAATCCATTAATACATCCAGTTTTACACTGATTTAACCTTTTCGACAGTAGCTGCAACCTCCTAACCAAAATGGTCGCTAGGTTGGCGACCACTGAGGACCACTTTGTGACCACTTTACAACCATTTTGCGACCTCTTTGTGACAAACCCTTTTTTGTGGTTGCAAGCCATCACAAGCAGTAGTGTGACTGGGGTATTATCTAGACGTGACTCTTCTGATAAAAGTATATAAATTGACATTAAGTCTACAAATATCCGTAGTGTGCACCACCATTACGCAGTAGTCCAACTCGATAACGGATTCACCCGGTACTCGCAGTACACAGCTGAAAACTAGCCTTATATAAAAACGGTCGAAAAAGCGGGTTAATGAAATGAAAGCCTTATTTCACAATCTAAGAAGCGACATTTATTCTTTGTAGATGTCTTCATATTTACCCACTACCTTTGAGTTGAAAAATATAATAAAATAGCTAGTTTAATACAATTTAAAATTGAAATCGATGGCGTTCTATTGCCGCCATCTTGTCTTTTTGCATTCTCTCCCATTTCACCAAATCTGTGCCAATATAAGTAACCATTTGACACTGGAGCCAGGCATTCTACGTCTTGTTCCATACTAAAGCTATTTTCGCCCGTATTTAGACTATGTTGGTATTCACCCGTGTACTGCGAGTACCGGGTGAATCTGTTATCTATAGTCCAACCTGTTTGGATCCTCATGACCTGACCCTACTTCTTTCTTGGATGTAGATGACATTAACAAGGTGTTGACCTCTGACCTTCCATTCAGCTGTCGCATACATCTATCTATAGTATACTTAGTGGCTGACCTACATGGAAACATACATGAGCAGCATATCGACACTCAATGTTGTCCGTAATCGCCAAACTAATTTTATTTGTCACACAAAAACACGAATAATTTACTTCAGTTGTTTAAGAGCAAATAAACAAATATCAGGGTCCGTAAGGAGCTTGGAAATTCTTGAAAGGTCTTGAATTTTATATGCCCCATTTCAAGGCATTGAAAAGCCTTGAATTTAACCTATTTTGGCTAATTAGTCTTGAAACGCCTTGAATTCCATTAAACTGTCCCCACTGATCTAAATAGTCCAAAATCACCATTCGCCACTGATTTCCTCCCCCCCCCCCCCCACATGAAATCCAAATGAAAATAGTCTTGAATTCCTATCATAAACAGCCTCGAAAAGCCTTGAAATAGCCTTGAATGCCATATCGTCACATGTGTAAGCCTAAGGACCTTGAAATATACAATAATATATTTTTAGTTGCATTACGGAGTACTTAACGAATATCCTTCCAAATGCACACTTATGACTGGATATAATTCATATTAACTACTTCGGGCAACACGACCTCCCCACTGACACACCTAACACAAAGTAAAGGAACAGCAGCCCAGGTTGTTACATCCCAGAGTTCACTTTCTACACTATTTGTTATTTTCATTGTTATTGTTAGTCTCCCTCACCATTCCTCTTACTCATAACCAGGTACTACTTGCATTATTTAACCTATGTGTACATGCCCTATGTGTGTCTACTATATAGAGCATACACTAATGAATATGTATTCATTCATATGTGCATACAGACATACATACACACGTGCACTCTTGTTTACAAATGCATATATATAAAGTCCGTTGCTCCGATCTGTTGTTGTGTATGCAGGCTATAGTGAAATCAATACAGGCAAAAAGAGAAAGGAAGAGTATAAAGAGTGAAAGAAGAGAGAGAGAGCCAAGCCCTCAGGTTTATTCTTATATGGTACATGGATCCAGTATGGCATATCACTTGACCACATTCTCCCAATGAGAATCAAGCATCTACAGCTCTACCAATTAGAAACAAGCATTTCCGGTCCCCATGGTTACAGTGATCTGCCCACCACCACCAAGCGGCGTGGCTCCCTTGGTCACCACCTGCCCTGAGCTGAGTGTGTGGTGATCCTGACTAGCAGAGGGGGGAGGGGGGGAGGGGGTAGTGGGTAGAGCTCTAAGTGCCCCTTACACACTATCTTACCAGCACCACAATGTTTTTTTTTAGGCTGTATTTATTCTGTCCATTGTTTTAAAAATTATATAAACGTATATTTCAAAGGGCCATGCTCTTTAACACTCTATACTTCAAGGGGGAAAGAGTATTTGCACCAAAATGTGGGTTGTTGCACCAGAAAACCATGTAAAATATTGCCCTAAAATGGCTGTTGTTCCACCAACCCATGTGAAAAAATTACCCTAAAATAGGGGTAGTTTCGATCCATATTTGGAAACCACCCCTAGCCAATTCCTGGGTGCCCCCCTGCAATGAGTCAAGTACCACCAGCAACTACATAAACACATCTATGCACCTGGCCCTATATACCTTTTTCATAATAGAACATTTGCATTACCCACCAATGCATCATGATCGGAATATTTTACAACGTATATATGCACACGTACATACACACAGACATCATCATCAATCCCTCAGCGACGGGGGTAGTTGGGGCACCAAAGATGACTGTAACCAGTTTTCTCCAGTTTTTATTGTTCTCAACTGCCCTCTGGGATGTACATTCATGCATACATACATATACATACATTCATGCATACATACATGCTATATACACATGCATGCATATGCACATACATACATACATGTGTGCATGCATACACACATGTACTAATACATACATACACTACCAGACTGGATGGCCGAATGAGTTAGAGCGTCCGTCTCCCGTGTTGGTAAACCATGGGATCGTGGGTGCGAACCCTGGTCGAGTCAAACCAATGACTTAAAAATTGATACTTATCGCTTCCTAGCCACATGCTCGGCATTATTAGGATAGGGCAAGAACTGGTTGGTTCAGTGTCAGGATAATGTGACTGAGTGGGATATCAGGTCATGGTGCTGGTGGCCAGGTCTCCCAGTGGGGTAGTGCTATAAAGTCGCCATGAGTGTGCACTGTCACAAGTCGGTACCCGTCCATATATGACCTTAGATGTTGCTAGGATCTAAAACAACAAATGAACATACATACATTCATACATGTTTGTTTGTTGTTTTACATCCTAGCAACATCTAATGTCATATCAGGACGGGTACATACATACATACATACATACATACATACATACATACATACATACATACATACATACATACATACATATACATAGACATGTAAAACCCTTAATTGTCTAATGTGTAATACATTTCACTTTCAGCCGGTTGACGATGCTCTCTTGGGAGAACCTGAAAAGAAGAAAAATAGCAAGGTTTGTCTTGATTCCTTGTTAGATTGTTGAGTATCCCAATATCCAACTTAAATTGACTTCACACATGAAATAATGTTAAAACTAATCGGTAACACAAAACTAATTTTCATTTTAATGCTACAGTAAACCCTTGTAATTGAAGTTATGCATTCTGGTACAGTTGTTGTTGTACCTTTTACTCGCTCAGCCTGAACATGGTTGTAGAGTTGGAACCCGGATCTGTACCTGTGCAAGTAGGCTGTAGCGAAATACGATACAGACAAGAAGGAAGAGAAAGTAAGAGTGAAGAGAGTAAGGGAAGGCAAACCTTCTATCTTTATTTTATAGTACATAGGTTCCATGGTAGGGTGTCACACCATCCCTGTCATCCAATAGGAGAACACCATTTCTAGTCCCCATGGCAACCGGTAGTCTGCTCACCACCAGTGGCTGCCTGGCCACCACCAACATTGCTCTTGCTGATTGTTTTGACCCCTTCAGGATTTTGTTGACCCCTACTCAGGCAGAAGGGCCAGGTCCTGAGTGCCACTGCACTCAACCTGCCACCACTCACTATGTCATCCACATGAACTCAGTTTTAACCCAATCAATACATATACATATATACATACAAGCTCACTTGGCTAGGCATACAAATAACACCTCACATAATAGCACCTCCCCCTGCCGTATATGGGAATATTTTAAATGGTGTTTTTTTTAATGGTTGCTGTGGAACAAAATGACAACAAGTTCTTGCCACCAGACCAGACGGGATGGCCGAATGAGTTAGAGTGTCCGTCTCCTGTGTTGGTAGATCGTGGGGTCGTGGGTTCGAACCCTGGTCAAGTCAAACCAATGACTTAAAACTTGATACTTGTTGCTTCCTAGCCTGGCGCTCGGCATTATTAGGATAGGGCAAGGGCTGGTTGGGTCAGTGTCAGGATAATGTGACTTGAGTGGGATATCAGGTCATGGTGCTGGCGGCCTGGTATTTCAGTGGGGCCTCGCTATAAAGTTACCATGAGTGCGCACTGTCAAGTCGGTACCCGTCCTGATATGACCTTAGATGTTGCTAGGACATAAAACAACAACAAACAAACAAAAGTTCTTGCCACATGGCAAGGGCTGCAATGCATTAAAGTTGCATAATCCGATGGTTTTGAGTTTCTGGTGTTTTTTTTTATAAATACATTACATGAGGTTGATTGTTATAATGTACCTTATGGGGCTGTCACACTACGACGTATGGCGTTAGCGTATGCCGAGGTATGCGATTTTCGGCCAACACGTCGGCATACAACGTCATAGGTTACACATAGGTTGGGCATACGTCGAGTATGTTGAGCCGCAAAATAATTTCTGTGCATGTTCAAAATTGTCAACCTATGCTGGCATATGGCTCATATGTTTCTCATATGCTCGGCATATGCTGGGTGTATGTCGGCATACGTTAGGCATACGTTAAGGGTAGGTCGGCATAGGTTAGCCGTACGTTGAACCGGCGCCCTCCGCTTATCTCTGGCGTACTTCGAACGTATGCCTGCTGTATCTCCAACGTACTTAACATATATGCCGTACTTCTAGCGATGAAGTAACGTATGTGACTGGTAAGCGTACCGTGAGCGTATTCGATAGGTCAGAGATACGTTCTCCATACATTACATACGTTGTGTGTACGTTGTGTATGCCCATTTTTATCCCTCGCACCGCGAAAAGTTTGGCGTATGCCGACCTGTTCTGATTTGCAATTTATTTCAACACGTATGCACACGCCGGCGCCATAAGTCGTAGTGTGACAGGGCCTTGACTGACTCCATGGGCTTCAGCAGTAACAGGTTTTATTGAATTGACTTAGGAAACCCTTCTATGCAACAACACATGCTTAATAAGTGCACCAGTATCTAAGTTGAATATGTAGAATCAAATCTAGGTTGGGTGGTTGTTGGAGTTTTATATCCTGGCAACATCTAAGGGCATATCAGGATGCGTACCAACTTGTGACAGTGCATACTCATGGCGACTTTATAGTTGTGCCCCCCTGGGAAATCAGGCCACCAGCACCATGATCTGATATCCCACTCAGTCATATTATCCTGACACTGAGCTAACCAGTCCTTACATTATCCTATTAATGCCGAGCGCCAGGCTAGGAAGTGACAAGTATCAATTTTGTACGTCATTGGTTTGACTCGACCAGGAATCAAACTGCCGATCTCCCGCTCGAGTGGCCTGCACTCCACCGATTCGGCCACCGCGTCCAGTAAGAGTCCACATATATAGCTTTGGAACCCCGTCTCCCTCCTTAATGAATTGCACTGTGGAAACCCCCACAACGAAACCCCACACAAACCTCACATTTAAAAAGGAAACTATGGATGTAGATGGATTGATTCCCGAGCATTCTTCAGTCTTTAAAGTCACACAATCCAATGAACGCATACAATTCTCTAAATCTTACATCATTAAATTTGATCTTACATATCCAATTTATACACTGGTACACTAATTAGGTATTTATTGGTTTGATGTTCCTGCACTCTGCTCGCCAACTAGTTAGGTCTGCCCGCAATCGGTAATCTAGGTTGGTAGTTTGGTTTATGAAAATTTGATATTTTCATCGGACTGTGCAGTTTGAACTGTTTCTTCCTTGATGGCAGTTACCAAGGAAACCTGTGAAGAAGGAGAAGTCTGCCGCGACGGCGAACGATGCCGGAGATGATGACACCTCGACCATCTTCCCCATGGACCGGTATGTAGTGAAGTTACCCAGGGTCCCTTGCACTGTGTCATGGCGTCTTAAGAGACTGCCATGTTGTCTTACTTTGTCCCAGCAGCTGACAGTATCTCTGACAGCATTGTTGACAGGATTGCTGACAGCATCAATATTGCTGGTAGTACTGCTGACAATACCACTGACAGTATCACTGACTGTACTACTAACAGTATCACCCTACCACTGACAGTATCGCTGGCAGTAATACTAACAGTATCACTGACAATATTACTAACAGTATTGCCCCTACAGTATTGCCCGACAGTATCGCTGACAAGACCACTAACATTAACAGTGTCACCCTACAGTATCATTGACAGTAGAGCTGACAATACTACAAACAGTACCCCTCTACAGTACCACTAACAGTATCACCCTACAGTACCCCTAACGGTATCACCCTACAATACCACTGACAATGCTACTAGTAACAGTATCGCTGACAGTACTGCTAACAGTAACACCCTACAGTATCACTGACTACCCACTGACGGTGTCGCTGACAATGATACTAACAGTATCACAATACAGTATTGCTAACAGTATCGTTGAGAATACTACTAACAGTATCATCCTACAATATCGCTGACAGTATCATTGACAATACAGTATCACCCTATAATAACACTAACAATATCGCCCTACAGTATCTTTGACAATAATACTAACCATATTGCTAACAATACTCCTAACAATATTGCTAACAATACTACTAACAGTATCGCCCTACAGTATCTTTGACAATAATACTAACAATATTGCTAACAATACTACTAACAATACTACTAACAGTATCGCCCTACAGTATCTTTGACAATAATACTAACAATATTGCTAACAATACTACTAACAGTATCGCTGTGCAGTATCGTTGATAGTACCACTGAAAGCTTCGCTGATAATACTACTAACAGTGTCACCATACATTATCCCTGACACTACCATTGACAGTATTTCTGACAATACTACTCACCCTACAGTATCACTGACAATACTACTAACAGTATCGCCCTACAGTATCACTGACAATACTACTAACAGTATTGCCCTACAGTATCACTGACAATACTACTAACAGTATCACCCTACAGTATCACTGACAATACTACTAACAGTATTGCCCTACAGTATCACTGAGAATACTACTAATAGTATCGCCCTACAGTATCACTGACAATACTACTAACAGTATCGCCCTACAGTATCACTGACAATACTACTAACAGTATCGCCCTACAGTATCACTGACAATACTACTAACAGTATCGCCCTACAGTATCACTGACAATACTACTAACAGTATTGCCCTACAGTATCACTGACAATACTACTAATAGTATCGCCCTACAGTATCACTGACAATACTACTAACAGTATCGCCCTACAGTATCACTGACAATACTACTAAGAGTATCGCCCTACAGTATCACTGACAATACTACTAACAGTATCGCCCTTCAGTATCACTGACAATACTACTAACAGTATTGCCCTACAGTATCACTGACAATACTACTAACAGTATCGCCCTACAGTATCACTGACAATACTACTAACAGTATCGCCCTA
This sequence comes from Branchipolynoe longqiensis, assembly GCA_030323885.1. Classification (NCBI taxonomy): domain Eukaryota; kingdom Metazoa; phylum Annelida; class Polychaeta; order Phyllodocida; family Polynoidae; genus Branchipolynoe; species Branchipolynoe longqiensis. The sequence continues at coordinate 4,786,368 of CM059200.1, forward strand.
CAGTATCACTGACAATACTACTAACTGTATCGCCCTACAGTATCACTGACAATACTACTAACAGTATCGCCTCACAGTATCGCTGACAGCTCTTACAGCAGGGTCTGCAGCTGTCACGCGTGAGCTCATGTTCACACACTAGCGCTAATGTCCTTACAGTTGCATAATCCGATGGTTTTGAGTTTTTACTACCACTTTTTTCAGATAAATATATTAGATTGATCATGGCAATACACTTTACTTGAAGTAACTTATTTTATGGAGTCAGCTTAGGAGACCGCACAGGTTGGCCGGATGTCCAATGTGGGAGGTCGTGGGTTCGAATCGCAACCGAGTCAAACTAATGACTTACAAAATTGATACTTGTCGGTACCTAGCCTGGCGCTCTGCATTAATAGGATAGCGCAGGCACTGGTTTGTTCAGTGTCAAGATAATGTGACAGACTGAGTAGGCCCCAGTCTCCCAGTGGGGCAACTCTATAAAACCACCATGAGTGCGCCCTGTCACAAGTTGGTACTCGTCCTGATATTACTTTAGATGTTGCTCGGACATAACACTCCAATAAGGAAAGAGACAACAATTTGGAGATTTTAGAAGCAAAAATACACCAAATTAATTTTGGATACAGGATTTGTTTAACTGGCTCACTAAACTAATTAATACCAAATTAGTCTAACAGTATCTAAATTGGATATGTAAGATCAAATTTAATGATCTAAGGTTTAGAGAACCATGTTCATCGGGTTATGTGACTTTAACTGAAGAATGCTCGTGCATGGGTTAACGCTAGGCTCTGCATCAAGCCCTGGACCAATATTGTGTTGAACTGAAATTATATATATATTCAATGTCTGACTATTTCAATATAGTTCAATGTCGCTGACTATTTCAATAATATTCAATGTCTCTGACTATTTCAATATAGTGCTGCCATCTGGTGGAATCTATCTGTACCATTATGCGGTAAACCATATCGGTGGCGCTATCTAATGGTGGAGTTAACAACACTCGCGATTGAGTGACTCAAAATGGAAGCCACTCTGGTCGAGGTGACCAAAGTTAGTAATAACCATCAAAATCCATCAAAATTAATATGCAATAATATGCAATAGGCACAAAAAAACATGCTATTAACAACCCATACATGGCAAATGATCAGGGGAGTATGATGATGCGCGTTGCCAGCGCCGATCAACATAGGAGTAGTGATCAGAATAACCCTTAAACTTAACCACTGTTTGGTATTGTAGTAGTCTGCACTGACCTCTCCCGCAAGTAACCACATAGACAGGTAGGCGTGGGTAGTGTGGTGATATCAGGGAGCCTAGGTGGTGTAATTGTTAGCACACTGGCTCAGAATGCAAAGAGATGTGGGTTCGAGTCCTGCTCTCGGTGCAATATTTCCCATTTGCATCACCCCCACAACACTAGTTGCCGTGACCATGATCCTGTACAAGCTACGCGCTGTATGGTTGTTGAACCTACCCTGTGTATGTTTGTGTTAGTGCATTGCCTGTATGTATGTAATTGTAAGGATTAAAAGACTTACAATTCCAGGGGGACGAGTGTAGTAGACAGGTAGGCGTGGGTAGTGTGGTGATATTAAGGAGCCTAGGTGGTGTAATGGTTAGCACACTGGCCCGGAATGCAAAGAGATGTGGCTTTGAGTCCCGCTCTAGGCGTAATGTTTCCCATTTTCACCACCCCCCACAACAGTATTATAATTTATATATAGATCACATTTGATTACAATATAAAAAAGCTGTACATGACTAAAGGGCCTGTCAAACTACGACCTATGGCGTTAGCGTATCCCGGCGTCTGCGGTTTTCGACCATACGCTCTGCATAGGTCGAGCGGCAAAAAAAAATATTTGTGCATGTTCAAAATGTTCAACTTATGCCAGCGTGTGGCCCATACGGTTCTCGTACGCTGGGCGTACGTCGGCGTACATTATGCACATGTTAGGGGTGAGTCGGCATAGGTTAGGCGTACATTGAACCGACACTCTCCGGGTGTCTCTGGCATACTCACAACGTTCTGTAAAAGGGCTGTCACACTATGGCGTATAGCCTTAGCGTATGCCAACGTATTTGATTTTCGACTGATACGCCGTTGTATGCCATCATACATTACGCATAGGTTGGGCATAGGTCGTATACGCTCTTCATAGGTCGGCATGTGCATGTTCAAAACTTTCAACCTATGCCGGCGTGTGGCTCATACGTTCCTCATACGCTACGTCTATGTTAGTGGTACGTCGGGATACGTTAGGAGCACGTTCGGTATACGGCAGCCTATGTTTCTCATAAGCTGATCCTGTCGCCTCCAACCGTCAAAATATGTCCCAATACGCCGAGTATACGTCGTCATATGCTTTGCATACGTCACTATAAGGTAGGGATTCGGTAGCCATACGCCAGGCATACGCTACGCGTACGCTTCATACGCTGCCGGGACCTCCCGCAGTGCACAAACGTCAGCTTATCTCGACCTATAACGTTTTTCAAATTATTGCGCCACATTACACGTACGCCGCCGCCATACACCGTAGTGTGACAGGCCCTTAATACACACCCTACCCCAGTCGTATGCTTTGTTTGACCATGAAGATGTTGAAAACTTTTGGTGACTCCTGATTTGTGTATATCTTTATTATGGCAATTATAGCCCAGATTTAGTTTATTATTGTGATACCTGTATGTATAGTAAATAATATAGCTATTTCAACAATATTGGAATATCATTACCAATTAGGAACAACTACTTGAACAAGTTCAGACAAATATACTTGTGTTTAATTGAGATATGTTTTGTTGTGTAAAAATGCATGCATAAGGTGTGATATTTGAATACTACTGTGATTTTTATTTTCTTTTCTTACACTCATTTGTCTCACGTGTGTGCTAACTTTTGCCTATGCAGAGCCCCTCTTGAAGAAAGGTAGTTTTCTTTGAAAGTCATTACATGTCTTGTCTGACCTATTGAACACACTCCTCCAACCCCCAACAAAGTCAAGCTGAACAGCCAACAATACACCTCCAGTAAAACTCAACCAGACTCAGTTATTTTGACCGTTGTTTTCTTAATAATTACTTTAGTACTAATCACTTTTAAGACATAGTTTATGCAATGTTTCTTTTAAAAAAACTTTGTCTAATGTGTTGTAAATTAACACTATAAGCACGCATACACATACACTGACAGTATCATCCGAGATCAGACAAGGCATTATATATTTTAAACATACCCGCTTCAGTTTAGTATGAATATTGTTCCTTCGTGTTTTGCATGCACTCTCGCCTTACACCACTCAACACACAAATATATATATTATATATATATCCTATGATTCTTCTACTGTGGATCTTTTGGTGATGTTTATTTACAATATTAGACCTACCAGACGGGATGGCCGAATGAGCTGAGCGTCCGCCTCCCGTGTTGGTACATCGTAGGATTCGAACCCTGGTCGAGTCAAACTAATTACTTAAAATTGATACTTGTAGCTACCTAGCCTGGCGCTCTGCATTATTAGGATAGGGCAAGGAGCAGTGGAATGAGGAAGACCAATAGTCCGCGATTGAAATTTCCCTAGCTTATTCAACTAATATACCCCCCAAAAAACAAAAAGAAACCCTGACACGGTCAGGTACAGATATAGGCCATAACAGTGACGGCCAACATCGTAGATGGAAGGATTTGCTTTCAGCCAATTGACAGTGTTTCTTACCTCCATCAGACGGGATGGCCGAATGAGTTAGAGCGTCCGTCTCCCGTGTTGGTAGATTGTGGGTTCGAACCCTAGTCGAGTCAAACCAATGACTTAAAAATTGATACTTGTCGCTTCCTAGCCTGGCGCTCGGCATTATTAGGATAGGGCAAGGGCTGGTTGGCTCAGTATCAGGATAATGTGACTGAGTGGGATATCAGGTCATGGTGGTCTGGTCTTCCAGTGGGGCAGCCATGAGTGCACAGTGTCACAAGTGAGTACCTGTCCTGATATGACCTTAGATGTTGTTAGGACGTAAAACAACAAACAACAGCCTATCTAATGGTTTAATTGCATTTGTTCAAGGGTCTGTTTGCAGTATGAAATTGTTTTTAATTAGACCTGTTTTAAAGCAGCGCTAAGAGGTAGTGTAGGAGGGGAGGCGGGTGTTTGTGTATGGGTGTGGTAAAGCTCAGTTTTGAGAAGTCAGCGAGTTAAATGGCTAACCATACAACACAACCATCCCACCCAGTCGCAGTCCTGAAGGGTCCAGGTGTGTTCTGGCACACTGGTGTACTATCTAAGGTCAGGGCGTGGGTGAAAGGATGCTATAACAAACGACAATGGGATGGGATCCTCTCCCGCAGGCCTGTATGTCATCTGCATAGATGTACATATTAGGCTAGTTATCATATACAGGTTAGGAAAAAAAACTTTGAAAATTAAAAAAAAAATATATAGAAACTACTAACACCCAAAACCGCAAAAGGTTGGCCCGAGAAAGATCAGGTAAACACTCCTGAGTGCGGGACCAGACCAATCCAGTATCACAGCTGTCCAGCATTGAAAACAAGCACCCTAACGGGAGCTTACATGTTATGGGCAGAATAAAAAAACTTGTCACAAAAAAAAATATATACATGTGACTGAATTCTACTGGGTAGGGCCTTTAAGTAATGGGTCTGACATCAAGAGGTTAAATGCGAGCAGAGTTACACGTCCACGTGCAATTATTTAGTGAATGTGTATGGATCATTCTCAGAAACTGTGTACCACATATTTGGTTCCCATGTTACATTGTTAATGATTTTGCCTTGGTTTTTTTTTGGGGGGGGGGGGTAGTAAGTGAAATAGTTATTGTTGACTGTGTATTAAGTATGATAGTGTAGTGGTCTGCACTGACCTCTCAGGCAAGTAACCACATAGACAGGTAGGCGTGGGGAGTGTGTTGATATCAGGGAGCCTAGGTGGTGTAATGGTTAGCACACTGGCCCGGAATGCAAAGAGATGTGGGTTCGAGTCCTGCTCTAGGCGCAATATTTCCCATTTTCATCACCCCCACGACACTGGTGCCGTGACCAGGATCATGTACAAGCTTTGCGCTGTATGGTTGTTGAACCTACCCTGTGTATGTATGTGTTAGTGCATTGCCTGTATGTATGTAATTGTAAGCATTACAAGACTTACAATTCCAGGGGGACGAGTGTAGTGGTCTGCACTGACCTCTCAGGCAAGTAACCACATAGACAGGTAGGCGTGGGGAGTGTGTTGATATCAGGGAGCCTAGGTGGTGTAATGGTTAGCACACTGGCCCGGAATGCAAAGAGATGTGGGTTCGAGTCCCGCTCTAGGCGCAATATTTCCCATTTTCATCACCCCCACGACAATAGATTAAATACATAGATTAAATACATGTAGCAATATTACGTGTATTTAATTTATCCCACAAAATATATCTAAAATATGCTTATATGATTTTGTGCGAAAGTGTAAATAGGAAAATTTGCATATTGACACCATGCATCTACTGAAACATTTGTTTAAACCTTTTTCTTGTAAGACACACTCTTTTTAGCTTAACTGTAATCAATAAAATCATGTTTGAATTGTGTGTGTGTGTTGAAATGATGTTATAGATGGATGTTACATGGTTAATTTTAACAGCTTTCTCAATTTGCATAAGATCAAAAGGTGAACATTAATTATTTAAGAAATTTTAACTTTCATATGAATATGGAATCTGCTATTATTTGGAATGTTTTCTGCTGTCATTTGAAATCTTTTCACTTTTGGTTTCCATGTCACAAAAGTGGTACACAGCTTCTGAGAACGACCCTTTATATATTTGTTACAATAATTAAAAAGTGGTATATTTTGTATGTTTGGATGGTTTTTTTTAGCAAGTGACTCGAAAAAAGACTGATTTGGTTTATAAAGTTTTCTATCAAGATTAAATAATATGTATCTTGAATCTTCCTTATATTTCCTACTTGTGTGCTATTAATTAATTCATGTGTGACTCATAATTGTTTTCTAAAGCTTAAAATGAATATAGACAAAGTACTAATGAATTGATAATATTATTATATTGTTCAATTCGATTTCATATACATAATTACCATTGTTTCTATACGTCGTCACTAACCTGGCAGCCTAGCTACAGCTGATGTTAAAGTTGCATAGTCCGATGTTTTTGAGTTTCTGTCATTTTTCTGAGATAAATATATTAAATTGATTGTTATAATCTAACTTTCCTTTGAAGTAATTAAAACAATTTTAAATTGTTAACTTTTTAGATATTTGAAGTGCACTCCTATTAAATTTATTTTGGCACACATGCCAAAACTCTGACACCATAGGCTTCTGCGGTAGCAAGTTCCATTGAATTGACTCTGTATCACCTTCTATGGGGTGACAAATGCTTAATAATCTCATCAGTATCTAACTTAAATATGAAGAATCAAATCTCGATAATTGCTTTGGTTTTGGAAATGTGACGCCTTATCGGACTATGCAGCTTTAAGTAACTTTGATAAAGAAAACACTACGGTGTGATGTCTAATCTTCATGTTTAATTAGTCACATGTCATTTTTGTATGTAATGTGTTTTTAACATTTTTATCATTGTGCTATAGATGAAAGTTGCTAACCTCCATTATGTGTGTCTCTCCATCCCCTGGTGGTTCAGTTCTGCATACCTCTGTCTAACTGTCCCAAACCCATTTAGGTACACCACACCCCCTGCCAAATGGTACCATTTTTATTTTGCATTTTCATATTCTTTGCATGCTTAATACATTGTCAGCTTCAAGTGCAAAATAGCTTCAAGTGCAAAGCTAATAGACTACATCACGGTTCCAGCTGCGCAGTGCATTGTGGGATGCATCAGAGCAAAACAAAGCCACGAGAAGCACATGGCACATGCTAATACACTGGGTGCAGCTATGAAATGTGCTAGTTTCAGCTCATCTCAGCTCTTGTTTGAAACATAGAACACCAACTAAAAAAATATATATAATAAATTAAGATATTAATCTTTTATCCAGCATTGCATGTACATAAATATAACCAGCACATCTTATGCCATGTGCATTTAGATTTAGACAAATCTAGGCACTCAGACTAGTGTTAGAGCGATAGCCAGAGTCAATTTTATTTATTTTATTCATGTTTTTATGTATATCCTATGGTTTATGGAGAGTTGTGGCTTAAACATATTCATTATATTATTATATTGCATCCTTCTGTCCATGTTTATGCCAAATTGTTATGTATTTCTAATTATTTTGAATAAAATGCCAGTTTTGCCCTACACGTATCGGCTAACTCAATGGTGACCGTGATGTAGTCTATTGTAGTGTACAATAAGTAGCATCTATGTGTGAAAGCAATATCAAAGCATAGAAGTGTTATCAATATTTAGGTTAAAACAAATGTTTTAATTGTTCACAATGTAAATGTCATACTTATGCTAGTTACAAGATGGTTATGCTTGTCTTTAATATAAATCTTGCAGTAGATGATTTTACCAGCACGCACTTAACAACAACAACAAGAAAAACCTACACAAAAACAATTACATTTCATCAGTTTTCAATTCTGATGTTTATATTTATTGATCTTCTGGAATGATTCTGAAGATATTGTTGTTTTCAATAACAGGCAAGAAAAATCTTTTAGTGACAACAAAAAGGAAAAATTTTGAAATTGTTGTTTTCAATAATAGGAAAGAGGACCTTTTAGCGACAAAAAAAAGGAAATTTTGAAGTATTTAAGTTGATTTGAATTAATCTCGTTCGATATATTTGTGATGTGTTAGATCCCCACCGCCTCTCTGTGTACACACACAGTACACAGGTTACACACAGAGTATACACAATACACAGTGCACACACATTACAGAGTACACATGCTATACACACTACACACACAGTATGCACACAACACACATAATACAGACAGTATGCATACATTATACACAAAATACACACAGTATACACAGTGCACACACATTACAGAGTACACACAGAGTACACACTACACAGACAGTATGCACACAGTACACATAATACACACAGTATGCATACATTATACACAAAGTACACACAGTATACACAGTGCACACACATTAGAGAGTACACGGTATACACACTACACACACAGTATACACAATACACAGTGCACACACATTACAGAGTACATACAGTATACACACTACACACACAGTATGCACACAGTACACCAAATGCACACGGTACAGAGTACATACACAGTACACATAATACTGACAGTATGCATACATTATACACAAAGTGCACACACAGTACACATACAGTACACAGGTTACACACAGTATACACAGTGCACACACATTACAGAGTCACACAGTATACACACTACACACACAGTATGCACACAGTACACCAAATGCACACGGTACAGAGTACATACACAGTACACATAATACTGACAGTATGCATACATTATACACAAAGTGCACACACAGTACACAGGTTACACACAGTATACACAGTGCACACACATTACAGAGTACACACAGTATACACACAGTACACCAAATGCACACGGTACAGAGTACATACACAGTACACATAATACTGACAGTATGCATACATTATACACAAAGTGCACACACAGTACACATACAGTACACAGGTTACACACAGTATACACAGTGCACACACATTACAGAGTACACACAGTATACACACTACACACACAGTATGCACACAGTACACCAAATGCACACGGTACAGAGTACATACACAGTACACATAATACTGACAGTATGCATACATTATACACAAAGTGCACACACAGTACACATACAGTACACAGGTTACACACAGTATACACAGTGCACACACATTACAGAGTACACACAGTATACACACTACACACACAGTATGCACACAGTACACCAAATGCACACGGTACAGAGTACATACACAGTACACATAATACTGACAGTATGCATACATTATACACAAAGTGCACACACAGTACACAGGTTACACACAGTATACACAGTGCACACACATTACAGAGTACACACAGTATACACACTACACACACAGTATGCACACAGTACACCAAATGCACACGGTACAGAGTACATACACAGTACACATAATACTGACAGTATGCATACATTATACACAAAGTGCACACACAGTACACATACAGTACAGAATACACACAGAGTACACAGTGTACAAACTACACACAGTGTATGTACAGAGTACAGTGTACACACAGTATGCACACACAGGTCTCACACTACAGTGTACACACAGTAACCACTGCATACACACACAAAGTACACACACAGTACACCCACACTACACACACAGTACACACACCTGTCGCGTGCTGAGCTGGAGCCGTTCACCTTGCAGTACTTGCATCTTCTGCGCTGAGCGAGACGAAGGCTTTACGGAGGAGGGACTCGATCTTCACTACTGGAAGAGCTGCCCTATGCTTAAACGCTGCACCTTATGCAAACAGGTTTGGTTTACGCCACATTCGCCTCCCTGTGTATTCACGGGAAGATAAAAGATTTACCCCGTTCTTACATTAGGGGTGAAAAACAACCCATTAGAAAAAGTGGTTAAAGGCTGAGTAAATGAAATCAGCGCATAAAATCTTAATTTAAGAAATAAAATATATTCTTCATTTACATCTTCATATTTACCCGCTACTTTTGAGTTGAAAAATATGTAGTTTAATGGACTTTAAAAGTGAAATCAACAGCATTCTGTGGTCGCCATCTTGTCTTTTTGCATTCTCTCCCATTTCACCAACTCTGTGCCAATATAAATAGCCATTAGATACTAGAACCAGGAATTCCACTTTCTTTTCCTTAATTAAGCAATTTTCGCGCGTATTTAAACTACATTGTCATTCACCTGTATTCTGCGTTGGGGTGAATCTTTTATCTACTCCGCTACCTTCCACCCATGTAAGCTGAAGCTGGGACCGGGCATGCTGGGTTCTAGCTTCAGTCCTTTCTGAGGGACCAGCGGAACTCTGAATAGCCTTATTAGTCTGTTCAATTTATACATTATTCTGTCCGATTTGTAATTCGCCTTCACAACATCAATGGCATTTATTTTTTTTTTGGTACATTCGTAGTTTAAGCAGGGGAAATTTCAGTCGCAGGTGATAAGACCATTCCACTGCTCCTTGCCCTATCCTAATAATGCCGAGCGCCTGGCTAGGAAGCAACAAGTATCAATTTTTAAGTCATTGGTTTGACTCGACCAGGATTCGAACCCACGATCTACCACACGGGAGACGGACGCTCTAACTCATTTGGCCATCCCGTCTGGTTGATAATTGTCGCTTCCTAGCTAGGTGCTCGGCATTATTAGGATAGGGCAAGGACTGGTTGGCTCAGTGTCAGGATAATGTGACTGAGTGGGATATCAGGTCATGGTGCTGGTGGCCTGGTCTCCCAGTGGGGCAGCACTATAAAGTTGCCATGAGTGTGCACTGTCACAAGTCGGTACCCATCCTGATATGACCTTAGATGTTGCTAGGACGTAAAACAACAACAAACAACAAACCCCAATATAACATCCCTTAACTTAAGGTCTTCCGGTTTTTCCTTTTCCAATGTTGGCAAGCCTGGGTGCAGCCCGTAATCTAAGTTGGTTATGTAGGTAGCTTGTAGGAGTTTTGCTGTTGATAATGTTATACAACTTGAATGTAAATTACCGTGTACTTTACTCTTCAGGTTGTTGAGCTGGCCGGTCTGAGCGAACACTACATTAACGAGTGTGAGGCGAAGAACACATTCTCCAGGTGCCCCCGCTGTACGGAGTCCATCAGTAACCAGGAGTTTGAGCAGCATGTCGCCGAGAATTCGTGTCTCCGTATGTCCTACTTCATATGTGGTTTGTTAGCTCAAAAGGAAAGCGAGACACTGGCGTTATTGTCTCTGTAATATAATGTAATAGAGTAAAACTTAGGTATTTCTATTTTTTTGAGTAATATTACATACAGGAAATATATTTGCTATAATGTAAAATATTTGTTAGTATAATTTCATTGCATAATTTACTTAGTGATTATTCAGAAACACGTATAGGGGGGAAACGGTTTTTTGGGGTTACAATTTACATGCTCCGAGTTACCGCAGTCATCACGGGAGCTTATACGTTATGGGCAGAATAAAAAACTTGTCACAAAAACAAATATAAAAAAATCCATATTTGACGGTCACACTCTTTTTGGTCGCCCCCCCCCCCCAACCCCCCGCCTTTTCCGGGATCCCATTTCTCAGTGAAATCGTTGGTTTCAGCGAAAACTAAGTTTCCAAATCAGTGGGGGAAATCCTATCCGCGAAAAAACTTACTTTTAATTGTTTGTTAGTCTTGAAGTCTTAAAACAGTTGGAATTTCAAGCGAAGAATATGTCCAAGTAGGTGCCAGATTGTACAATTTTAATCGTAGGTTTTAAGTAATTTCGGGGGTGGAGGGCCCATATCGCCGGCCCCTCTAGTTTTTCAGGGATTTTAAAATGTTGTCACTGGGACCCCTGCTTTTTCAGCTGCGGAGAGCGGGAAGTCACACTGCCCGCTGTGCCACCGGAACTTCGCTCTGGGTGAGGAGTCGTGGAAGAACCACTTAATGGGGAAGGACGGCTGCAAGGCGAACCCACGCCGCCTGCAGAGCATCAACCGGAAACAAGCTGCAGGTCAGTCACCCAACCCTGGTGGGTATCTGTCATCGCATTGTCCTTGGTTTTTGAAAGTACTTAAATCCTAATTAAAATTGAATAGATTGAGCCATATTACTTAATCCACGTGAAGGCCTACAAGTTGTAAGGGTTTCTGACTAAGGTAGCCTAATCCTACCATAATCCATATGTAGGCCTACAAGTTGTAAGGGTTTCTGACTAAGGTAGCCTAATTCTACCATAATCCACGTGTAGGCCTACAAGTTGTAAGGGTTTGTGACTAAGGTAGCCTAATCCTACCATAATCCACATGTAGGCCTACAAGTTGTAAGGGTTTCTGACTAAGGTAGCCTAATCCTACCATAATCCATATGTAGGCCTACAAGTTGTAAGGGTTTCTGACTAAGGTAGCCTAATCCTACCATAATCCACATGTAGGCCTACAAGTTGTAAGGGTTTCTGACTAAGGTAGCCTAATCCTTCTATAATCCACGTGTAGGCCTACAAGTTGTAAGGGTTTCTGACTAAGGTAGCCTAATCCTACCATAATCCACGTGTAGGCCTACAAGTTGTAAGGGTTTCTGACTAAGGTAGCGTAATCCTACCATAATCCACATGTAGGCCTACAAGTTGTAAGGGTTTCTGACTAAGGTAGTGTAATCCTACCATAATCCATGTGTAGGCCTACAAGTTGTAAGGGTTTCTGACTAAGGTAGCCTAATCCTACCACAATCCATGTGTAGGCCTACAAGTTGTAAGAGTTTCTGACTAAAGTAGTGTAATCCTACCATAATCCACATGTAGGCCTACAAGTTGTAAGGGTTTCTGACTAAGGTAGTGTAATCCTACCATAATCCATGTCTAGGCCTACAAGTTGTAAGGGTTTCTGACTAAGGTAGCCTAATCCTACCATAATCCATGTGTAGGCCTACAAGTTGTAAGGGTTTCTGACTAAGGTAGCCTAATCCTACCACAATCCATGTGTAGGCCTACAAGTTGTAAGAGTTTCTGACTAAGGTAGTGTAATCCTACCATAATCCACATGTAGGCCTACAAGTTGTAAGGGTTTCTGACTAAGGTAGTGTAATCCTACCATAATCCACATGTAGGCCTACAAGTTGTAAGAGTTTCTGACTAAGGTAGTGTAATCCTACCATAATCCACATGTAGGCCTACAAGTTGTAAGGGTTTCTGACTAAGGTAGCCTAATCCTACCATAATCCATGTGTAGGCCTACAAGTTGTAAGGGTTTCTGACTAAGGTAGCCTAATCCTACCACAATCCAGGTGTAGGCCTACAAGTTGTAAGAGTTTCTGACTAAGGTAGTGTAATCCTACCATAATCCATGTGTAGGCCTACAAGTTGTAAGAGTTTCTGACTAAGGTAGCCTAATCCTACCATTTAACTTCTCAGTCTTTTGACTAAATGATTTGTGGTTCTTTACGTTGCTGCTAGTTTCATACTTTTGAGCTAATATCAACTCATGTAATTCCCTAACTTGGTACATTTCCTAATTAAAATTGGATAAATGAATCCACTTGTAGGGGTTAGCCTGCGTTGGATGCCTGTCCAGGTAGATAGATCTGTCCCAGTCCTGTCCACTCTTTACTTGTCCATACTCGTGTCATCACGCTGGTGCTTGGAGTGGTGTGTAGGAGACATCCCATAACCGGGTGTGGAAATTAAAAATTTCCTAAACCCAAATTTCCGTAAACCAGCTGCTCAGTCAAGCAACCTCGAAGTCGGGATTACCAATTCCTGTTGCCAAAAAAAAACCAAAAGTCACATGACTTATCAAAGTTCCATTCATTTTCCTGGTTTTTTGTTTGTTTGTTGTTTTACGTCCTAGCAACATCTAAGGTCATATCAGGACGGGTACCGACTTGTGACAGTGCGCACTCATGGCAACTATGACCTGGTATCCCACTCAGTCACATTATCCTGACACTGAGCACACCAGTCCTTGCCCTATCCTAATAATGCCGAGCGCCTGGCTAGGAAGTGACAAGTATCAATTTTAAAGTCATTGGTTTGACTCGACCGGGACTCGAACCCACGATCTACAAGCACGGGAGATGGATGCTCTAACTCATTCGGCCATCCCGTCTGGTTTAAACAACATACATTTTACGATGAATACTCGGCGAAAAGAATTAACACATCGGGGGTTTACCTCATTTCCCACTAATTTCCATACCCTAACCCTAAAACCTCTATGAAGAATGATCGGGTCCCATTTGGAAAGATGGTTTTCTGCACTGCCAAGACAGTAGGGGCATTCGACTGGCCCTCTCTATGCAAATATCAAAATATTTCCTCACAAATTTCTATTCGACTGGGACCGGAAGTGGGTTTATATACGTATGATTCGGATGTGTGTTGTGGCTCCATCTGATCCATCCGTAAATCTTGCGGATAGAAAGGACCCAGTCGAATGGCTCCATTATAACATTAGTCTGAACTTGCCGCCATGTTCCATGTGATATATGTAGGCCCCAACACATAATCAAATCTATTTGGGGTTTGCTTTTGATAAGTACATGGCACCTGTTAGAGGTATTACAGCCCATCCATGGCTCTATGAACGACATTGTGGTAGATCGTTATAATTCAGCATTCGTACAGCCTTGGGGAAAAGCCACTCTATGTGTAAAAAGTGCATATAGTGGCTACACTGATAAAGAAAGATGCACATACCCGTTATAACGTCACCATGAAAGTTGCAGCCAGTGATCTGTTTTACACTTTTGGAGTGCAATGTTCTTGGGGCGACGGAACAGTTGGAAACTAATGGTGCTGTCACATTACGACGCATCGCACAAACGTACGTCGACATATGTGAATTTTTGCCGCTACATCGTGATACCTTGTTATGCGTTACGCGTGCGTTAGGCGCTCGTTGGTATACGTCAATGTATGTCGACATTCGTCGAGATACGACATCGCACGTCAGGGGGTCGGCAAAGTTTTGTGCATGCACAAAACTTTCGACGTATGACAACGTTCGACAATGTGTGGATTTTACGTCCGCCATACGTTATGTATGTGTTAGGTGTATGTCGATGTACATTAGACATACGTTAATCAAACGTTCATCAAGTTTACCTACTTTAAAGGCAGTTGGAACATGCAGTCCACGTACTGACAACGTATGGATAACATACACCTAACGTACATTTAGCATTTCTCCAGCGTGTCTTGACGTATGGAACGTATGACGCGTAGTTCTGGCGATCGAATAACGTATATAACATTCACCGGCGTTCTGTGAACGTATCGTGAGTATAATTTGAGCATTTTTCACCGGGAGGTACGTTAGTCATACGTTGGTCATACGTTGGCCATACACTGTGTATACGGTATGCATACGTCCAATTTTGCCCCCCCACGCCGAAAAGTTTGATGCTTCTCGACGTAAAAAAGTGATTTTACGCATTGGCTGGCGAGATTTGTTGTAATGTGACAGGGCCATTAGATACCATAAAAGATTCACCCCTACCCAGAGTACTGTACAGTCCGGGGTGAATCTTTTATCTATTCTATTGGAAACTTAATTCGAAGTTTAGATAAGTCCGATTATCTGGTTGTTGAACAGCTTTGGTGAGTGATGAATGTGGTTAGTGTGGTAAGTGCACCTTGTGTTGTGTCTTTGTCGTCTGCTTAGATTGTTCAGAACAGGAAACTGGCTTCTTGTTTCTTGAAATAACCTTGACCTTTCCACTTAGGCAGTGTGTCATGTGACGCATGAAAAGTAAATATCAACTTTAAAATCTGGTTATTACTCAAATGTTGATCTCTACGAGATATCATTGTCAGTCCAAACTATAATTGTATGTCATGTATAACTGTTCTAAGATAGAATTGAACATATGCTGGTGCTGGAGGAAATTATATTTTTGTTGGTAGAAACTGATTAGCAAGGTCATCATAGGGCGTATTAAATTAATCAACTCGGGTCACCCGAGCCACCGTTTGGCGCATGCGCCCATCCTATACACTCAGGTTGAATAAACGAATACACTTCTTCACACTCGGGGTGGAAAAAGTGGTTGCTTAATCCAAAAAAAATTTTAAATGATTTTATGATTGCATAGTTTAGTTATATTTCCATTTCATTAATCTGGGTTATTACCAATAATACCATGTAGGACTGGTACTGGTAGCTGTTATCCTACAGGACGGTATCAGCGCAAATGTGACGTCATCATTCCTAGCCACCCCTAGCCAAGACTTCGGTTATTGGGGTCGAGCCTTTTTGCACACGGCACGTGTATTTGTCAACTCCACTCAAGGTGTTCGATTTGAAAATCTAGTAAGTCGGTTGACCCGAGTCGCCCGGTGTCGCAGTTTGAGCGCCCTGCCAGTTTCAACTGACTGCATACACTCAAACTCAAGGCATTGTCAATGGTCGTGAGCAATCTTCATACAGAAAATACAGAAGAAGTGAAATATCTCTAAAACCACACCACCTATTAACAAATCGCTTAGTACACATATAGAAAACATCTTTACCAAAAAGATTATATTAAATTTATAAGGTTAGGGTTCTTGATTTCTATTTATTTTGAATAAAACTAATGTTTTGCACTGCACGTACCATCAAACTCAAGGCATTGTCAATGGTCATGAGCAATCTTCATACAGAAAATACAGGAAAAGTGAAATATCTCTAAAAGCACACCACCTAGAAACAAATCGCTTGGTACACATATAGAAAACATCTTTACCAAAAACATTATATTAAATTCATAAGGTTAGTGACGATGCTGTTAGATTTTGACACATGCGCATGAAACTGACAGTCAGCTGAAACTGGCAGGGCGCTCAAACTGCGACACCGATGTGGCGGTTTAAAATTCTCAGTGGGTTTTGAGTCTATGCTCGGGGTTCTGCGCATGCGTCAAAATCTAATGACATTTCAGCGTATTCGATTAATCAACTCGGGTGACCCTAGCAACCTTTTGACGCACAAATATGACGTCATCGCTCCGAGCCAGCCCCAGCCAAGAGATGGTTTAAACTTTTTGCACAAGGCACGTGTTTTTGTCAACTCCACTCCCAGTGTTCTATTTGAATTTCTAGCAACTCGGGTGACCCGAGTCGCCCGGGTCATGTTAATCGGATACGCGCATGCGCAGAACCCCGAGCATAGACTCTAAACCCATTGAGAATCTAAACAACCACAACGGGTCGTGTTAATCGAATACGGCCATAGATGAGAATCTTCCGGATTTATCTGTAATTCTCGATTTTTTATCTGCTCGATTTTTTTCCGGATATTGTTAAAATTTGCGACCATGCTGACTTGTCCCGTCACTTTAGAAGTCCCAAAAAATCATACAATATTTTCCTGGGTGTTTTTTTGTCAGCCCATTCTCATCTTTGGGTCATAGAAATAAATAGACTACATCACGGTTCCAGCGGCGCGGTGCATTGTGGGATGGGTCAGAGCAAACCCCCCCCCACCTAAAAGCACATGGCACATGCTAATACACTGGGTGCAGCTATGAAATGTGCTAGTTTCAGCTCATCTCAGCTCTTGTTTGAAACATAGAATACTAACTAAAAAAATATATATAATAAATTAAGATATTAATCTTTTATCCAGCATTGCATTTACATCAATATAATCAGCACATCTTATGCCAGAGAGAGTCATGATGTCAAAACGCAGTGAAACGGAATTAATCACGTTTTCTTTCAATTTCTTGCCTTTAATACGAGTTGCTTCAGTATAAATCTAAATAAAATACAATTCCTAATATTTTATGCTATGGTTTACTATGTTTGTGAGTCATAAATCATAGTACGGAACAATTTTACTTAGTTGTGTCTATAACAACTCTATTATCGCCCACAAGTGAAAGGTGGCCGTACGGGATGTGTCCATTCCACGTACTCGACCTGACTTTATCCAGCCCGACTACCCGACCTGACTTTACCCGACTTGACTTTACCCGACTTGACTTTGCCTGACCTGACGTTGCCCGACTTGACTTTATCCGCTCTGACTTTACCCAACCCAACTTTACCCAACTTGACTTTACCCAACCCGACTTGACTTTACCTGATCCGACTTTACCCAACTCGACTTTACCCAACCCAACTTTACCTGACCCGTCTTTACCCGACTTGACGTTACCCGACCTGACTTTACCCGACCTGACTTTGCCCGACTTCACTTTACCAGACTTCGTTTTACCCGACCTGATGTTCGATTTGAAATTCTAGCAACTCGGGTGACCCGAGTCACCCGGGTCGTGTTAATCGAATATGGTCACCTCATGGTATTTACTCGGTCTGGTGTGCATAGATAGGTAACCTCCTAAAATTTTCAAAGGGGTCCAAATATTCAAATTATAAATTCACTGGAAGCTCAAATGAATCAGAAGCAATATGATTTTTGAATTTTTATTATATTCCAAAATCTGAGTGAGCTACATGCATTTGAAAGATTTTGACCTGCATATATTTTGTATTAGCTAATGCAGCAGCCGTTCCATGCTTGCCACATCAGATGGGCCTGAGCATTAATGGTTTGGTGGAATCGACCGCAAATACACAGGTTTTCGGTTGTAATGCTATGATGGCAGCAGCTATTCTGGTCGCGCCGAAACATTATCGTTTGGACAGGATCCATCGCAAATGCGCTGGGTCCTGGGCTTAACGGTATGACGGCAGCAGCCGTTCCGCAGCGTATGCACCGGAGGACGACCCGGGGTCGAAGAACCATATCAGTTTGTACACTCAACTATGACAAACTGCGTATTCTACGATCCAGCCGAGCCTGAGCATTAATGGTTTGACGGGATCTGCCGCAAATGTGCAGGTTTCCATTTTAATGTTATGATGGCAGCAGCCGTTCCGGTCATGCCTGTGCGTTATCGTTTGGACAGGATCCATCGCAAATGCGCCGGGTTCTGGGCTTAATGTTATGACGGCGATGGGATGGCCGGGCTTTGTGTATTTATTATAATAGGCTAAGTTAGTCTTTCTAACAAAACATGTTGGTTGAATACTTTTTCCCTACGTTTTGTGTGGCTAGCGCTGAGAGCTGTGGAGAATGCAAATGTCACGTGACATGAAAGCAGCTAATTGGAGGTTGATGCGCGAAAAGGAAGAGAGGAGGCGGGGGTGGAAATAAAAGGTTTTTATTTTCGCCTCAGAAAGCAACAGGGCATACAGGGTAAACAGGGTAAACGAGGAATAGAAGTAAATAATGAACAGTGGATAAAATAAGGGAAGAGCGGAGTAAATATAGGAACAGAGTTCAATGGTCAGTGGAGTGAGGGGGTGCCGAGGAGCCCTCCACCGGAGGAAGAGAAGGTAGGAGGAGTGTAGGGTGGGTGGGTGGTGAAGAAAGGAGAGATCTGGGAGGCGGCAGGAGGGCGAGTGCCTGAGGGAGGCCAGGGGGCGGCCTTATAAGGGAGAGGGAGGGGCGACAGCAGGTGAGTGTGAAAGCTGCCGGCCCGGGGGAGGGCGACAGGTGGCGAGCAGCGGCGTCGGGTGAGGCGTGAGCGCCGCGCGACGCGGAGGGCGGGGGAGGGGGCGGCGCGCCGTCTGCCGAGGTGAGAAAGCAGCGCGACAGCGCGAGGCGGGGGGAGGGTCTCTTCCTCTCCTTGCATCAAACGTAATGCTTCGCATTACGACCGAATGCGCGAAAAGGAAGAGAGGAGGCGGGTGGAAATTAAAGGTTTTTACTTTTCGCCTCAGAAAGCAACAGGGCATACAGGGTAAACAGGGTAAACGAGGAATAGAAGTAAATAATGAACAGTGGATAAAATAAGGGAAGAGCGGAGTAAATTATAGTGAACAGAGTTCAAATGTCAGTGGAGTGAGGGGGTGCCGAGGAGCCCTCCACCGAAAAGTAGGGGAGGGCTCGAGGCGCGCCCGAGGCGGGGGGCCGGGGCGCCCGAGGCGGGGGTCCGGAGGTGGAGGTCTGGGCGGAGAGGGCAGGCGGCACGCCCGAGGCGGAGCAGGTGTCGTGTCCACACACGGAGCGGTTTAAGGCGGAAATCGATATCTGCGCATGAGCAAGTCCAGGCTAACCAGCGCCATTTTGGGTTCGTCGACGTCGGCACGAGAGTGTGGGTTCGACCTAGATATGTATTGAGTGAATCGTATTGGTTTGGAATGGTCAAAACTTCTGCTGGTCAGTGAAACCCTAAAAATAAATGATGAAAAAAATATCTGTGCACAGCTAGCGGTTTCATAGACCAAAGTATATTATATAGTGTGACGTGCTTAATCCGCTTCAAGTAAACCGCTTCATCTAGACTACCTCGCGACGCGGTTTACATGCGGCGAACTAGTTGAGGCGGATCAGCCTTAAACCGCCTAAGGGTGAATGTGAGCCGAACTATAGGAGGCGAACTAGTTGAGGCGACTTAATGCTCTGGTGTGAACACGGCTATAGATGCGTGATGGACACCACAAAGATGCAATCCACAACACTACAAAGTATAGAATCAAGAAACCAACGAAAACCATCATGGTACGATATTTTAAATACACTTAACTTAATTACAGCTAAAGAACAGATGCGGTAAATGAATGAACTTGGAGACTGCACCAGATTAGCCATGACGTAATTACGCCCACCCTAAGTAATCACAGTTTACTTTGCGGCAATGAAGTGACTCACCTAGCCTTGTGACATGTTTATTATTCAGCTGAGTAGTTACAGTCGTCGTAGTGACTGATTGATTGATTGGTGGTTTCTTTACGCCATATCGGCAGCATAGGCCATATACACAGCGAGAAATTTTTATATTTTGTATTGAACCATCGCTTTTAAAGAGTGCAAAAGCGTAGTGACTGTGTGTGGCATTGTTTTAGATTACAGTGTGACTATAGCATGGCTTATCTCATAGACATAGAATCACAAAGTATTATCTGATTCTGGTTCTGTCTGCCTTAAAAAAAGCAAAACAAAATACACTTGGATCTAGTTCTCAGTCTGTAAATATGATTATTTTAGAATAACAATGTGAAGTACTTTCAGTTTAAATCAATAGCACATTTTCGATTTATACTTATAACACATGTTAAATTAATGAGGAGTTGACTTAACTCAAAGACCCTATAATACTAAGACGGCTCACTCAGCCTGTACTGTGTAATCAAAATGATCAAACCCACCACTTGGTGGGCTGGCTGTTCTCTTGGTTAAACAGTTGCTATTTTATATGTATAAATGTATATATGAATGTGAAAGATGTGTGATGATGGCGATGCTGCTGATGATGCTGTGTATTTGTTCATAGCAATTTCATATTTATGTGTATTCATACTTACCTATCTCATGTATAATATAATTGTATGTCTTCACATGTGAAACACCAACCAGCAGCTGGGCTGATCAAACCCACCACAAGGTGGCACTGTGAAATTTACATTACCATGGGAGAGATAGGGAGTGAGCCATCTTAGTAGTATAGGGTCTTTGCTTAACTTTAGTTACAAATGGGTTTAATCTGATAAGTATTCAAGTTAGGTCTTCTATCCTAATATGAAGTTGCTGAATGGAATGAAATGAGAGCATGTTTATTAGATAGAAATAAAACTAAAATAGTTGCATCACTTCACACATGACGATCCTAGTGAAATTATATAGATATGCTTAACATGATAAATCATGTCATTTGGATGCATTTTTTACCTAGTTTTTTTGTGTGCCTATTTCACATCAGAATTAGTTAGCATTTCAGACAATAACGGTGTGACTATACTTTTATGCTGAAATGAAATTGGTTTATAATATTTTATTTTAGCGATGTGGTATGATATAATGTTTTAACATTTGTGTAAAGATTCCTAGGAGAACCAGAGATATATAAATTGTAAAAAGCTCTTTTTTATAAAACACCAAAAACATATGCTACCCCTATGCTGTATCATATTGCATGGAATCTTTTGGCAGGGTCAGATTGGCACCTGGAAAGTCTTGAACTTCATCTGCCTCATTTCAAGGCCTTAAAACGCCTTAAATTTAACCTATTTCGGGTAATTAGTCTTGAAAAGACTTGAATTCCATTAAACTCTCCCCACTGATCTAAATTAGTGCGAAATCACCATTCACCATTGTTTTTTCCTGAAATCCAAATGAAAATGGTCTTGAATTCCTATCAAAAACAGCCTTGAAAAAGCCTTGAAATTCATATCTGCACATGTGTATGGACCCTGGTTTGGTAATTCGATTTGCCTACAAGTATCCTCACACCGGCATCTTTTTTCCTTTTTGTGTGTGCATTTTGTTTCATGCATTGACTCAGTTGTGCTCAAGACTTTCACAATTTAAATTAGCACTAGTTTTCTTTGCGTGCAAAGAAAACTACTCTTCAGAAATCCCAACTGTGACACATGATGGCTACAATTAGTTGAACATTATCACTGATCTCACTGCAGGTTCCAAAAAGACTGGCGCCAAGACTAAAGGGACGCAAGGTTCAAAAGGTGTAACACATGACAAGGATGCAGTGAATAAGGTGAAATAATCCCATTGGATGGAATACTGACCAATCTCAACATGCGTTCCTGGCCCACTGTGCGCCTATAGTACTTAGAGGGTCCGTATGAGGCCTGGAAAGTCTTGAACTTCATTTGCCCCATTTGAAGGCCTTAAAAAGCCTTGAATTGAACCTATTTTGGGTAATTAGTCTTGAAAAGCCTTGAATTCTATTAAACTGTCCCCACTGATCGAAATTGGTCTGAAATTGCCATTCCGAATGACGATTTCAGACTAAATCCAAATGAAAATCGTCTTGAATTCCTACATTTAAAAAAGCCTTGAATTCCATATCTATCTTCACATGTGTACGGGCTCTGAGCAATCCCATTGGGTGGAAAACTGACCAATCACCACGCACGTTCCTGGCCCACTGTGCGTCTGTAGTACTTAGCAGTCACAGTGTTACTAACTGTTAGACACAATAGCTGATATATTTAGTGCCAATGATTTTCCGTTTCAAAATAAGGCAAATTCCGTTTCGCCAAATAGCAAATTCCGTTTCAGAAAAAAATAACAAATTCCATTCCACACTGTTTAATTTTATTCTTGATTATGTTACTTATGTGTTGCTATCATGTTAGAATTAATTGAATCTTGTCTAATTGCATGTAAAGAGCTTTCTGATGACAGAGTAAGAGACACTGAGATGGTGACGGGGACTTTAGCATTCAACTTGACACTGCACTTTTATTATAATGATACCAATTGAAATAATAATGTAATACATCGCAACATGATCGTCAGAAAAGAATAACAAATAAAATTAAAATAAATACTGATGTTAGATTGGAAATCATGACTATCTGAAATTCATAAAACAGAACATGAAATTGAATATAACATATAAAAGTTAATAAGATATAAGTAAAGTAAATAAATATGCATATAAATCACAAAATAACGGAATTCCGCTCCAACTTATGAATTCCGTTTCAAACTTGACAATCTGCGATTTCCGTCCGTTTTCTGCGATCACGGAAAATCATTGGCACTATATATTTTACTCCCTTACCCAAACAATGTCAGTTTCCCACTTTCATGTAAAGCTCATTACTAAACGCCAATTCCAACAACATAATCTCGTCTGCAAGTTTTGCTACGGTTTTAATCTCACGGTGAGGGAATTGTGTATCATGGTATGTCTATGAGTGTTCCACTGAGATATCTAACCAGACCGATAGCCGAATGAGTTAGGCGCCCTGGGTTCGAACCCTGGCCGAGTCAAACCAATGACTTAAAAATTGATATTTTTCACTACCTAGCCTGGCGCTTTGCATTACTAGGATAGCGCAAGGTTTGTTTGTTTGTTTGTTGTTGTTTTACGTCCTAGCAACTTCTAATGTCATATCAGGACGGGTACCGACTTGTGACAGCGCGGACTCATGGCGACTTTATAGTGCTGCCCCACTGGAAGACCAGGCCACCAGCACCATGACCTGATATCCAACTCACACACTGAGCCAACCAGTCCTTGCCCTATCCTAATAATGCCGAGCGCCAGGCTAGGAAGGGACAAGTATAAATTCTTAAGTCATTGGTTTGACTCGACCAGGGTTCGAACCCACGATCACACGATCTACCAACACGGGAGACAAACGCTCTAACTCATTCGGCCATCCCGTCTGGTCTGATAGCGCAAGGAGCAGTTGAATGACCCTGCAATAATATGCTAGAATCTCAGAACATGAATACATCTAAAATAAATAATACAAAGCATTATAGTTGCAGTGATAGAAACCAACCAAAATATAGCGGATCAAATAAGTTTAAATTGGTCTTTTGTGATGCACATAATGCAAATTTAGCCGCACCATTGAATTGATTTAAAATGAGTGTGGTATATGCATCTTTTTAAATGCCTAATAGCAAACCTGGGCTTTAGCTACCAGTTATAATGCTATATGTCCCATTTAAATTTATCCTGCGGTGAACACACCACCTAAATCTTCTACCACCATAATGCATACCTGCCAACTTTTGTTAAACGAAAATCCTAATAATAGAAATCCATCCGAGCAAAGCGAGGCGTGCAAGCGTTCTAGGGGGGTCTGGGGGCATGCCCCCCCCCCCCCCAGAAAAATTTGAAAAATACATAAAAAATGGTGCATTCTGGTGCATTTTCAGAGACATTTTAGGCACATTATTAAAGAAACTATTACCAGTGAAAAATCGGAATAATATGTTTATAATTCGTAGGGCGGAATGAGAATAAAAAAATCGTAATTATTCCGCCAAAATCGTAATAGTTGGCAGGTATGCATAATGTCCAGTTTTTCTACATTTATTGTCGATATAATTATTTGTTTCGGTTTTTATATGAATAAATATAATGTTTGTGTGTGAAGGATATATACAGTGCACGGTATGCATATAGGAAAAGAAACTACAGTTAAACCTCCCTAACCGAGCACCTCCACAGATCGATCACTCCCCTATAATGATCGCTTTATTTAGGTCCCAAACGAACCCCGATACAATAATATTGTACCATTATTCTAACTCTAAACCGACCAGCTCCCTATATCGACCATGGTCGGTCGATTTAGAAAGGTTTTACTGTAATTGTTATCTATCAACTGGCTATTATAACAAAATTATTGTACAAGTTCAAGTTTTACCTCCTAACAAGATCTTAGGTCATATCACGACGAGATCTATTATTAAATGCGTTGGTATTAATAATGCAAATGTATGAGTTGTGTATAGTATTTTATGTGTACATAAATAACAAATTGGTATGTTTATTATTTTATGTGTATAACCGAGTACAGGGTCCGGATGGAACATGGACATTCTTGAAAAGTCTTGAGCTTCAGGGCCTTGAAGAGCCTTGAATTTAACCTATTTTGGATAATTAGTCTTGAAAAGCCTTCAATTTGTTATTGAACTGTCCCCACTGATCTAAATTAGTCTGAAATCGCCACTCGGAATTGTTTTTACCCTGAAATCCAAATGAAAATAGTCTTGAATTTGTTTCAAAAGCAGCCTTGAAATAACCTTGAATTCCATATCTTCATATGTGTACGGACCCTGCTGTTTTAATATTAAATTGAGAGACAAAGAACGCTGCGCCACAACCACTGTTACTGTAATTAAGCAGAATGCGTTACATTGGTAAGACACCTGTTGTTAATTTGTTGACACTAGGTTGTGAGTGAACCCCATTGTCCAGGCCCAGAAGCTGGTGGTAAAAGGAATCCAGTATTGGCCGTTAAGACTGGAGCTGTACTCCGACAAATGCTCTCCAAGCACACCGTTGCCTTGTTTTTCAGTTTATGTAACTGAATACGTGGAGGGAGAGTGCTGAGGGCTGTAATGTGTAAATGACAATATGGGTGTTCCCTCATCACATGACCTGGAGGGGAACCACTCTAGGTTGCACTTTTACACGTCATCATGCTCTCCCTCCACATATTCAGTTACACAAACTGAAAATGTATTCTTCGAGAACATTTGTTGGAGTCCAGCTCCAGTATCAGCTGTCTATATTGGCTGGCCTGGTTGCTGAATGCGAAGGAGGACCTAGCATTCCGCATTGTAAAGTGTGTGTGTGTGGGGGGGGGGGGGGGGGGGGGAGCTGGTCCTGGTTGTGTTGAAAAAGACCCGAAGGTACTTGTGTTCAAGGAGACCCAAAGGTCACTGTTGTGTTAAAGGGAGCCTGAAGGTTCTTGTTAAGGGGGGCCTTAACAGTGTTTGACCCAAGGCAGAAATAAAAATCCTACTTTTGTGAAACCAAAATCTTAGTTTACATCCAGTACTTAAAATATGAACAAACAAAGCTGTCAGACAATTAACAATATATATTCTGAATAAAGCAACTTATTTCATTAGCATTCCAAAGAATTTATGACATTCAAGTTAAGTTTTGAACAAGAAATGTAAGCAAAATCCTACAGATTTGTCCAAAGAAAATGTCAAAATTATCGAAAATCTGACTATCCGACAAATAAGTGAATATCCAACGAAAGACGGATAATCCGACTCTGTACACAAACACTGCTTAAGGTTCTTGTATGGAGGTCTGTAAAATCCTGTTGTGGGAAGAGCAGTGGGGTGCTTTTCTGAAGAACTGGTGGGGTGGGGAGGGGGGGGGGGGTTTAGGAGCGAGTGAGGTCCTTTTGTGAAGGGAAGGACTTGTGAGGGGGTCGGAGGGGGGGGGGGGAGTCCTCTGAGCGAATATGAATGTCCCAAGATACCGACGCAGGCAACTAATTAGGCTCGTCGCACTGCTATGATGGGGTGGAAGCAAGCACTGCGTCAATTCAGGAAACTTGCAGTGTCCATGCCAGACATGGTGGACAGTGTGTGTGGTGAACTGGTAAAACGACAGTGAACCCTGTCTGAAGAGGGTGGCGAGTGGGGTCGGGGGTGTTACCATTGTTACTAATTAGGACAGCGTGTGGGTGACCACTCTGCAGTTGTCGTTGCCGTGTCAGAGGGTAGGGGAGCTGATGAAGACAGACAGGAAGTGGTATTTTATCTAATGTAAAATATTTGCCACAACAATTTTACTGCAATCTATTTTATAAGCAAGTGTTTGCAAAAATTCTACCAAGTCTCATAGGAGCATGTGGTTATAGGTGCCAAGTGAATTTAAAATATAGAGTCTATAGTGAAAGCTAGGGCTGGGAGGGGAACCAGGCCCAACTTCCTGCGTGTTTACACACTGGGTCGCAGTTTCATTGTTGGTCGCAAGCAGTTGGCGACCGATCGGCGAACTCCGGGCGACCATTTTGGTCGCAAGGTGGTTGTAGCTACTGCACCAAAAATCTTGCGACCAAAACCATTTTCAATGCTCGCGACTGGTCGGCGACTAGCCACTGACCATTATTGTTCCCACCTTTTTTTGCTTTGGTCGCAAGGTCATCAGCTTTTGGTCGCAAAGTAGTCGCAGGGAGTTGCAAGCCATAGTGTGATTGAGGCCTCAGGAACCAGCAGATATAAACTCGGAATAAGTGTGTGGGTTGAAGGGAGACGGTCAGAGGTAAATAATGAGAATAATGTATTTTCTCAGGAGGTTCTGGTGGTATATTTAGTATGTACACTATTGTTAAATACTTGCACAAGCGGAACAGTATACCGCAATATTATGTTCTCATGAATTAAGTATACAGAGCACAATTATGCAATTCTTACCTGGTTGTTATAGGTTATGGATGACGATTCTTTTATTGAGATTATAAGTTCTGTGATACATAGGGTTCTTTTTATCAAATGTTGGTATATTTAACTTTTGAGTGGAACTCGCTTCTCATTTGTATATTAAAATACATAATTATGACGTTATTTAGCTTACAGGGATGAAAGTGATCTCCGGGAAAAAAGCGGAAATGCGGAAATTCTCCCATAGGTTTAGTCAGGGCCGTGTTCAGGGTCCGTCTCGGAGGCGCCTCGGAGGCGCCCGTGACGTCAGGCTAGTCTGAACGGGTTTAGCTGTTGGCTCGAAATGCTGCGCTCTGATTGGATGAAACCACTGCAGGCGGCGGCCATTTTCGAGGCGCTGTTTGTCTCCTGCCTGAAAAGGGAGGCGTCGCCGAGACGCACCCTGAACGCAAATAGACCAAAAAGCATCGCGGAGATGTCGCCGAGGCGCCTCCGAGACGGACCCTGAACGCGGCCCAGGTGTCAACTATCCTTGTTGTGATTGTATTATCGCCCATATCTAACAGCTTCTTGCTTAGGTTTTATGTTCTAAGTACATCGAAGGTCATATAAGAACGGGATTCGAACCACTGAACTGATGTCATATGCATCCCTTCTTTTGGAATTTTGTTTAACGTTAATCGCTGAATATAAGAAATCGCGGAAATCCGCGAAACCGTGGAGGTCTTTCATCTCTGAGCTTATATGTCATGTAAAAGTGAGCTCTGCATATATTATGTCTAAATCAAATAAAATTAATTTAATCGATCAATTTCAGTTTCTTTCAATTTCAACACGTGATATCTAGATCTTTAGGTGATATATAGATCAGATTTTGACACTTTTCTTTCACTCTAAAACCGAGTAAATAAAAGATAACTATTTGAATATTGATATTTATAAATATTACCAGTTGAAATCAATAGTTATAAGCCAATAGACGCATTGCTATTCTACCTTAAGCAGTAAGTGTGCAGATGTACGATTGTGTATAAGGTTTCTAGATGGATCATCCATCATGTTGATTTAAAGTTGCATATTCCAATCGTTTAGGTAATTTTCTGAGATAAATATGAGTCAGGATCACGAAAAGAGGCCAATTAGGGGAAGTGATCATTGGATGTCGGCGTCGATCGGCATACTTATATTTTAGCATTGACAGAGGTGTTGCAAAGTCCTTAAATTTATCCTGAATGTAAAGTTAGAGAAAATACAACAACCTTATTTGTTTCTAGGATAATTTAATACAAAACAAAGAAATGCACTACACTTTAAGAATTGCGACGCCGACATCTTAAATAAATCACCAATTGGTCCATTTTCGTGAGGCTGACTCATATACTGAACTTTAGTTTGAAGTAACTATGATTTGAAACAACTAACTTCGGAGATATCTGAAGTGTAAATATGATAAATTAATTTGTGCATGATTCTCAACAATCTTATCTCGTAGTTTTCAGTGCTCAGTAACAGTTTCTATTAAATAGACTTAGTATTATTCCCTTCTGCGCATCAATAAAGATGCTTAATAACTGTACAGCAAACTATATGGGATATGTAGGTTTTAATCTAAATAAATGGTTATCTAGATAAATGGTTATCTAGATAAATGTTTTGCTTTAGAAAGGTTTATGCTTTGATCGGACTATGCAACTTTAAGCTCGAGGTTATCCATCAAATCCACTTAGAAAATATAAATAGCGAATTTTGAAATGATAGCCTCTGAACTGTCTAGTCAGACTGATTGATTGGTGGTTGCTTTACACCGTGTCGGCAGCATAGGCCATATTCACGGCGAGAAATGTTTGTTTTTGTTCAAACCATCGCTTTTACATGTAAAAGCATAATATCAATTTTTTGTCAATGAACACTCATGAATTTTATAAACTCACAATCATATATGTACCCATAAGTGTTGGACAGATCGCCCATAGTTAGCTATACCTTATACCCCAGTCAAACTACAGCTTGTGACCACTTTATGACCACAAAAACGGGTTGCTCACAAAGAGGTCGTAAAATGGTGGTTTCAAAATGGTCCCTATTTTGATCACAAGGTTGCAGCTACTGCACTAAAATCCTGGCAACCAAAATTATTGGCGGGCCATTGCTTTGGTCACAAGGTCCGTTGGTGACTGTGGGTTCTTTGGCCCAAAGTGGTCGCAAGTTGTAGTATGACTGGGGCTCTAGGCAGTCTGTTTGTTGAAGGGTACAATGCACTATGTTGACCTGTGTCTGTATTTACCGTGCTTTTAGTAAAAAGATGACAAACCATACGAATAAAACTTCGAACACGATTATTAACTAAGTGTGTGCAACAATTAACTTTAATAGAAATATTGTGTTTAAAATAGCTTTTGTACACCATGTCTAGTAATTGTTTATTACAAATAGTCTTACTGTTAACCAACAACCACCAAGTTGGTTGCTTGAGTTTTACGTCCTGGCAACATCTAAGGTCATTTCAGGAAACAACCGCCAAAGATGCTCCTAATTTCTATTGATATTAATAGTTCGTATTATTAGTAATATTCCATTAGTTTCTGTCCATGAAGTGGTTATTCAGGTGACGCTTTCTGGAGGTTTGTGTTTTCTGTCAAATGGTGGTTCGTCATAAATAATATAACATACTGAGTGTAGGGTCAGGACGAATCAAAAGGACACCTTAAGAAATGTAACAGAATTGCTTGTGATATAAACATTTGTTTGTCAGGCTCGTTTTACTGAGATATATGATACGACAGAATTATGGAGCTGTTACTGAATAAATCAAATATATTATGTCACGTGGTGCGTTCTTGTGGTTCATTTAAATAAATTTCATTTGTGGAACATTTGTTTTGTGTATAGCCAATTTTAATTCTTCAAAAATACCCAGCCTGACAAATCTATCTATGATTAGGGGCAAGGGTGGGGGGTCTTAATAGCAAAATAGCTGTGTAAATCATGTAGCGTCTGCGGCTCAGGGCGTATGCTTATAATTAAACGAATATCTGAAAATGCAATTAGAAACGATTGTCAAAGCACCAAGAACGACAGGATGATTTGTGTCCTTTTTTTCTTTCTTGATTTTATATTATTTACATATGATGTTGGTTTGAGAAATAGTATCCCATTATAAATGCTCTTTCACAATCTCCCTTAATTCTGTTACGGCTAGTGACATACAACTAATTTAAGACTAAATTCAGATGTGCAACTTTCCCACACATACTAGTGTTCGAGGCTCAGGGCGTATGCTTATAAAACTATCTAACATTGGAGGCATTCGACTGGGACCTTTCTATCCGCAAGATTTATGGATGGAGTGGATGGAGCCACAACACACATCCGAATCATACATATAGAAACCCACTTCCGGCCCCATTCGAATAGGAATTTGTAAGGAAATATTTTGATATTCGCATAGAGAGGCCCAGTCGAATGCCTCCAATGTAATTAGAAATATTAATAAAGACAGGAAACAAATGATTTTTTTTAAATCTTTGCTGATTGAAAAAAATTATTATTTACATAGGATGTTGGTTTGAGAAATAGTATCCCGTTATAAATGCCCTTTCCCAATCTCCCATAATTCTGTTACGGTTAGTGACATACAGCCAATTCATCTGGTATCCGCCCCATGTGTGGGCAATAATTAGTTGCATAATCCGATGAAAGCATATTTTCAAAACCAAATTGCTTATCTAGATTTGCTCCTACATATTCAACCTAGATCTGGTATGTTAATTACTACTATTTCTTCAGGTTTTTTCCCCTAGGAACATCACAACTAGCTGATTTCAACAGATGCCAGCATTGCCTACCGTATATACGTGAAAATAAGTTGACTTCGAGTATAAGTTGAGGGGTATTTTTGAATGAAATATTTAGATGGAATTAGGCCTAACCGGACTATCGTTTGAGCTTCATTTTATTTACTGACAAATTAAACTTCATTCATACACATGCACAAATATCCAACAAGATGACAACACCACCGGTTACTCAAAAACCTTCAAAGTTAGACTCGTCATGTTGTCCTCAGCGGTTGCCGACCTCCTTGTGGCCATTTTGGTTGTAAGGAGGTTGCAGCTACTGCACTAAAAACCGCTTGCGACCGAAATCAAGGTCGGCGACCATTGCTTTGGTCGCAAGATCGCAAGGTCGGCTCTTTGGCTCAGTGGTCGCAAGACGTAGTGTGACTGGGGCTTCAGGTCGAGTAAAAGTTCTCGTTCTTAGGTACATCAGTAGACGATTTCCACCACTAACTCGCCCTCTGCCCGCAGTGGCAAGAACTCACTGCGCATGCTCCATAGAAAATGTTTATTAAAAACCCATAGTGAGGTTCTGATTACAGAACAGTGACAGTGACATTTTGGATGACATGAAATGATGTAGATAGCCAACAGCTCCAGCCGCAGAGCGGTGATTGTGTTGTTCTCAACTTAGCCTGCTCGGAACAAAGAATGGCACATTCTGGGTAATTCAAGAAGCGATGTCCCGCGTCTGCCTCCGGTGATGAGTGATGGAATGGCGGCATGGTGATGGGGAAAATGACTGTCACAACTCTGCCATGATCAGGACTCTGCCACGGTCAGGACTCTGCCATGATCAGGACTATGCCATGGTCACAAAGCCTCCATGGTCAGGACTCTGCCATGGTCAGGACTCTGCCATGGCCACGACTCTGCCGCGGCCACGACTCTGCCACGGCCGTGACTCTGCCACGGTCAGGACTCTGCCACGGTCACGACTCTGCCACAGTCACGACTCTGCCACGGCCACGACTCTGCCATGGTCATGACTCTGCCATGGTCATGACTCTGCCATGGTCAGGACTCTGCCATGGTCAGGACTCTGCCACGGTCAGGGCTCTGCCACGGTCAGGACTCTGCCACGGTCAGGACTCTGCCACGATCAGGACTCTACCACGGTCAGGACTCTGTTACGGTCACAACGCGGCTACGGCCAGCAGACCTGCGATATGTTCACTGTACTCGCTCCGCATACAACTTCCGACCTGTGTAGGAAAGTCAGGAATAAAATAAGTTATTTGGAATAAAAAAAATTAAACTAGCCACCAACAAAAGGTTTGGCTTTAAGCTTCCCCATTTTAGCAAATGTTTATACACAGATTTGTCCGTAGTCGGTTTGTGCAATGAGTGACATTGGCTGATTTAAACGATAAATTGTAATAACTAGAAACAATTATTTTGGTTAAAGGGAGATATAAAATACAATATTGTGTGTTTTTACAAATTACAATTATAACAATTAGTGAACATAGCAAAGATATCCTATGCATATTTAAACAAATATATATATATATACATTAAAAAAATTAGATTCATTGATTAAGTAGTGGAAATTTCAATCGCAGACAATTGGTCTTCCTCATTCCACTATCCTAGTTATGCCGAGTGCCAAGTTAGGTAGTGACAAGTATAAATTTTTACGTCATTGGTTTGACTCGGCCATGGCTAAACTGAACGGATTTGAATCCTACAACCTGCCACACGGAAAGCAGATGCTCAACTCATTCGGCCATCCCCTTTGGTCACATTGAAAATTGTATTTATATTTCCTCCCCTAAAATTGACTGAGGACATTGGCTATACTTTTAAGTTACCCGACGCGATGGCTGAATGAGTTGAGCGTCTGCTCCCATTCTGGTAGGTCATGGGATTCAAACCCCTAGCGGAGTCAACCAATGAATTAAAAATTTATACTTGTCGCTACCTAGCCTGGTGCTTGGCATTACTTGGATAGGACAAGGAGTAGTGGAATGAGGAAGAACAATTGTCGGTGATTGAAATTACCCCTGCTTAATTAACTAATGTACGGAAAAAAAAACCCCAAAAACTAACCTTGTGGTTTGGGAACCTGTCGTCAGGGGGCGTCAGTGGTGAAGGACAGTGTAGTTCGATCAACAGCAACCAGGTGGCATCTGCATCAGTCTCAATGAAAGTCTCAAAGGCCTCCAATGACACCTGGATAAGAATTCTGTTATTAGTTTGTTTGTTGTGGTTTTACGTCCTAGCAACATCTAAGGTTATATCAGGACGGGCTGTTTTTAGTAATAAAAGGACTTCTCACAAAATACAAGAGATGTTGGCGCATAACATTCTACATCCTAGAAGCAAACGGTCATATCAGGACAGGTACCAATTTGGAACAGTGCATACTTGCATGGTAACTGTATAGTGGTGCCTCACTAGAATACCAATTTGCTGGCACCATGGTCTGATATCCCACCCAATCACATTATCCTGACACTGAGTCAACCGGTCCTTATCATACCGAGCAGCAGACAAAGTAGCGTAAAAGGTAAGTTTGTCTAACTCTTTGGTTTGATTGATTGATTACACCATGTCGGCAACAAAGACCATATTCATGGCAAGAAGTGTTTTAACTTTTATGCTGTCCATTTTCATTTAACCATCACTTTTACACAGAGTGTAAAAACACACAATCAAAGATTTGTCAAAAGGCACATACAAAGTTTAAAAGTATGTTTTGATGTGGCCTAGAATTCATTCCATGACCTCCCGCATGAGAAGCAAGTGCTCTACCCAGTCGGCCACCCCGTCCAGTAGGCGTACACATGAAGTGAGTAGCTCTGTGCCCATCAGCGCTATCGCTTACCTGCTGCAAGTGTTGCGGCTGTCGGGAGCTGAGGTAGGGCAAGCAGGCCCGGGCTACGCGGTAAAGGAGGCACCCCTTCAGGGTGACCTGCAAGTGAGCCAATGGTAACATTAGATAGCAGGGTTCATACAGCTACCCAGCCTCCCGCTTTAGTAGGTCATGGGATTCAAATCCCCAGGAATGATTAATATTGTTATTTCAGCTGACTTGAGCTAGCTGCTTGTAATATAACTGGAAGCCCAGCCGTCAGCGCCCCAGAAATACCACTTACTCTTCCCAGATGCGTTCTGACAACTGTCTGTCAGTTCACACCTGATGCCCCTCTCCAACAAACTCATCTGTAATATATCGACTGTATCTCTCATAAGACAGAAAGAGAAGAGAAGTCACGCAAGATTGACAGTGAAGAAGTTGTGCTTTATTGGCATCAACTCCTGTTCACCTACTAGCGACCTATCACCCTGACCCCTTACCTTCTGTCCACACAGAGCCTCATTACTCTCTTTAGTATGTATATGAATCAGTGCCTACAGCCCATTGAACCGGAGACCCATGGTGGTTGCACACAGCTCAGTTTGTATATGAAAGGTGGAGCATCAGACAGAGTGTCTGGGTTCCTGCCCAAGAGAAGAGTGTGTCTCACTCAAGAGTCAAGAGTCGAGTGTTCACTTCAAGAATCCATCCAGAATTCCCCCTGCTCAGAGTGTCTGGAGCAGTGTGTATAGGATAATCAATATAAAAAATGAGGCTTGTGTGGTCAGGTGGGGCAAAGGGGTGCAGGTGACTGGGATCCCACAGCCAGCCAATCAGACACCCTCTACAGCCTGGGGGGGGGGGGGGGGGGGGGGGCAACGCCCTAATAGGGGCTGCTGTCACTCAACCCCAGCTGCAGGTGGTGTCCATAATGTATGCAGAGTGGCTGGGTGTGCTTGCCCATCGGTCCTGTGGTAACAGGTAATTGCAGACAGTTGCAATGAATATATATATTAAAAATGTCCTTCTCCTCCACCTCCACCCTTACTGGTGCATAGAGGGAACATTTCACCAAACATTAACTGTCTCTTATATAGGAACATCTCATCATAATCTTGGGCACTATGTATTAACATATATTTCCATAGCCTAATATGTCACACAGCGAGTGGGGCACCCATTGCTTTTCTATTACATAACCTTGGTCCCCACTCCGTCGCCCGAAGATAATAATGCTCTCTGCCAATATATAATTCCGAACCGAAAATCCATATATTTTTACATGCTGATGACAATATCAGACTACATATACATATATTGTAAATAACTGTAATGTCACATGGCTGGAAGACCAGTGCCACGGCATTGACAGAAGACTTTATTCAATGAATAAACTATATTTACAACAGGTTCGAAACTTGGTTGAGTCAAACCAATAACTTAAAAATTGATAATTATTCTTTATTGCTACTTAGCCTGGCGTTCGGCATTGCTAGTATAGGGCAAGGAGCAGTGGAATGAAGAAGACCAAATATCCGCGATTGACAATTCCCAGCTTAATCAACTAATGTTCAATGACTGGATGTGGTGCCCTAATGCACAAAAATCTAAAATATTGCTAAAAATCAACATTTTTATTAAACAATAAACGTCGTACTCCCACACAACCATAACCACACTACATGCGCCATTCCCCCAGAACGTCCATTAGTTCTGGTTGGTAAAGAGCTTTAGTTGTGAGGCTCACCTGCCTGCAGATGCTGCTGACGGTTTGAATGGCGGCCACCTGGAGTTTGCTTAGGACTGTGTACTTGTACTGCGCACCCGCCCGGACACTGTGTAAAATATTCCGATTTAATGCGTTGGTGGGGGAATACAAATGTTCGATTACTGATCGGGTATACATGACCAGGTGCATGTATGTGTATATGTAGGTGCTGGTGGTGTCTGAGTGAGATGTAAATAGACATCGTGGTGCTGGCAGGGCTGTGTGTAAGGGGCATTCAGAGCCTACCCCCTCCCCCTCTGCTTGTCGGGATCACCACACTCAGGCTCAAGGCAGGTGGTGGCCAGGGGAGCCACACAGCTTGGTGGTGGTGGGCAGATCACTGGTAACTATGGGGACCAGGAATGCTGGATCCCTATTGGTAGAGCTAAGAATGCTTGTTTCCCATTGGAGGAAAAGGGTGGGGTGATACTCTACAATGAACCCATGTAACTATATAAATAATAAACCAGAGGGCTTGACTCTCTCTTCTTTCACACTTTATACTCTTCCTTTCTCTTTGCCTGTATTGATTTCACTATAGGCTGCCTACACAACCACAGATTTGAGCTTTAGCCATGCTACAAAACACACACACTTACAAATATGCTTGATTGATTGATTGGTGGTTGTTTTACACCATGTCGGCACCAAAAGCGATATTCATGCCAAGAAGTGTATTCTGTCCATTGTCGTTTAAGCATCACTTTTACACAGAGTGTAAAAGCATACAATCAAATATTTGTCAAGACATATGAAGTTAAAAAGCTCACAATTATAAAAATTGTGGTCAAAGAATAACATTCCAGGTAAAAGTCATTCTTAGTAAATTGCTGAAAATAGATTTAATAAACTATATAAGGTGTTACAGTCCTCCTGCCCTCAAGAAAGCTCAAATTTCTTTTTGTGATTCTTTAGTAAACAGATCATGCATACTGTTTGCTTTGTAAAATTGTTGGCGCAACAACAAAATCAACACAGGTTAATAATATGTGGTTGAGCGTCCCTTCAGACTGACATCCAATACATTCTGGAGGAGGGTCCGCCCCCATGATCAGAAAATAGTGTGTAAACCACGAATGACAACGGCAAGTGACAGCGGCTAAGGACCACTTGCAGACAAATACGCATTCACCACAATGTACA
Source organism: Branchipolynoe longqiensis (assembly GCA_030323885.1). Lineage (NCBI taxonomy): Eukaryota > Metazoa > Annelida > Polychaeta > Phyllodocida > Polynoidae > Branchipolynoe > Branchipolynoe longqiensis. The sequence goes on from CM059200.1 coordinate 4,823,227, forward strand.
ATATTGTTGTAGTTTCGATAACACATTCTCTATGGTGACCTCAGCTCAATGAAAGTATAAAGCGCATATCGAAATTGCCAGCTTGATAGCATTTTTAATCATTTGATCAGGCTGGTTATTCATTAAGATACAATCAAATATGCCTAAATTTTAAAAGCTAAAGTTATTTAATATGTTATTAATTATTGACCTAATAAATGGTTAAGAGTGCCTCAGACCGCAAACCCCATATCATGCAATAACGGCTAATTATTTTCTTCTTCAGCTTACAATAGTGCATTCAGCACTGTAAATACTGACAACGCAAAATATAAAAACTAGGACAATCACCATGTCAATGCAACTACCATCTTTACTTTAAATCAGGACAAACTTCAAATGCTAAGTGTTTACTAACAACCCTTAAAGTTGTATAGTCCGATGGTTTTGAGTTTCTGTCATTTTTTTAAAGATAAATATAATAGGTTGATCATAATAGTCTCCCTTACTTTAGTTTGAAGTAACTTTTATTTTAAATGGTTAAGCTTTGAGATATTTAAAATGCAAAATTAATTATCATGATACTGTGCTAACCAGTCCTTGTCCTATCCTATTATTGCCGAGCGCCAGGCTAGGTTGATTGATTGATTGGTGGCTGCTTTACACCGTGTCGGCAGCATAGGCCATATTCACGGCGAGAAATGTTAGTTTTTTGTTCAAACCATCGCATTTACATGTAAAAGCAGACAATCAATTATGTGCCAATAGACACTCATTAAATTAGAAAACTCACAATCATATATTTGTGGTCAAGGGAAACAGATTCCCATAGAAAAAGAAAAGTTTTATTAATAATTGATAGAATTTATTTAGTAAACTATGAAGTGATACAGTCCAGCTCCCCTCAAAAAGGCTCAAATGTTTTCTTGTTTTACTTTAGTAAAAAGGTCATGCATACTGTCTGCAGTGTAAAATTTTTGCCGCAGGGCCAAAAAATCAACGCAACTTAGTCAAATGTGTTTGAGTGTCAGCAGGGACTGACACCCAATACATTCAGGGGGAGGCTCCCCCTTGAGCAGAAAAGCATGTGTAAGCCAGTGGCCAATACGGTAGCGGCTAAGGACCACTTGGTCCCGCCGACCTCCCGCATGAGTCTGTGGTGGTTTTCCCACAGATGGTTCAATTTCTTTAAGTTTATTAATGTTTTCATCCCACTCATGTTGCCATTTGGATTTTATGTGGGTGGCTATTAGTGGTTTCAGATCAGAGTGAGGGATCAGACACGGTTCAAGATCACAGTTCAGGGCCTTCTTTGCAGCCCGATCAGCTCGTTTGATTCCTTGTATGCCGGCATGGCCAGGCACCCAGCACAGGTGGATGTCATACCCATCCGTTGCCAGTTGGTTCATTTTATAAATGACCGTTGCTAGAATAGGGTGATTCGTTCTCAGTCCAGCCAGGCTAGGTAGTGACAAGGATTAATTTTATATGTCATCAGTTTGACTTGGCCAGGAATCAAACTGCCGACCGTCCGCACAGGAAGCGTGCGCTATACCGATTCGGCCACCGCATCCGGTCAATAGCTGCTCAACTTTATAGTCAGCACCACATACCTGACTTTGGCTTGTTTGGTGAGGAAATCCGCCATAGCAGGAAGCACTTCATCCACAATGCGCATGCGTAGAAAGTCGCCAGTCGTCTCTCCCATTGTCTCTAATGTCTTTATTGCCTCCAGGGCAACCAGAGGCTCATCGTCCTGGAAACGCTTCACAAACGGGCCCCACAGCCTGTGTGCCATGGGCAGGAGTTCGTCTGGAGGGGCAGACAAGTAGTTAAATCAAACATCAATCCATATTAGCGGACACGGTGGCAGAATCGGTATGAGCGCAGGCTTCCGACGTGGAAGGTCAGCAGTTTGAATTTCAGCCGAGTCAACCCAATGACTTAAAAAATTGTGACTTGTCATTACCGAGCCTGGCACTCGGCATTAATAGGATGGGACATGGACTGGTTAGCACAGTATCAGGATAATGGTTGGTTGGTTGTTGGGGTTTTACATCCTAGCAACATCTATGGTCATCAGGGATGAAAGTGGTCTCCAGCTAAAATCGCTGAAATCAGGCCGCCAACGGCAAATGTCCGCGATAACGCGGATCTTCTCCCATAGACTTAGCACTGTCTGGGATTGGCGGAAAAATACTGGAAGTCAGTTTTCAACTAACCTTGTTGTGACTGTATTATCGCCCATACCGGACTCGCTCTTGTTTGGGTTTGATGTTCTAGCAACATCTAAGGTAATTTAAAAATGGTATTCGAACTCCCCCAAGTGTTGTCATATACATATAATTTTTTTTTATGTTTAAAGTTAATCGGTAAATATAAATAATCGCGGAAATCCGCGAAACCGCGGAGATCTTTCATCCCTGGGTCATATCAGGACGGATCAGGATAATGTGACTGTGTGGGATATCGGGTTATGGTGCTGGTGGCCTGGTCTCCCAGTAGGATGTACTAACACTTGGTGCACAGACATACAGAGGGGTGAAAATTAGTGATTCAGTGCACATCGGCATAGTGGAACTATTAGTACTACAGTACAAAGCACTTACTCTGTTCGGCCTGCATGACAATGCATCCTTCGGCTACAGTGCGAAGCACGAGTAGCCGTAACCGGGGCTCGGGAGCTGAGAGGAGATGGCAACACCGCTCCAAAATCTTAAACAAACAAGATTTATTAGGTAGGTTGGTTATTGGAATTTTACATCCAGGCAACATCTAAGGTCATATAGGGATGGGTACCAACTGATGACAGTACGCATTCATGATGACTTTATAGTGGTCCCACTGGAAGACCAGGCTGCTGGCACCATGACCTGATATCCTATTCTGCTCAGCCACATTATCCTGACACTGATCCAACCAGTCCTTGCCCTATCCTAATAATGCCGAGTGCCTGGCTAGGTAGCAACAAGTATAAATTTTTATGTCATCGGTTTGACTCGACCAGGGTTCGAATCCCACGATCTACCAAAACGGGAGACAGACACTCAGCTCATTCGGGCATCCCGTCATTTATTAACGTTTAGGGGTATTGTCTGAGTACACCAGCTCCCTTCAAAATACCAGGAATCTGCTGACACTACTGTAAGTGGAGTCAAAGACCATATAATACTAAGACGGCTCACTCAGCCTGTACTGTGTAATCAAAATGATCAAACCCACCACTTGGTGCGCTGGCTGTTTTCTTGGTTAAACAGGTGCTATATTATATGTATAAATGTATATATGAATGTGAAAGATGTGTGATGATGGCAATGATGATGATGATGCTGATGATGTGTATTTGTTCATAGCAATTTCATATTGATGTGTATTCATACTTACCTATCTCATGTATAATATAATTGTATGTGTTTACATGTGAAACACCAACCAGCAGCCGGGCTGATCAAACCCACCACAAGGTGGCACTGCAAAATTTACATTACCATGGGAGAGATAGGGAGTGAGCCATCTTAGTATTATAGGGTCCTTGGTAGAGTCCATGACTGATCGCAGCAACACCAAATTTTCGGATTATTAGAAATTAATGAATTAGTGTACCACTTAGTGGCCATCAAAAGATTTCAACATTTTCATGGTTGTATAAAGTGTACTAATTTTCCAGACCCTCCCCATCCCGCCCCCAAGTAATACACATCAACATTTTACTACAGAACATAAAGAAACAATATGAACGGCTTAAATTTGTGGTGTTCTCTGTGGCAGAGTGGTTAGAGTGTCTGACTTTTTTCTAGGTCAGACTCCTAATCTGAAGGTCAGTGGTTCGATTCCCCATGCCCCCAGCTCTGGCAATTTTGATTTCCACCGCTGTGTATAACTTACAGCGTTATCAAAGGCCAGTTGCTCTCATTCCATGTCTATGTGGTGTGGGAGGTTAAAAATCCCTTGGGTCGGTAAAAGTGTAGGCTCGGGCTTTCTATCGACAAACTGTCTAATGGTGAAAACAAGTCTATTCAGACTTATCCATGATAGACAGTATAAATCTTCAAGAAGAAGAAATATCAATATTTTATTAAATGAGAAAAGTTGTACCTGACTGACACACATTGTATGCTTTGTACAACCGTAAAAAAGTTGAAAACTTTGGATGGTCCCTTAGTTAAGCCTTTGAATACCAATCCTCGTTGAATTGATTTCAATTCATCATTTGATGAATAATACATAAGTTTGGTCATACTGATATATTGATTAAGGATTGCAACTTTACCCTATAATAAGGTGATAATAAAATATGATATCCAATAACACGCCCCAACAATTGCATGTTACAATAACTTAATGCAGTCTACTTATTGTACTATGTTTTTATTTGGTATGTTCCACTCAGTGGAATTAACGATTAATGATCTCACTAGTCACAAATAGAAGTGACAAATGTAGTGCCTTACCTAGCATATAGATCAGATTTTATAGTTGAGGATGCATTTTCCACTACTATGCCAATGATATTGACTTGAAGGTACAGTCTGATGAAGCATCACATTTTCAAAACGAAAACAATTATCTAGATTTGATTCTACATATCTAACTTAGATACTGGTGCACTTATTAAACATTTGTCGCCACATAGAAGGGAATATTGAGTCAATTAATAGAACCTGTTACTACAGAAGCCTATGGTGCTTGCCAAACTAATTTGGCATGTTTACACTTCAAATATCTCAAAAGTTGGCCATTTAAAATAAGTTACTTCAAACTAAAGTAAGGTAGATTATAACAATCAAATCAATATATTAATCTCAGAAAAATGACAGGAACTCAAAACCATCGAACTATGCAACTTTAAACATTAAATATGGTAGCGTTATATCAGGACATGTACCGACTTGCGACAGTGCGTACTCGTGGTGACTTAATAGCGCTGCCCCACTGAGGGACCAGGCCACCAGCACCATGACCCAATCACATTATCCTGATATTGTGTTAACGAGTCCCAATCCTATCCTATTAATGCCGAGCACCAGGCTAGGTAGCGACAAGTATCAATTTCATAAGTCATTGGTTTGGCTCAGCTGGGATTTGAACTCCCAACCTTCCACATGGGAAGCCTGCGCTCTACTTATTTGGCCACGGCGTCCTGTAGGATTTGTTCGGCACCTCGCCTGTACATCCAAATATATGGGAATCATTCCTTTTCACCTACCTGCTTTACAACTTGGATATGCTGTGGAACCACTTTGGTCTCCTCTTCAGCGTCCTCCTCATGCATTTGTGACATCTTTTCTGGATCAATCCCAGAATCCTCAGCGGTGGCTTCCATATCTACGTCTGCGTCATCTTTCAATTTGGTGTAGTCTCGCAGAAACTGTACGAGTACCTGATTGTCTCCGCTCGACTTCTCGTTCTTATCTGCGTTGTTTGAGAGTTTGGTGATTTTGGATGGAGGTGGGCCGCATATGTTATCACTCTCATCACAAGTCTGTAAAAATCAAATATATACATATATATATACAGGTTAAAATGCTGACTATTGGGGACTAAGTAGAAATTAACCTAATCTTATAATTATTTTAATGGTTGTTTAAATTTCCCATATGTTATATTTTGGATCGAAACTTAAAAGATAAACAGAAGACATGGTTGTTAAAATAAGTGCAAACCATGGATGGCACTTTGCATACACTGCTTTCTGTTATTGCATCGGAATCATGTTTCACAGAGACAATGCGCAAGTCTTTAGTTTTATTTTATAGAGAGGGGCAACATTTATTAATTTACAAGAAATGGTAGTCCAACTGTCTTAGGAACTCAAGTTTATTCATGTCTTACATTGGAAAGGGATATCAAACTCACACTTCTCAAAAGGGATTGAAATAATACTTCCCTGTCAATGCTTTCAAGCGAATACACTTAAAGCTGCATAGTCCGATGACAGCATCAAATTTTCAAAACCAAAACAATTATGCACATTTTGTTCTACATATCTAACTTAGATACTGACGCACTTATTTGCCACATCGAATAGAATACTGAGGCAATTTAATAGAATCTGTTTCACCAGAAGCCTATTGTAAAAATATACGGATTTTCGGTTAAGAATTATATATTGGCAGAGAGCATTATTAGTCTTGGGCGACGGAGTGGGGACGATGTTATATAAACTAAAAGTAATAATATCCCACTCCCATTATGACATGACATAAGCTGTGTGAAATATATGTTCATATATTATGCCTGAGATTAATGAAGAGATGTTCCTATATAAGAGGCAGTACATGATTGTTGAAATATTTCTCTATGCATCCATAAAGAGTGCAATTGGAGAAAAGACCATTTTAACAGAGATCTATTGTAACTGTATAACTACCTGCCCCCCCCTGCCTTGACCACTGGGCTGGTCCACCAGCCTAATTTGCATATACACACAGGGCACCACCTGCAGCTGGGTTGAGTGACAGCTACCCCTACTGGGGGAGGGTGCCACCCACCCTGACTGTGGAGGTGCCTGCTTGGCTGGCTGGGGACTGCCCAGTCACCTGCATCCCATTGGCCCTCTGACCACACTAGCCTCAAACCAAGATCTTAATTCTAGACTCTGCTTCAGACCCCCTGGAGAGAGATCACTCTACTCCTGACTCTGGAGTGAGGCGCACCTACTCTTGAGCAGGAACCCCAGACACTCTGTCTGATGCTATCAAAATTCATCTATTCTAATTGAGTGTGAACACAGCTATAGGACTCCTGTCCCATGAGCTGTAAGCACTGCTTTCTATACAGGCTAAAGTAGTAATGAGATCTTGTGTGGCTAGAAGGCAAGGGGTGTGGATGATAGGTCACTGGTAGGTGGACAGGAGTTGGTGTTAGTAAAGCACAACTTCTCCACTGTTTATCTGTCTTGACTTCATTCTTCCTTAGCATTGGTTAATGAGTTGATAGACAAGTGATATGAAGGGGAGAGTTTCTGTAGTATTCTCTGGTGTCCCAAACGTGGCCGGGCATCCAGTAATATTATACTATGGTGTTAAAGTTTTAGCATGCTTGCCAATATTAATGTTGCATGCTTGCACTTCAAATATCTCAAAAGGTAGACATTTAAAAGAAAAGTTACTTCAAACTGGAGTAAGGTAGTTTATAACGAACAACCTAATATATTATCTCAGAAAATGGCCGAAACTCAAAAAACATCGGACTATGGAACTTTAAGTTTAAGCAAGACTGATTCCCCCGCTGTGCAAGTGTGACAGTTCCTGGTTACCTGTTGTTGCTTATATGTTGTTACTGTTGTTGCTTACCTGTCGTTGGTGGTGGTGGTGGTGGTGGTGGTGTTTTTGGGGGTGCCAGTGTCTGATGGCTGCAGTGAGGTTATACAGCACGTACATGAGGACAGCAGCCCTGGTGTCATAGTGGTCATCCAGCACCGCAAACACCTGAAACCAACCCTGAATATTAGCAGATCGCACTACCATAACCACATCACACGCGCCCTTCTCCCTGTTGTCAATATCGCATTACCTTATGCAGTAAGTGACAGGGATAGATGGATGGATGTTGGAGTTTTACGTCCGGGCAACATCTATGGTCATATCAGGATGAGTACCAACTTGTGACAGTGCACACTCATGGCGACATTATAGTGCTGGCCCACTGGGTCGCCATACTACGGCTTGCGACCAAAAGCTAGCGACCTTCTTGCGACTTAAGCAAAAAAGGCGGGAAAAACAATGGTCGGTGACCGGTCACAAGCGCTGAAAATGGTCGGTGACCTTGCGACCAAAACGATCACAAGGAGTTTTTGGTGCAGCATCTGCAAAGTCCTTGCAACCAAAATGGTTGTGTGGAGGTTAGCAACCGGTCACCGACCGGTCGGCAACCACTTTGCGATTGCCTCTTTTTGATGGTTGCAAGTGATCACAAGCATAGTGTGACTGGGGTATAATTCAATAAGTTTGTTTATAAATTTTTCCGACCTCTGATTTCTAAATAAATAAAAAGAAAGTAATTATTTCTAACTTATTATGTCTCTCATTGATAACAAGAAACCTGTGATGACTACCTCTTGTATGATGTCTTCAAAGAGAGGGAGTGCGTCAGCGGTGGAGTGTTTAAGCACAGACTGAAGCACACATGGACTCTTTGGATATCGCTCAAGGTGGCGAAGGCGGAGCGATATCGCATTCACCAGATAGTCGCTGTTGGCACAAACCATCGCATTCAGGTTGCTGGAAATAAATTAAATATGATTGCAGACCTTAAAGTTGCATAGTCCGATGGTTTTGAGTTTCTACCATTTTTCTCTGAGATAAATATATTAAATTGATTGTTACCTACCTTAATCTAGTTCGATGTAAGTTTTATTTTAAATGGCTAACTCTTTAGATACTTGAAGTGTAAACACGTCAAATTAGTTTTGACAAGCATGCCAAAACTCCAATGTCACAGGCTTCTGCAGTAACAGGTTCTGTTAAATTAACTCAGTATTCCTTTCTATGTGGCAACAAATGCTTATTAAGTGCACCAGTATCTAAGTTAAATGTGTAGAATCAAATCTAGATAATCGGTTTGGTTTCGACAATGTTATGCTTCATCGGACTATGCAGCTTTAAGCCTAGAATGATTGATTTTGCCTTTGATTTCAGGCCAATTCAGCAGCAAAGGCCCGATTTACCCCGAAAGGTGAGTAGATTTTATTGTTACTTTAGCTTTCCTAAAAGCAATGTATCCATCAGTTGAATGCTAACATAAAAGCTCACATGTAATTCTAAAACAGCTAAATGTGTCAACCGATGCTGAAACTTATCTCAAAAGACAGAGGTAAATTTGTTTTAAGTTACAAGTGATGACACAGTCCAGCTGTCCTCAGGAACTAGAAACTCATTAAGTACAGTAAAACCTCTCTAAAATCGACCGACCATGGGACCGACTTTAAAATGGTTCATTTAGGAAGCTGGGAGGTTTAGGGAATTTCTTTTATCGTTACAATGGTATATTGTAGGGGCGATCGTTTGGGACCCAAATAAAGCGACCGATATAGGGGAATGGTCGATCTGTGGAGGTGGTCGGTCAGAGAGGCTTTACTGTATGAAAAAAGCAACTGCCACACAATAGGCTTCAATTCAATTTTGTCCCATTTCATTTATGCCACACCCAGGTTCAAAACCCCCTTACCCCATCTATGACTCAATATTTATGTTAATCCATGATTTCCGCGACGCATGCGCAGAGCGTAATCCAGACTGGACTTGTGGGTCACAGAGTCGTTGAGAGGCAATTGAGGCTCTGTTAACACTGGTTTCATATTGAGCAACTGACAGTCTTTTCAGCTCAAATGTGGATTTATAGAGAAAACTTACTTACCATTTTTTAATTATTTTTGAAAATTATAGCTGTATCCTATTGATTGATTGATAAGCTCAATCGTCAGTGTAAAACAACACAGTGACACTGTCGACCCACAACACGAGTGTCATTGCCTATCACCAGGTGTCGTACTAGTCGCAGAAATCGCATATTAAAGGGTAAACCAATAATACAAAATTCTAATGTAAAAACACCACAAAAACCTACAGGACTTCTGATGGGGACAGGCGTTACCTTCATAAAGGGTTCATGGAACCGTTCTTTATTTGTTAGATTCGTTGATTAAGATTGGGAAATTTCAATCATGGACAACTGGTCTTCCTCATTTCACCGTTACTTGCCCTTTCCCAGTAATTTTGTGGGCCAGACTAGGTAGTGACAAGTATAAATTTATACATCCTGGGCTTGACTCGGACAGGATTTGAACGAAGCGTTCAAATCTCACAACCTTCCCCATGAGAAGTGGCCGCTCAACTCATTTGGCAATTGGGTCACATATAAAAGCATTGCCAAAAGAACCGACCTGTAACCACAAGCTGTGGCGATGTCATTAGCAACTCTCTGCGCAGTGGTGTTGATGGCGGCCATAGAGTCGCCAAGCCGCTCCATCAGTGGGTAGATTACATCCACTAGGTGGCGCTGGAAACTCATGCCCAAAGCCTGGAACATTAGCACAAAACACCGCATGACAGTTTTATTCTTGTTGTTACAAATACACATAACAGATGGTCGAGAATAACTTCTTTGGCTGGTCCATTTTCTTTTATTAAAGTTTAATATATATATATATATTTGTTTAATATTAGAGACAGAAATGTGAACAATAACACTCTACTTATTCACAAAATCATCATGATTAACGGATGGGACATGATTAACTGGGAGTACAGTAAAAACCTGTCTAAATCGTGCGACCATAGGACCGACTTTAAATGGTCCATTTAGGAAGGTGGTAGCTTTAGGGAGTTTATTTTATCGTTACAATGGTATTGTACGGGCGATCATTTGGGACCCAAATAAAGCGATCAATACATAATATGCAAAATATATGCTATATTAGTACTTTGTTTTAAAAGAACGAAAATTTATATGCTAGATCACGACAAAGGAATTTTGAAGCACACAAACCTTTGGTGTTTATGTATGTGTCAGTGAGAGTGGGGAGATAAATCAGGATATTAAATTAGAAATTACATATAGGGTCCATAGACATGTGAAGATATGGAATTCAAGGCTATTTCAAGGCTTTTTTTAAATAGGAATTCATTTGGATTTAGTCCGAAATTGCCATTCGGAATGGCGAAATCGCCATTCCGAATGGCAATTTCAGACTAATTTAGATCAGTGGGGACAGTTTAATGGAATTCACGGCTTTTCGAGACTAATTAAAAAAAATAGCTTAAATTCAAGGCCTTGAAATGAATCAAATGAAGTTCAAGACTTTTCAAGACTTTCCAGACTCCGCATGGGCCCTGTAGCCGTGGTATTCAACAAACCTGCGCAAAATTTGATATTCCTTCCAGCAGAATGCATATCTGTAGAATATTACTGGAGCGTTCCAACGTCTTATTAGGCACCCTCTGATTGGCTGGGACTATCCTCCAATCAGGGGAGGTGTTTCGTCTTGTCTCAGGGATCAGAATGGCCTCGGTATCGATGTACCAGTTGTTGGGCGACAGATATTCCTCAAGGAGAGATCTACAAAGCGCAAAAAATCTGATTTTAATCCTCATATTATGTTTCATTCCATACATTCTGTTATAAATGACAATCATCTCTATCCCTTTCTTACTAGTCATAAGTTACAGTGTACACAGCTCCACGGGCTAGTTCTGCGAATCTGAAGAGTGAAAATATTGTCAGCCCTGTATTCAAATTACAAAATCACTTAACAGAAAAAAAATATCTGATCCTATAACTATTAAATGGTCCGTACACATGTGAATATAATGAATTCAAGGCTATTTCAAGGCTTTTCAAGGCAGTTTTTGATAGAAATTAAAGATTATTTCATTTTGATTTCAGGGAAAAATAACAACAATGGCGAATGGCGATTTCGGACTAATTTAGATCGATGGGGACAGTTTAACGGAATTCAGGCTTTTCAAGACTAATTTCCCAAAATAGGTTAAATTTGAGGCTTTTCAAGGCCTCGAATTGGGGCAAATGAAGTTCAAAACTTTTCAAGAGTTTCCAGACCCCCATACGGACCCTGGTATTGATCCAACTTTCAAAATTATGTGAACTAAAACAACTTACTCAATGATCCTTGGCAATTGGTCTGGGTTCTCAGTGACGCAGTCTGACTGTGCCTCGGGCAATGCCTGGGAGGCTGTCCTATCGCCTGCACCAACAAGACGGAAAGCACTTGTTTGCTTATCGACACATTTAATGTAATGGCAATCACACTGTTTCAACAATTTCATTTGAATCAAATAAACCAACTTGATTTGGATTGGATTACCATTACACAATTATAGACCATTTGGAGGTGGTGATTCCTAAAGGCTCAGTCACACCTTACCGGAGTGGGGTACCGGATAGAAAACACTGTCCGGTCAAATACGTCAATCTATGGTTTATATATGGTACGCATCCGGCGTGTCCGTTCTCTGTCCAGTGGTGTCCGGCTTGTACGGTGGCAAGTTTTGAACATGCACAAAACTTGTACCGGACACCGCCCGACTGACGTGTACGGTTGGTGTCCGGTTTAAGTCCGTTTAGTCCATTTCATGTCTGGTACCCATCAGTTACATCTCCGGTTTGCTTCCTGAATAGTCCGTTGATGGTGTTGCGGGAATTCGGTCCGTCGGTTTTTTAATATGTTTTTGGTGCATCCACCAACAGTCCGGTACGTGTCCAGTTGATGTTCAGTCCGTCCGTTTGACATTCGGTTGTCGTCCGGTGGCTATTCATTAATGTACGTTCCTTGTCCATTTAGCATTCATTTTGTCTGGTGGCCTTTGCAACATTTCGACACATTTCGGTACATTTTGATACCGAACACCACAGGACTAGACAATTCTTTGTCCAGTTGTGTCCGGTAATCAATCCGGTAAGGTGTGACAGGCCCTTAAAGGTATGATCTTTAAAGCTGCATAGTCAGATGAAAACATCAAATTTTCAATACCAAATCAATTATCTAAATTTGATTCTATATAGCTAACTTAGATACATATGCACTTATTAAATATTTGTCGCAACATAGAATAGAATACTAAGGCAATCCAATAGAACCTGTTACTGCAGAAGCCAATAGTGTCAAGAGTTTTGGTGTGCTTGCCAAATTTGATTTTGCATGTTTGCACTTCAAATATCTCAAATGTTAGCCATTCAAAGCAAAGGTTACCTCAAACTAAAGTAAGATAGATTATAATGATCAACCTAATATGTTTATCTCAGAAAATGACAGGAACTATACACTGTAGACAAAGCCTCTAGAACTTGCTGGATGCCAGGACAGTGGTGTGTGAGTCGGTACAAACCGCATTATTAAGTCATCGCCTAAAAAACCACTGTGTTGTTCTGCCATACACTGCAACCTCTATTCACACTGCTGCACTGTGACTGTACCAGAGAGCTTTCACCACGCTTTCACTGACGGAATAATAATATAGGGAATGACTGCCGACATTTCCAGGAAACCCCGCCTTCTTCCTCACAAATACGGAGGCACAAAATACAAACAAACAAAACTTACCATTAACGCCTAAAATAATTTCATTCATGATATAGAAAGCCTGTTTCCTATATGTTGATCCCTGATGGGCAACCTCTAGGAAGTGATCCACAAGAAGGTCAAGGTCACCTGGAAAGTAAAAGCCCAGATCAGACTTGGAGACAAAATCATTGTTACCTAAGAACACAGTTAACACATGCAAGTGAATACAGTGGGTGTTTCTGTTTGTGGGTATGTGTATGCGTACGTGTGTATGTGTACGTGCGTACGTGTGTGTGTTTGTGTGTGCTTGCTTGTGCTTGTGTGGTTCTACGTCCTGGCAACATCTATGGTCCTATCAGATGGGTACCGACTTATGACAGTGCGCATTCATGACGACTTTATAGTGCTGCCCCACTGGGAGACTAGGCCACCAACACCATGACCTGATATCCCACTCAGTCACATTATCCTGACACTGAGAGAACTAGTCCTTTACGTATGTACGTACGTGGATGCATGCATGCATGCATGCATGCATGCATGCATGCATGCATGCATGCATGCATGCATGCATGTATGTATGTATGTATGTATGTATGTATGTATGTATGTATGTATGTATGTATGTATGTATGTATGTATGTATGTATGTATGTATGTATGTATGTATGTATGTATGTATGTATGTATGTATGTATGTATGTATGTATGTATGTATGTATGTATGTATGTATGTATGTATGTATGTATGTATGTATGTATGTATGTATGTATGTATGTATGTTTGTATGTATGTATGTAATATATATTAAAATCCGAATGAATATTTTAAAAATAAATTCAACAAACGCCTCAACCGAATATTAGGCCGTGTACATGTACAAATCTGGCTACTAATCTGGGGAATACAGTAAATATGTTTAGAGTTGACTACACATGTTGATAACTATGCTGAGTAACGCGTCCTACCCACTCGACCATCAATAGGCTGACTTACCGTAAGTACCAAGCGTACGGCAAATGGAGACGACAATCTTGTGGACGCTTTCATCACGGAAGTGTTTGAAGTAGAACCTTGGCGAGGCAGCGCAACCAACACAGCCACTGCCCAGAGAGATCTGGAACCCTGTCCAGTGACAAATATGAGCAAGTGGTGAGGTACACGAGGCAGAGGAGGGGGTGAGGAGCTTAGGCCTCAGTCACACTACGGCTTGCGTCCACTTTCGACCACTTTGCGACCAAAGCAAAAGAAGGTGGAAAAAACAATGGTCAGCAACTGGTAGGCAATCAGGGCCGAATTTTGAGGAGTGGTCGGTGACCAGTCACAGACCGCTTCTTCAAGTTATTCAAAATTGACAGGCAGGAGCATGCAAGGGCACAAGTGTGCACATCGAAAAATTCAAAGTCTCAGGCGTGGCTCTACACTGGCATTTACTAAAGTGAAAGCGGCAGTCGCCGAGTGCTCGGCGACCAGTTGCAATGGTGTTATGGTTATTGAGCGGTCGGTGACCAGTCGCCAAGCTGTCAGTGACTAAAATGTCCCCACTGAGCATGCGACTGGTCGGTGACCGATCGCAAGCACTGTAGATGGTTTGCTCGCAAGGTTTGTGGTGGGGGCAGCAGCTGCAACCACCGTGTGACCAAAATGGTCGCCGACCTCTGGCATTCACTTGCAACTAGCTCTTTTTGGTGGTCGCAAGAGATCACAAATGTAGTGTGACTGGGGTATTAGGCAGTGTTTTTCAAGGAATTGTAAAAGTAGAAGTTGACGATGTGGTGTCTTTGTTGTGTTGTATGTTGTGGAAAAAGTACAGGTGAGCATGTACATATGGGCATGGAGACGGAAATAATATTGCCATATTAAAATACACATCACCGAAAGCTAAATGCGATTTGATGAATTGGTGCAAGTTAAAGTAACCTAATTATATTCTGTGCAAACCAGAATACTTGACATTGTACAATTTCTCAGAGGCAGAGTGCGAATATTTTCTTAGCACACAAGATCGCAATTGACGCAGGTTTATAATTTCACGCAGTGAATAATAACAAAATCTTATTCATGACTGGAAAATGATTGTACATGCTGGCTGCAGGCTGGCTAACATGACTAATTTGCACACGAGGCAATGTCTACTTTTAGTCTAGCTGCTGAATCTCACTACCCCTGCTCCGTCACTTCACCGCGGGCCCCTGTACTGAACACTTCGCTCACCCACCCACCCACATCTTAAAGGTTTGAGCGCTGTACGGGTCGTCGACGCTCCTCCTGACCTTCTGTTCCTCGCTCGAATGCCATGAACAAAAAACACTCATCATGAACTGCTCTCTACTGCTCGTTCTCTGGACCTGCTGAACTCTCTTGCTCAACCGATGCCGGTTATGATTTATTTGATGTTTGAATAAATATTATTAAACCATGTTCTGCCTTTCTTCCCCCTTTTTGTCCGAGTGTGCGAATTAACTTAAAATATAGCTTCTTTAAATTAAAAAAAAAAACGAGTTTTAATCAGCTGATGTAACTACAATAAAATCTTTCTAAATCGACCAACCATGGGACCGGCTTTAAATGGTCCATTTAGGGAGGTTGTCGCTTTAGGGAGTATTTTTTATCATTGCAATGGTATTTTATGGGCGATTGTTTGGGACCCAAATAAAGCGATCGATATAGGGGAGTGGTCAATCTGTGGAGGTGGTCGGTTAAAGAGATTTTACTGTACCTGTATGCGCCTCCTGGACCAGCTCAATGTGCGAAGTGTCAAACTCGAGCACCTGGACGAGGGCAGCGGAGACACGCTGGAGGTGGGACGCTGAGAGCAGGAGCCCAGCAACGCGCCGCCCTGCCACAGAACAACACATTTAACATGGACTTCAGGGATGCCTGTCACACAACACATGTAAGTCTGGGAGACCAGGCCGCCAGCACTATAAGTATAACCTGATATCCCACTCACATTATCCTGACAGTAAGCCAACCAGTCCTTGCCTATCCTAATAATGCCAAGCGCCTGGCTAGGAAGCGATGAGTATCAATTTCCAAGTCATTGGTTTGACTCGACCAGGGTTCGATTGACCAAAACGGCAGACGGATGCTCAACTCATTTGGATATTCCGTTCAGTCAGTTCTTCAGGGGGGGGGGGGTCAAAGAAATTGTTAATTGTCATTAATCATTTCAACCGTAGCTTTCGCTATGGCGATTCTTCTGGCTGTTTAGAATAGAATCAGACTGAGCTAATTTGAAGTAATTAATATTGCATACAATATCATCAGTATTGTGTACACATGCACGTTAAATCTGAAAGTTATCATTAGCAGGGTTTGTGCACATGTTAAGATATGGAATTCAAAGCTATTTCAAGGATCATCAAGGTTCTTTTTGATAGGAATTCAAGACCATTTTCATTTGGATTTCAGGAAAAAACTGGTGAATGGCGATTTCAGACAAATTTAGATCAGCGGGAATAGTGTAATGGTATTCAAGGCTTTTCAAAACTAATTACCCAAACTAGGTTAAATTCAGGGCTTTTGAAGGCCTTGAAATGGGGAAAATGAAGTTGAAGACTTTGCAAGACTTTCCAGGTCCCGCAGACCCAGTGTTAGTTAAAGCTGCAGAGTCCGATGAAATATCAAATTTTCAAAACCAAACCAATTATTTAGATTTGATTTTACATATCTAACTTAGATACTGGTGCACTTATTAAGCATTTGTTTCTGCGTAGAAGGCAATACTGAGTCAATTTAACAGAACCTGTTACTGCAGAAGTCTATGGTGTCAGAGTTTTGGCAAGCTTGCCAAAACTAATTTTCCATGTTTGCACTCAACATATCTCGAAAGTTTACCATTTAAAATGAAAGTAACTTTGAACTAATGTAAAGTAGATACTAGTGATCCATCTAAAACATTTATCTCAGAAAAAATACAGAAATTCTAAACCATCGGACTATGCAACTTTAAGTTGAGGTTACTTCAAGATGACCACAAACACATGTGGTTGTAGTTTACTAATGGAATTACCACATGATGCCCGTTGCTAGAATCCTGTACTTACCCAATAACTTGAGGTATCCATTGAACAGAACCAATGTCGATAGTTTCTTCTCGTCATCTGTGAAGTCAACATTTTGTTTGTTTAAAGTCGATGATGACTGCTGAATATTATGAATATTGTGAACATTATGAATATTCCTTCACATGCAATCTGCCTTGTGTAAGACCTGAAGCAATATTTCTACAACTAATTTTTCTTCCTTGTTCATAATGAATCTATCTGAACAAAGGGGGAAAAGGTATATTGTGTCAAACCTGTTATCACTTTCAACTAAACACTATCATCATCACCGCATTGGCCGATTTTATGTGGTTACACATTGTGATTGATTGATTGGTGGTTGTTTTACGCCATGTCGGCAACAAAAGCCATATTCACGGCGAGAAGTGTTGGTCGTAATGCGAAGCATTACGTTTGATGCGAGGAGAGGAAGAGACCCTCCCCCGCCGCTGCGGCGCTGCCTGCTCACCTCGGCCGACCCCCGGCTCGCCACCCCCCCCCCTCCCTCGCCACCTTCTTTGTTCCAGCGCTCGCGCCTCACCCGACGCCCGCTGCTCGCCACATCTCGCCCTCCCCCGGGCCGCCCGCTTTCACACCTCACCTGCTGTCGCCGCCCCCTTCCTCCCTTATAAGGCCGCCCGCCGGCCTCCCTCAGGCACTCACCCTCCAGCCGTCTTCCACCTCTCTCCAGTTTCCTCGACGCCCGCCTCCCCAAGGACGTCTGCCGAGGCGGGGAACGGGCCTCCACTCACGTCCCCCGACAGGCGCCCTCGCCGTCAACCACCTCTCCCGAGCGGGCCCCGCCTCCCTCGTTCCTCGGGCCGCGCTCCTCCTCGGGTACTTCGGGATGCTACGGCAGTCCAACCTGCTGGCCCCGAGCCCCGAGGGGTGGGGCGGCCCCCACACCCTCACCCGAGACGACGTCCGCCCCGCGCCCGGTGGTCTGCGCCTCCGGATCCGCAGCTCCAAGACCATCTCCAGCCCCTCGGGCGCGGTCGCCCTCTTCGTTCCTGCCATCCCGGGCTCCGCCCTCTGCCCCGTGGCGGCCTGGTTCGGGGCCGTCGCCCTCTGCCCCGCTGCACCGGACGCGCCAGCCTTCATGATGCCCTCGGGCCATCCCCTCGACCCGCGCTCCCTCACCGCGCTGCTCCGGGGGGCCCTCTCCGCCCAGAGGCGTTCACACTACACAGCCTCCGCCGTGGAGCCGCCCAGGCCTGCCAGCGCGCCGGGGTCCCCCTCGCCGAGATCATGGCGCAAGGCACCTGGACCTCCGCGGCGGTTCACGCATACGTGCCCCGCCTCGCGCCCTCGGGCGCCCCTCGAGCCCTCTCCGCCGTTTTGGTGGAGGGCTCCTCGGCACCCCCTCACGCCACTGACATTTGACCTGACCCGAACTTTTTCACCTTATCTTGCTCCTCATGAGCTTACCCACTCCTTCCTGGGAGCCTCTTACTAGCTTTATTACTCTGCTCCTTACGAGCTTGTTCCTTGCTCACTGGAGCTTGTTCATCATTACTCTTAACTCTGTATTACTG
The DNA here is from genome assembly GCA_030323885.1 of Branchipolynoe longqiensis. Lineage (NCBI taxonomy): Eukaryota > Metazoa > Annelida > Polychaeta > Phyllodocida > Polynoidae > Branchipolynoe > Branchipolynoe longqiensis. The sequence continues at coordinate 4,841,812 of CM059200.1, forward strand.
TGCATTCATCACACTTGCTCCTTATGAGCCTATTTGCTGTTTCATTGAGTGTCTGTTTCGTTAACCTGTATGCACTGTTTGAGGCGTGAAATAAAACGCCTTTCTTCCACCCCCGCCTTGCTTTCTTCCTTTTCGCGCATCTAACTTATAATGGTTATATTCTGTCCATTTTTGTTTAACCATCACTTTTACACAGAGTGTAAATGCACACAATCAAATATTTGTCAAAAGACACATACCAAATTAAAAAGGTGGTTACAGATTATATTGTTGGAAAATGTTAGCACATGGGGTGGAGGGGGTACTTCCAACAATTAATCACAATATCTTTCCTGAAATATGTTCCAGTGTGTAAAAGCTAAGTCAGGGAACCATTTTATATGGCTTTTGGGGTCCATAACAATATAACAATCGGTATGCAGGTATTGCAATACCTCAGGGAGTTTGACACCCCTGCTCTGCAGAGTTGTAAATTACTGCCTTGTGGTACAGGTTCTTGACAGAACCGAAGGCTAAGGGAGCAAACCCTGAACAGAAAACCATGTCACTGTGGCAGCATTAAGGGCGGTTGATGTATGGAACTCCCAACATCTCCCGACCAGCCACTGCAGGGACAAATAGTTTTGCGCCTGTCTGGACATGTTCTTGCCGGTGTGATACCTCTATTTGCTCCCCGAGAGAGTGCCACTGGTAACTTGCAAAAGCCAGCAGCACTTCAACACTTTTGCAGGCAGCTTTCATGAAATGTAGCTAAATGCAGAGCGGCAGACAAGTAATGAAAGCAGTCTTTGTCGCATCGCGACCGACAGCATGATGATGATGAACAATATATTAGGGAGTATATAATGAAAATGCATTTGCGATATTATTGTACATCAGCTCTATCCAATAATGGCTGCCAAGCATGGGAGACCAAACTTATTGGTTGCCGTTTTGCTGTTTTACATCCTAGCAACATCTAAGGACATATCAGGATGGGTACTGACTTCCGATAGCGCACTCATGACAACTTTATAATGCTGCCCCACTGGGAAACCATGCCACCTGCACCATGACCCGATATCCCACAGTCACATTATCCTGATACTGTGCTAACCAGTCCTTGCCCTATCATATTAATATTAATGCCGAGCGCCAGGCTAGCTAGCGACAAGTATCAATTCTATAAGTCATTGATTCGACTCGGCTGGGATTCCAACTCCCGACCTTTCACACGGGAAACTGCGCTATACCGATTCTCCCACTGAATCCAGTCGACACTTGTTGGTGCATAATGATACCTTTATTTTCATGTCTTAACCATTTAATAAACTGATGACATTTCTTGTTGCAGATATACTAGCCATATATACATTTGTTTTTAGACTACAAATACACAAAGGATTTCGTCGGCAACTTTCAGCTAACCAATCAGACATCTGAAAGAAAGATGGCCTTTAAAGTACATCTATATTCGCAGGGACAGTTTATCGGGGTTGCCGGGCGGCTCATGTTCTGATTCAGTGTGTACTTGATATTTAGCGTCACTTTGGCTGTGAATGAACAACATGTTACTCAGGGATGAAAGTGGTCTCCGACAAAAACGCGGAAATCAGACCAAGATGTGGCACTAACGGTGAATAGGATTTGCAGTCAAGGAATCGTGGGAAAACTCCCGAAGTCAGGTTTCAACTGTCCTTGTTGTGACTATATTATCACGCTCAAACCTAACTTTTTCTTGGTTGGGTTTGATGTTCTAGCAATATCTAAGGTCATATGAATGGGATTCAGATTAATCAATTGCTGTGATAATAGTATATATATTTGTTTAACGTTAATCAGTAAATATAGAAAACCGCAGAAATCTGCAAAATCGCAGAGATCTCTCATCCCTTCTTACTTACCCGCGTCCCTAATTAACCGTGGTAGGCGGGTAGCCAATCCGTGCAGGTTCTCCTCCAGAACCAGCAGCAGATGCCTTGACCCCTGCTTCTCCATCCGGGCCCTGACCTCCTGCAGCGCCGCCTGGCTGGCGGTGGACACGCTGGTGTAGTCATCGGATGCCAGCTGCACCAGGACGTCAAGGGCCCCTGCAGAGGCGGCCGGCATCGAACTACCAGGGATGAAAGTGGTGTCGCAGGGGAAAAAAAGAAAGCAGAAATCAGTGAGTGGTCATTTCTACAGCTCATAACTTAGTGTCTTAAATTTCCATACAACACACAAATCTTTTACTTTTTCAATCAAAATTGATGGTGATATGAACTAAACAGTGGATTTATGTGTTTAATTTTTTTTCAAGCATTCTATTTATATAAAGCTGATATGAAAAGAGAAATATGGAAAAAGGACACCAATATGAGCAGAAGACTTGTAACAAAATGAAAGCCACCCCCCTTCATTCCGATCGATTTTGGCTATTACAAGCCCTTCTTTTTCATTCATTCTAACTGCCAACTTTGCTTTAGCTTGCTTCTTGCACATGTTGTCTTGACATGCATATCATCAGAATATTTGTGAGGGAACGTGTGCTAGTAAAAGTACACTTTTCGTGAAGCTAGTATCGGGTGTACCCATGACTGAAGCCGTGCATATTTGAGGTGTCCTCTACGGCAGAGTGGTTAGAGTGTCTGACTTTTTTCTAGGTCGGACTCATAATCTGAGGGTTGGTGGTTTGATTCCCCGTGCCTCCACCTCTGCCAATTTGGATTTCCACCGCTGTGTACAACTTACAGCGTCATCAAAGGATAAGTTGCTCTAATACCATGTATATGTGGTGTGGGAGGTGAAAAATCCCTTGGGTCGGTAACAGTGTAGGCTCAGGCTTTCTATCGACAAACTGTCTAATGGTGAAAACAAGTCTATTCAGACTTATCCATGATAAGCAGTATAAATCTTCAAGAAAATAAATATATTAGAGATGCCAAAAAGCTGTAAAACCTACTTGCTACATTTTGTGAGCAGGCTTTCCGCCCAGGCAACAATAGCGAGTCGAACCTGCCAGCTCGGGTGGGACACGAGTGGTGTTAGCTTGTTCACCAGAACCTGCAGTTTGTCGGCGGTGACCTTGACCCACTCTGCTGACCTTGACACACGAAGGTCAGCTAGCCTCGCCTCCATCTCTGTGGGGAGTCCTAAGCATGGAGAATCCAGAAGTCACCATGACAACTCCTCGAGATCACTCAAATGTCAGAAACTCAAAAACATTGGAATATGCATCTTTAATATAGCATACACTATCACAGCTAAATAAATTACCTCCTAGGAACATCTACGGTCATATCAGGATGGGTACCAACTTGTGACAGCACACACACTGATGGGCTCTTTATTGACCAATTTCATGTGACGTCAGCACGGGTATCTAGGTCAGTGCTGGCTGCAGGATGACACACTGTCACACTACTAACTCAATGGCTATGAGCAATCTTCATAGAGAAAAGGTGAAATATCTCTAAAACCATACCACCTAGACACAAACCGCTTGAAACATATATATAGAAAACATATTCAACGAATAGATTATATTAAATTTATATGGTTAGGGTTCTGGATTTCTATAGATTTTGAATAAAATCGACGTTTTGCACTACGCGTACCGGCAAACTGCCCGCGAAGGGTAAAATACGGCAATGCTATGTCTATGTGGATCTTTTATTTTTGTAAAATAAATTTAAAAGCTTTCATTGGATCGATTAAAAATATCTTGATGCGCGATTGAAGAGGAAGATCTGAAGTATTTAATGTACCCTAAGAGCAATTTACGCTGAAAGTATTAAAAACAAGAGATAATAGTGAAATTTGGGATATTCTGAGTGTCAGTGCCAGTGCATTGTCAATGGCCGTGAGCAATCTTCATACAGAAAAAGTGAAATATCTCTAAAAAGACACCACCTAGAGACAAACCGCTTGGTACACATATAGAAAACATATTTAACGAATAGATTATATTAGATTTATATGGTTAGGCTTCTGCATTTCTATTAATTTTGAATAAAATAAACGTTTTACACTGCGCGTACGGGCAAACTCAGTGGCAGTGTGCCTTCGTTCTGCAGCCGAGCTGCGCGCGCATACCCGATGTTTACAAACATTGAAAGAGGTCTATAGTGCTGCACCACTGGGAAACCATGCCGACAGCATCATGACCCGATATCTCACAAAGTCACATTATCCTGATACTATTGCGAATCAGTCCTTGTCCTCTAGTAATGCCGAGTGCCAGGCTAGGTAGCGTTACAAGTATCAATTTTATGAGTCATTGGTTTCACTCGGCTGGGATTCAAAATCCTGACCTTCTACATGGGAAGCCAGCAAAATTTGGCCACCGCGTCCAGTTAATAGCATAGTCGATATTTGGAATTATCAGGCTATGTGCATACCTGTAGAAGGCTGCACTCCATCATCCAGGGGTTTGTCCGCGAGAAGGAGGCTCTGGTCGCCAAGTACGATGGCGACAGTCGCTGTCCACACCTCGATACTCACCTGAAACCGGACTTGAACATTAGTTGGTTGGTTGTTGGAGTTTTACGTCCTGGCAACAACTAAGGACATATCAGGACGGTTACCGACTTGTGACAGTGCACACTTATGGCAACTTTTATAGTGCTGCCCCACTGGGAGACCAGACCACCAGCACCATGACCTGATATCCCACTCAGTCAACATTATCCTAACACTGAGCCCACCAGTCCATGCCATATCCGAATAATGCTGAGTATCAACTTTATAAGTCATGGGTTTGACTCAACAGGGAATTGAACTCCCGACCTTCCACACAGGAGGCATGCGCTCTACTGATTCAGCCACCACGTCCGGTCGCGTATGATAAACAATCAGCTGCTAATCCAGTTTATCGGCTAATGGACACTCAGAAGATTTACACAAAACAATGTAAATGACTTTATGTTTCTTACCCCAATGACGACATGGCCCTGCTTGACGTCACGCGTGGCAACGCGCGTCGCCGCCATGGTGATGCCAGGAAGGAAGGACGAGAATGTCGTCCCCACCTGCGCGCGTACACTACTGTCTGAAGGGGAACATTTACAGTAGCATTCATACAAACATTTGAAATGAAACTCAAGGGTTTTCAATGGTTTTGTGGACTTTCATACAAGTTTTTTTAAAGGGTTTTTCAAGGACTTTTCGAGTGTTCAAAATGTACCAGAAAATGCTAATTTTTCAATGTTTTCTCGGTAACATGTTTTAGTTTACACTATAATTAAGTAACTAAGTAAAAAGTGACAACATAATATTATCGAATATTTATTTACATTGTATGGTTCACTCTTCACCAAGTTAAACAGCCGCCTTGATAAACACTCATCACAAGACTTGTTGACATGGCATTAACCGTAACAAGGTTTACACTAGCGGCATAATAGGCAAGGACTACTGGAAATTGACATTTTCAAGGATTTTCAATGAAAACAGGTGCTATTCAAGGGTTTTCGGGTACTCTTGAATGCTATTTCAGAATTCAAGGGTTTTGGGGATCTGAGCAAACTCTGTTACAGTCATCTTTACTCCTGCTTAAAAGTGATTAATCTTTTGATAATACAAATAACAGTGTATGATCTTATGATCCAAAAATAAACCTACCCTGGATCTTCCAGTATTTATGAGCCACCATGGACTTATTGTCCAGAGGCCGCTTTAGGAGTGAATGATGACAAAATCGAATGTTATAAAAATTAAGGCTATTTGAAAAAAGAAATTCAAGACTACTTTAAAGGGACCAGCTATAGGTCACTGAGAGATGACCCGTACTCCGACAAATGCTCTCCAATCATTCGTTTGCCTGTTTTCAGTTTATGCAACCACATATGTGGGGGGAGGGTGCTGACATTGCTTGCTTCTGTTGTGTTTTATTTAGTCCAGCAGCACTGACACTTTTAGACAACCATATAGAGAAACAAATGTTAGAAATTGCAATCTAAAATAATAAATATAAAGTTCAAATGTTTATTTATCATAACCAGCTACTTTTTGTGTGAATAATTGATTAAATTATGTAGATTAATAGACTTCAAAAGTTGAATTGAGAGCTTTCTGTGGCTGCCATCTTGTGGGTGGGGAACCGCTCTAGGTCATGTGATGAGGGAATCCCACCTATGATGTCATTCATACATCACAGACCTCAACTCTCCTCCCACATGTTCAGTGGCATGAACTGAACAAACTAAGCAAAGGTATGTTTGGAGAGCTTTTGATGCTGGATTCGTTTGTATCTGGGTGAGGTATAACCGGCGGCTTTAACAGCGTACATCGTGGCTTGCAAACCGGGCTTACTACGGAATAATTAAATCCTAAGTGACACTCAGTGCCCATGTAATAGCTCCTGCTGGAATCTTTGGACTATATTTTGTTGGTTGTTGGAGTTTTACATCCTGGCAACATCTAAGTTCATGTCAGGATGAGTACTGACTTGTAGCAGTGCGCAGTCATGGCGACTTTATAGTGCTGACCAACTGGGAAATCAGGCTGCCGGCTGCCATCACTCGATATTGCACTCAGCCACATATATCCTGACACTGAGCTAACCAGTCCTTGCCCTATCCTATTAATGCCGAGCGCCAGGCTAGGAAGCGACAAGTATAAATTTGGTATGTCATTGGTTTGACTCAACCGGGAATCAAACTCACGATATCCCGCATGCGAGGCACGCGCTCTACCAATTCGGCAACCAGGCCCGGTAAGTGAGGGGTGGGGGGGAAAAGAGGGTTAGGGTTCATACCCACAATCCAGGACTTTCAAGGCCCTTTCAGTGCAAAATTCCAGGATGTTCTAAAGACGTTTATTAAATTAAAGTACTCCGAAACACAGCTGTACTCATACTCGATTCACTGGGTAATATGTGAATTGTGAATAAGCAGGAGAAATACCAATGACTATATGTATGGTTTTAATATGAAAATCAAGAGGCCGGATAATAAACCCACACATTTTTACTTTTAATACGTAACATCATTGATTGAAGTTTGGGTCCGTTGCCAAAAATAGGCTTTAAAAAGAAATGCTCACGATTTTCCATTTTCAAGGAATTTCAACGATCATAGAGAAATTCCAGGACTTGCCAGGCCTTTAATACTCAATTATCAAAGTCTAGGACTTTCCAGGTTTTCAAGGACCTGTACGAATCATGTTATATACACGTCAACTCTTTATGGTCTTACTTCACCAGGTTTCTGTATGCTATCTTTATTATACTCAACAATTGTCCTAGATTAGTTAATAAGCCAGATACTTAGCCATTCAAAACACTGGTGTCAATCAAATTTGCCCTCTCTCCTTCCCAAAATTAAAAAGATTTGACGGTTGTTTTTGTTTGTTTGCATTTTGTCAATTTTCAATGCCCTTTCAAGGGATTTTCAAATTAAGGGTCTTTTCAAGAGACACCTGCAAATTGAAGGCCTTTTCAAGAAACACCTTAAAATGCAAGGCCTTTTCAAAGGACACCTTCAAATTCAAGGCTTTTTCAAGGGACACCTTAAAATTCAAGGCCTTTTCAAGATTGTGCTGACTAGCAACAAAAAAAACAAAGAAAACCTCCAAAGCCAGGAGCCCCCACCTTGTGAGTGCGCTGCAAGGAGATCCAGCAAACATCTACCCGAGGCAGCCTGCAGACGGTGGTAGGACTCGGTGGTGAGCAGGCTGAGCAGCAGGCTGACGGCATGCCCCAGGGCAGGCAGGAAGGGCAGGCTGTACACGGTCCGGCGCAGGTCGGGGTGCACGCCGCTCACCAGCGCAGACACGCACTGCACCACGGCCAGCTTCAACTCCTCTGGACGGTCTGCACGAGACGTGAGTTGGGAGGTCAGCCGAGGTGGTCAATAGTTTCAGTTGTACAGAGGGCATACCGAGGTTGGTTGTGTGGTTGTGTGTGTGTGTGTGGTTGTGTGTGTGTGTGTGGTTGTGTGTGTGTGTGTGTGTGTGTGTGTGTGTGTGCGTGCGTGCGTGCGTGCGTGCGTGCGTGCGTGCGTGCGTGCGTGTGTGTGTGTGTGTGTGTGTGTGTGAATGTGTGAGTGTGAATGTGTTTGTTTGTTGTTGTTTATGTCCTAGCAACATCTAAGGTCATATCAGGACGGGTACCGACTTGTGACAGCGCGCATTCATGGCGACTTAATAGTGATGTCCCACTGGAAAACCAGGCTGCCACCACCATGACCTAATATCCCACTCAGTCACATTATCCTGACACTGAGCACACCAATCCTTGCCATGTCCTAATAATGCTGAGCGCCTGGCTAGGAAGTGACAAGTATCAATTTTTAAGTCATTGGTTTGACTTGACCAGGGTTCAAACCCACGATCTACCAGCACGGGAGACGCTCTAACTCATTCGGCCATCCCGTCTGGTCGTATGAATGTGTGTGAGTGTGGATGTGTGAGTGTGTGAATGTGGATGTGTGTGTGTGTGAGTATGGATGTGTGTGAGTGTGAGAGTGAGTGAGTGAGTGTGGGTGTGTGAAGGGGGCGGGGAGAGTGTTAGTCTTGTACGACTTTTAGGATTTAAAGTTGTATAGTCCGATGGTTTGGAGTTTCGGTCATTATTCTGAGATAAACATATTAAATGGAGTGATTTCTGTAATGTACCATACTTTAGTTTGATGTAACTTTCATTATAAATGACCAACCTTTGAGATATTTGAGGGGCAAATATGCTAAATGGTTGACACCATAACCATATGCAGTAACAGGTTCTATCAAATTGACTTGGTGTTCCCTTATATGTGGCAACAAATGCTTAATAAGTTCATCAGTATCTAAGTTAGATATGTAGAATCAAATCTAGACAATTGCTTTGGTTTTGAAATTGTTATGCTTTGTCAAACTATGCAGCTTTAGTAAAACACTGACATAACATAACCCACACTATGTAATAAAATGTTTGTTTGTTATTGTTTTGTCATAGCAACGTCTAAGGTCATATCAGGATGGGAACCGACTTGTGACAGTGCACACTCATGGTGACGGTATAGTGCTGCCCCACTCAGAGACCAGGCCATCAACACCATGACACGATATCCCACACATTATCCCGATACTGTGCAAACCAGTCCCTGCCCTATCCTATTATTGCTGAGCGCCAGCCTAGGCAGCAACAAGTATCAATTTTATAATCGGTTTGACACGGCCGGGATTCAAACTCCCAACCTTCCACATGGGAACCGTACGCTCTATCAATTCGACCACCACATCCGGTCCCGCTGCTAGATAGTTAGCTCAGCTTAGCAGAGGCCTGATGATATATTAGGTTAGAAAATTAACTAAGACACCACCTACAATAAAATGGATACACTGAATGCATACACTGACCAGATATACCACAAACCCTTAATAGACTACATCACCGTTCCAGTGGCGCGGCGCGGTGCATTGTGGGATGCGTCAGAGCAAAACAAACCTGCGAGAAGCACATGGCACATGCTAATAGACTGGTCCAGCTATGAAATGTGCTAGTTTCAGCTCATCTCAGCTCTTGTTTGAAACAGAGAATACTAACTAACAAAATATATATAATAAATTAAGATATTAATCCTTTATCCAGCATTGCATTTACATCAATATAATCAGCACATCTTATGCCATGTGCATTTAGATTTAGACAAATCTGTGTTAGAGTTAGTGTTAGAGCGATAGCCAGAGTCAGTTTTACTTATTTTATTCATGTTTTTATTTATATCCTATGGTTAATGACATTTCTATGTAGAACTAGAAAATGAGTAGGGTTAATCAGATATCGGTTATATATTTCTCTGAAACAAGTGCATGTCAACACATTTGGCATTTTAATATTTAGAACAAGAATTAATAATGGTGATGTGGATATCACTGATTGCTTTGTGTGGAATTGTATGTTTCCTAGCTCAAAATGTTTAACTATGGCTAGTTTTGTCTTAGCTATATTCATCAGATCATTATATTGTATGTGTGTGTACATATTTATGCCAAATCGTTATGCGTTTCTATTCATTTTGAATAAAAAATCAAAGTTTTTCCCTACGTGTATCAACAAACACAATGGCCATTCATGTTTGCTTTGCTGCCAAGGCCGTCTTCAGCGCATGCGCAGTCGGAACCGTGATCCCGTCTATTAGCTGAATGTAATATTTTATTAAATTGTTCTTGTACTGTATTCAGATGAATAAAAATGTTTACCAACAAAAAAATTTAAAATTAAGAAATGCACCTACCTGAGACTTGTGCTTCGGGGCCTGAGATGAGGACGCAGAGTGAGTTAAAGATGTCCTGGAAGACCTCAGCACGCGTGATGGCGGACCGACACACCACCTGGCAGAGAGCGTCCACAACATCACGGCACACCTCGGCGTCCCTTAAACAGCAGCAGAACAAACAGAATAAAGCAGGGCTGGACGGTTTTTTCCACTAGGTGGGTGGGGGGAAAAACTGAGAGAAAAAACGGCCTGGAAAAAAACAGGTTTTGTCCACTCAAAGCGGAAAAAACTGGAAACCACTTGTTTTTTTTTTCTTTTTGAAGATTTACACTGCAAGGTGGGAAAAAGAAGGGGGAAACATGGACAAACCGCCCCGGAGAAAACAAGTTGTGTCCACTCAAAGCGGAAAGAAAACTGGAAAAAAAACTTCCGTTAAGAATAGATTGTGTGGAACAAGTGATTAACTCATCATTATGACACGGTCTCAGTTTTATAGTACGTAGTTTTATGTGTTGAATAAACTATTCCTAACAGTTCTATGTTCAGTTCATTTCTATGTAGTAGGCTATGTATGTGTGGATTAAACTGGTTCAATCCTGGTTTTTCCCCCACTGTCCTGGAAGATTCAGGTTCTATCAGGGCAAAAAAACAACCCTGGAATAAAGAAAGCATCACCACACCTAGGAACCGTCGGATTGTTACGGAATGAAGGAATCTTTGATGCTTGTTTGTTTGTTGTAGTTTTACGTCCTGGCAACATCTAAGGTCATATCAGGCGCACTCATGGGGACTTTACAGTGCTGCCTCACTGGGAGACCAAGCCACCAGTACTATGACCTGATATCACACTCAGTCACATTATCCTGACACTTAACAAACTAGTCTATTACAGTATTAGGGACCTGCTTGCCAATACACCTACCTATTGGGGGACTGCTTGATATAGATACGCAGCGGGAACAAAACATATTCCTGGAGGAGTCCGAGCTGGCCATCGGTCACCCCGCCTAGCAGCTCGGTCAGTGTCGCCACATTACTCCGCGTTGGTCCCTGCGTCACAGCGACGCACGCCAGGCGCAGACGCGCAAACACCACCTTCATGGCGTCATCAGTCACGTCCATGGCCGCATGAGATGTGACAGTCGAACTGGTCTGATGTCAACCTGCGTGAGTGGAAAATTGGTTGGTTGGTTGTTGGAATTTTACATCCTCGCAAAATCAAAGGTCATATCAAGACGAGTACCGACTTGTGACAGTGCACACTTATGGTGACTTTAAAGTGCTGCCCCACTGGGAAATCAGGCCACCAGTACCATGACCTGATATCCCACTCAGTCACATTATCCTGACACTGAGCTAACCAGTCCTTGCCCTATCCTATTAATGCTGAGCGCCAAGCTAGGAAGCGACAAATATCAATTTTGTAAGTCATTGGTTTGACTCAACCGGAAATCGAATTCCCGATCTCCCGCACAGGAGGCCTGCGCTCTACTGATTTAGTCACCGCAAGCAGTGCACGGATGGAAAGTTTGAAGCTGGTATTTTGGAAGTCACCCTTTCAAAGTAGCAATGTTATTTCGTCTTAATTAACTTCATACAGATACTATAAGAGTTCGATTTTTTTTCTTCTTCCAAAACATGCCATCCACAAATGTTATTTATCACCACTGGCAAATTAAATTCCACAAAGGGTGGTTACACTATTTTGTTATTAAAATAATGCTGACTACTCGAACGGGGATCGAACCCCAGGCGTCCTATCACTCAGCCATTTTACTGGATGGGATGGCTGAGTGAGTAGAATGCCAGCTTCCTGCGCGGGAAGTCAAGGGTTTGATTTGCGGTTGGGTCAAAACAAAGACTTACAAAAGCACTTGTCACTACCATGCCTGGGGCTTGGCATTATTAGGTAAAAGGGGGGGTGGTAAAGACTGGTTGGTTGTTGGAGTTTTATGTCCGGGCAACATCTAAGGTCATATCAGGATGGGTACTGACTTGTGACAGTGTGCACTCATGGTGCCTTTGTAGTGCTATCACATAGGGAGACCTGGCCTGATATCCCACTCACTCACATTATCCTGACACTGTATAAATTTTAAAGTCATTTGATTGACTCAACCAGGGTTTGAACCCCATGATCTACCAAAACGGGAGATGGACGCTCAAATCATTCAGTTATCCCGTCTAGTAGGAAAGACTGGTTTGTCAGTATCAGGATAGTGAGATACCAGGTGATGGTGTTAGTGGCATGGTATCCCAGTGAAGCAGCACTATAAAACCGCCAGGATTATTATGCAGTCAAAAGTCTGTATCTGTCCAGAATCGTGAGCGAATCGGGTGAGCAATGTATGATAACGCGGCTGAGTGACATGATTGGTTGGCTGGCTGGCTGTTGGAGCTTTACGTACTGGCAACATCTAAGGTACTATCAGGAAGGGGTGACATTATGAAGATGTGGGAATTGCTTTCCTAATTTGACTTGATCCTGCAATCGGGGATGAAGTGATCTCCAGCAAAAAACCCAGAAATCAAGTCGAGATTATTACACCGACAGTGAATTTCCGCGAAAACGCGGATTTTCTCCCAGACTTAGCACAATCAGGGAATCGCCGGGAAAAGTCGGAAGTCAGGTTTCAATTAGCCTTGTTGTGCACATGCCTAGCTCGTTCTCATTTGGGTTTTATGTTCTAGCTACATCTAAGGTAATAAAAATGGGATTTCGAACTACCCAAACTGTTGTCATATAACGTTAAATAAAATTATGGGATTTACATATGATATGTACATCCCGAATTTTATTTAACGTTAATAATAGTTAAATATACAAAATCGCGGAAATCTTTTCATCCCTGTGCTATACAAACAGATCTCATAAGGATCCAAGTTTGGGGTCAATCGAACATGACAAACTTGTGATATTGGTTCAATGGTATGAATATGAGCGACCAGTCGAATATATACCTCCCCATGAATTGGAATAACAGGTGCAAGCCCGCAAGGCACATTTCTCTACGGCTTAAAGCTGCATAGTCCAATAAAAATATCAAATTTTCAACAAAAAACAATTATCTAGATTTGATTCTATATATCTAATGTAGATACTGGTGTACTTATTAAACATTTCTTGCCACATACTGACATAGAAGGAAATACTGAGGCAATTTAATAGAATCTGTTACTGCAGAAGTCTAAGGTGTCAAGAGTTTTGGCGTGCTTGCCAAAATTAATTTAGTATGTCTTCACTTCAAATATCTAAAAAGTTAACCATTTAAAATAAAAGTTACTTCGAACTAAAGTAAGGTAGATTATAATGATTAACCTAATGTATTTATCTCAGAAAATTACAGAAACTCAAAAGCATCAGACTATGCAACTTTAAGGTTGCCTCTTCCATGAAGCACAACTTGTGAAAATAATAGCCCCTATTGCATTGTAATAACTCTGTGTCTAAATGAGTCTGATCAGCTCAGCTCAGCAATGATTATGGCTGAAGGATGTTTTGTTTTTTGTTTGTTGTTTTACGTCCTAGCAACATCTAAGGTCATATCAGGATGGGTATTGACTTGTGACAGTGCGCACTCATGGCGACCTTATAGTGCTTCTCCGCTGGGATACCAGGCCACCAGTACCATGGCCTGATATCCCACTCACATTATCCTGACACTGAACCAACGAGTCCTTGCCATATCCTATTAATGCCGAGCGCCAGGCTAGGAAGAGACAAGTATCAATTTTTAAGTCATCGGTTTGACTCGACTGGGATTCGAACCCACTGGTTCAGATCTCCCGATCTCCCAAAACAGGAGACAAACGCTCAACTCATTCGGCCATCCCGTCTGGCTGAAAGACGATGTGAAATAACATTCATAGAGGTGCAGCAGTCTATCATAGACCTGCAGGATGACACCGGGATAGTAAAGTAGTCAGATGACCTTTCATGTTTGTTTGTTGTTTTACGTCCTAGCAACATCTGAGGTCATATCAGCATGGGTACCAACTTGTGGCAGTGCACACTCATTGGAACTTCATAGTGCTGTCCCACTGAGAGACCAGGCTGCCAGCACCATGACCCGATATCACACAGTCACATTATCCGGACATTGTACTAACCAGTCCTCAGCCTATCCTATTAATGCAGAGTGCCAGGCTAGGTTAGTAGGTAGCAACAAGCATCTGCGAATTAGCCGAATAATTATTATTATTTGCAGAGCTACTTCGCTCTGCGAATTAGCACAAGAATGATTTTTATTTGCAGAGCTGTTTTCACAGTTGAATGTAGAACAAATATTCATTATATTGTATTTATAGAGTGGTGTAATTTTCGGTATTGTATTTATCTTTAGAAAACATGAATACAATAAGTAAAACTGACTCTGGCTATAGTTCTAACACTAGTCTGAATGACTAGATTTGTCTAGATCTAAATGCAGATGGCATAAGATGTGCTGATTAGATTGATGTAAATGCAATGCTGGATAAAAGATTAACATATTAATTTATTATATATATATTTTTTTAGTTGGTATTCTACGTTTCAAACATTAGTTGAAATGAGTTGAAACTAACAGATTTCATTGCTGCACTCAATGGTTTAGTTTTACTTATTTTATTCATGTTTTTATTTATATCCTATGGTTAATGACATATGTAGAGCTAGGAAATGAGTAGGGTTAATCAGACATTGGTTATATATTTCTTTGAAACAAGTTTCTGTTGAAACATTTAGCATTTTAATATTCAGAACAAGAATTAATAATGGTCATGTGAATATCAGCCTTAAAGTAACTGATTGTTTTGTGTGAAATTGTATGTTTCTGAACTCAAAATGCTTAACTATGGCTAGTTTTGTCTTAAATATATTCATTGTATCATTATAATGCATGTACATGGATTCGATACCCTATGAACAATGTATGCGTCATTTGAAGATCCCAAGCATGTACTACAGACGGGCCCGGGGGGATATGATTGAAGTATTCAGATATCTCCATGGTATCTACAAGACAGACAGCCCCCTTATCAGAGACTCCAACACCAGGACCAGAGGGCACTCCCTGAAGCTGAGGAGGCGGTACTCCAGACTGGACATGCGACACAACTTTTTCGGCTTTAGGGTGGTTGATCTGTGGAATGATCTGCCGGAGAGTGTCGTAGCAGCAGAGTTGGTGAACTGTTTCAAGTCCCGACTGGATGCATACTGGTCAAGCATTACATATATCTTGGAGCCAGTGATAGTTCCTACAATCCGCCACATCTGAAGAACTGTCTCCATTTCTATTAATTAAGAGTGGCTAACAGGACAAAGGCCTATTATAGCTGTATCCTATTGATTGGTTGATTGATGTGTGCATCCATATTTATGGCAAATTTTTATGTATTTCTATTAATTTTGAATAAAATCAACATTTTGCACTGCACATATCAGCAAACTCTATGGCCGTTTGCTGTCAGCACTGTTTTCAGGACATGCGCAGTCGGAATTACGAACTAGTCTATCACACTGCGCGTATTGGCAAATTCAAAGGCTGGGTGCATTTGTTTTGCTGTCAACGACGTTTTCAGCGCATGCGCAGCTTTGCGAATAACCGTATTGGTGGCTGTTATTTGCAGAGCAGTTCTGCGAATAGCCAGTACGATTTTATAAGTCATTGGTTTCACTCAGCTGGGATTCAAATTCCTGAGCTTCCGCACTGGGTTAGTACCTAAACATAGCTAGTGTCCTGTCATTCGAAGGACAGTCAAATGAAACACTTTGTACACTAACAAATTGTTTGCACATGGCAGGGGTTTAGCGATCACAGGGATCGCTGAAGACAGGTGCTATAATTGATAGATGACCACAATTGCAATTAGCAAATTGTGGAACAAAGTGTTCGTGACGAGTAAGAATAGGCACAGACTAGTAGAATATGGCTTAAGCTTGTCCTTTGGACAAGTGAAAATTGTGGGCTGAAAAACAGGTATTTCGCGATTTCTCGTTCACTCGTATCCTAAATCGATAGAGCTCATTGATAGGATTAAGAATATATATACTTGTGTTGCTCTGTGGTTATCTCGTTATGCCAATTTTTATGAGCCAAAACTGACAATTTATATGACCAGTCAATTGGCCAGGCAAGCCAGTCTTGTGGGGTGTCTCAATTGCCATATTTGATGGGCTGTAAAATCTAAATAGATTATTTAGTACATGATTAAACTACTTTAGTATATGGGTCACTCTCCTGAAAACTGGTCATGGGATAGGATCTAAAAAATCAATAAAAAAACGTCCTACTTATTTTGTCCCTTATATTTGTCAGATTCATGTTCAGATTGGTCGTAATGCTTGCATTGCATTTAATTCGCGGCAGAGGAGTGCCCCCCCCCCCCCCTCCTCCAGCCCGCCAGCGACCCTTGGATGTCATAACACCCCCCCCCCCTCTTCCTCCGCCTTATAAGCGGCGCCCCTGCCTCCTCCAGCCACTACGCCTCCACCTCCGGCCGGACCCATTCCACACATTTTCAGATTTGATGTAAGAAATAAGGCAAATAAAATAAACCGCATGCAACTTTGGTCTTTTTAGTTAAAAAGTGTTTTTGTTCCAAATTTTTTTTTACAGTCAGCCATTTGTAACAGGACATGGGACATGGTTGGATCCTTACTAACATCTTGTATTTCATTGATATATCAAACAAAACAGTTCCCAAATCAAAAGCAAGTACTTTTTAACATGTATGCATGCTTAAATTAAAAAATAAATTATTTGATGTCTTTAGAAATAACATTACAAATTTCCGTCACAGATGTAACCAGTGGTGTCTGGATGCCACACAAATATTGTACACACTAATTATTAAGTGAATAAAGCATGGCTGGGAATTACTTCTTTTTTTAAATCAATATAAGCGCTACACATTTCTGTATATTACGGCATGATTAATATGCTTCTCGGTATGAAATTATTTAATTCTGCTTAGATTTTTATTAAGCAGACTGTGTGGTGTCCTAAACATGTGTTGTTACATCTGAGCAACACATGTTATACTGCCATATGACAGAGCCGTAATCATGGACTACACCTTTATTTTTTATCTCATCTAAGCATATTTTACCTAGATGTAAAGGGGAGATTTCCAGCTTTCATTTGCAACCAAAAAATGTTCAAAATTCAAATATTAGATTTTAACTCTCCATGTGACACTTCTGACCAGTTTTCAGGAGAGTGACCCATATATAAGAATATAACACTTAAAAAAAAGGCAAATAAGGCAAAACTGCAAAACGGTTGAAACACTGAAAATAATCATTGAACTTGTTTCTAATTATTGGCACTTAATCTATGGGTCTATAGGAATATTAATCTCACAATTTTGGCTTGATATATAATTATTGTATGCATTTAGATGCCTGTCGAACATAACCACCTTCATTTGCAGGGTTTCCTCCTAACGTAATCATTATTTTGTTGGAAAAATTAATTGACAGATCATTATGTGGAATGTCATCAAATATACTCTTAAGTAGGTGGAAATAGCCCATATTTGTGAAATAATGAGAAAAAGATTGCACTTAATTAAGCCATAACAACTCAAATATTTAACATCAGAGTATGGGAATCGGTGGGTAGTTTGATAAAAAAAAAATTAAAAATCATACCATCTTCTAGGAAATTTGATAAAGATTCCAAATCTCATGGTGCTTTTAAAAATAGTTATGGTTGCTATGGTAACTTCCGCCGACATTTATTTTGTTAAGAACAATTTTTAATTCACTAATGACATGCTTCAAATTTGGAATCTACAGGTAATTGTATATTAAATAAATGTGTTTTCAATTGTTTAAGAGTAATTCCACGCGATTCCCAGATATGTAAAAACCACATGTTTGGCGAAGAGACACTACAATGTGCATCATTTTCAGACTTCACTGCTGCCCAGTTCATTATGACAATTCCACCATATTTAAGCTATATAGGAGTAGAGCTTATCAGATTGGACGGATGTACAGAGCTCATTTCATAGGTTTGAAATCCAAAGCTTCAAGTTATTAAGTTATTCCATTAACAATTCACGATTCACGATTTTATTGGGGTGTAAAGTGCACCATTTGTAAGGTGCCGATCAATGCGCATAAACATGAAAAGTGAGGTCAAATAGACACATCCCTCCATATATCAGGGATGAAAGTGGTCTCCCGGAAAAAAGCGGAAATGCTGATATTCTCCCATAGGTTTAGCATTGTCAGGGAATCGTGGAAATCTCCTGGAAGTCAAGTTTCATATATATTGGTATATGCTGATAGTGCTGCGCCGTTTGAAGCATGTATTAGTAGTGTACACTGATAGTGCTGCAGCAATTGAAGCATTTGTTATTAATATACGCTGATAGTGCTGCAGAGTCTGCACCACATATTACTTATTATTAGCATACTCTGATGGTGCTGCGGGAATGAAAAATCCCGGAAATCCGCGGAATCGCGGAGATCTTTCATCCCTGATATATGTATATGGGTCACTCTCCTGAAAACTGGCCAGAAGTGTCACATGGAGAGCTAAAATCTAATATTTGAATTTTTTACATTTTTTGGTTGCAAATGAAAGCTGGAAATCTCCCCTTTACATCTATGTAAAATATAAATTGATGAGATAAAAAATAAAGGTGTAGTCCATGATTAGGCTATGTCTTATGGCAGTATAACATGTGTGTCACATGTGTAACACATGTTTAGGACACCACACAGTCTACTTAATAAAAATCTAATCAGAATTAAATAATAGCATATTAATCATGGCATAATATACAGAAATATGTAGTGCATATATTGATCAAAAAAAGTAATTCCCAGCCATACATTATTCACTGAATAATTAGTGTACAATATTTGTGTGGCATCCAGACACCACCGGTTACACGTGTGACGAAAATTTGTAATGTTATTTCTGAAGACATCAATTTTTTTTTTAAATTTAAGCATGCATACATGTTAATAAATACTTCCTTTTTGATTTGGGAACTGTTTTGCTTGATATATCAATGCAATACAAGATGTTAATAAGGATTCAACCACGTCCCATGTCATGTTACAAATGGCTGACTGTAAAATGGGGTTTTTTGGTACAGAAACACTTCATAGCTAAAAGAACCAAAGTTGCACACAGTTTATTTTATTTCCCTTATTTCTTTCATCAAATCTGAACATGAATATGAAGAATATAAGGAAAATAGTGAGTAGGAAGGTTTTTATTGATGTTTTAAAATCCATCCCATGCTGACCAGTTTTCAGGAGAGTGACCCATATATAAGGTTAAATACTGTTGGCAAGTGAAAATCACACAAGACTTGTTCGGGGGACAAGTGAAAAATCATGCTTGTTTCTATCACTGTATACTACCAGGTGCATGATGTACTTTCCCCTATCATAGATGAGAATGGCCAATCAAAAATCAAGAAAATATATTCAAAATTTGTTGGCACTTCCAAAGTGACAGAAGTTGGAATGGTCACAAATTTTGACCATAGCCAGAAAAAAATCTGGAAGATAAACAATCTGGATTTCCGGAAGATTCCCATTTATGTTATGTCGCGAATCACTTGAGTTTACCCACGCTCACTATATCGTGTCATGCTATGTTGCTCGTTCCTTCCTGTCGTATGTAATTATTTACGATTGGAAAACCAGTCCTTTGAAGTTGAGAAACCTATTCAAATGAATAAAACTATACCACCAACAAACAATGGAAATATTACAACTAGTAATACCAATACAAAACCATGAAAATATCACAAGAGTTCCAAAATGCAATGCCTTTAATTAGAACCAGTAAAATACCAATGAACAAGACCAAGACGAGAACATACTTTTGTTTGCTTTTATTAAAACCATTTCTTCTGCTGGTTTAATATGTTCAATATAACACGGTAAATTTTACATTAAGAAAACAGCACATTCTGATTCAATAGTATTACGCGTTACAAACATCTCATGCAACATGTGGTGAAACATGCAATTTTCGCATTTCCGCTTTAGGATTGGACATAATCTGTGAACTAAGCAGCACGTGTATCATTGAACTGGACTATGCGAATTAGCACTCTTACAGAAACTCAAAAGAAAAAGAAATGAAATTTGAGAAAATTTCATACTTTATAGCTCCCACAATTAACTAACCAGTCAAAACACATACTCCATTCCTGGTTAGTTGGTCCCAACATCAATCAACAGGGAACATCTTAAGTGAGAATTTTTAACTGTCAACCTATGTGTATATATATCTAGTAGGACTGTAGTCAGCTCTAAATCTAACTAGCTGCTAACTAAGCTAAACCACCTGTGGATTCGTACATACATTCTGACCTATCACCGAATAAGTCATATTACTGACTGCATCGCTGAAATTGGCATCAATTATAGACATTTGAGAAGGAGCTAATGTGACAGTATTTTAGTACCAGCTTCCACAGGAAATACCGGGCAACTGATGCTTAAATTGTGTGCGAGAAATATCAACTGATATAGCTTATTACAGCTATAGGTATGCACCACAACTACAGGTGTACTAATAGTAATATCCCAATAGTTAATTCTCCACATGAAAATATCTGCATCTAATATGGCTACATACACCTACCGCCACCGACTGCACACAGAAAGAACACACACCAACGTTGAAAATATACCCACAGAAGCACACAGCGTAAAAGGAGCAAATTCATAACAAGTGCATACCACCCAGACATGAGCAGAGAAGTAAAACAAATTAGCTGATTGTGGGCGTATGCCTCAAAACTCGGCCAAAGGCCGAGTAGGGGGCAGCCACCCCACCCCCCTGCCACCGAGAAATCTTTTTACAAGTAGGACACAATTGGTGCAATTTGGTAGCCACTTAGGAGGGAGAAATTTCACTCTTCACCTGTGACATAAGGTAAGAGTAGGCATATAGACCAGTACTCTGAGAATACAGAAGTGTCTTTCTTGTAATCTTGCATAAATGATAAGTCAATAATATAAATAATACACCTATACCATAGTTAATAGTTTCAGTTATTTAATTTATTGTCCAGGAAGCATTTAATTGGCGGAAATCAGCCAGTTGGCGGAAAATGCTCATGCCTGCACCCATCCTCACAGTTCACTGCTAGGCCACGGTCAGGGTACGCCTCCATGGTACGCCTCCGAGGCTTCTTTTTTATTTTATTTTGCCAATTTGCGTTCAACATGTGCCCTGGAGTCGACTCCGAGACGTCACGCTTTTCGAGTAGGAGGCGAATTGGTTGCACAAACAATTGGTTGCACATGCGCACCGAGCAGCAGGGAAGTGCAGGTTATGGAGATCGCCATTTTCAAGCTGCCCAACTGCTAAAACGCCGTTCAGAGTAGTGCAGCATTTGGAATTTCTCCGAGGTGCCTAGTTGAACACGGCCCTGGTTCCTACGTTACAAATACCAGTTCCGGTGTAGCAGGAAATTGCAAACCCCCACTTGTGATTTCCTAGAAAATCTCAAACCCCCATTGCTTATATGGGCATGGGGGGGGGGGGGGGGGGGGGGGGCGCGGCGGCGGTTGCGATTTCCTAGGAAATGACATATATCCCCTGGAAATCACAAACATTTTAATATTCCAAATTCTTATTTATCCATTATTTACTAGTGTGTTAGTTGAATATTACAAAATGCTACAAAGCATGGGGGTTTGCGATTTCCAGGGGGGGGGGGGTTGTGATTTCCCCTCACCTCCCCTAGTAATATTAACCTATATAGAACTGACAGGAGGACAATCTTATACCGGTATAATACTGTCGCCTTGGTCCAAGGTTCAGCTTCAACCCATACACAGGAGAGGCGGTGAGGTGTTTCTTTCTTGCAGGGACAATATAATACCTGTATATTATTACCTCCAAGGACAATTCTACATCTTTATATTATTGCCCCCGCGGAGAACTCGGAGGGGGTGATAGTTTATACTGTTACAGGGGAAGCGACCTTCCACCGCCGTAACACCACGTCTAGTAAGTATCATGTTGGTGAAGGCGGCAAACACAGGGGCACATGGACGCACAGCTTTACCTAATACCCCAGTCACACTACTATTTGCGACTGCTTGTGACCACAAAAAAGGTTGGTCGCAAATGATTCTGTGATCACCGACCTCTGGGCGACCATTTGGGTCGTGAGAGTTTTAGTGCGGAAGCTGCAACCTCCTTGTGACCAAAATGGTCGCAAGGAGGTCGGCGATCACAGAATCACTTGCGACCAACCTTTTTTTTGGTTGCAAGGAGGTCGTCCATAACTGGGTTCTTTCATCCAAAGTGGGCGCAAGCCATAGTGTGACTACTGCTTTACATAATCATCAATATAGTTACCATATACATTGTGTTGCATTTGACTTTCACGCAACCAGTTGCCACCGATCGCATACAAACTGCAGGTTCCTACTTACACATATATACTAAAACCTCAAGAACAGACACAGTTCCACATTTAGATTGTACAAATGCAACAACAGATTACTCGCCTCAATCTTGTTTATACACAATTATAATTATTCTATCACGTTATAATAATAAACGCATATTTTAGAGAATGCATGTGTTGGCCATAACATAAATTAAACGGGAAGTCTTCAACTTGATATAATAATCTACATAGGCTACACACTGATACAAAATACAGTTGTATATATATAACTTAATACAGGCAGTATAGTTGGAAGGGAGTGAATAAAAAAAACACGCACCTTTAATCTGAAATCCCAGATAAATTGTTCGCTTACATCCAGCTAACGCCTTATTTCAGTTATCAGATGGAAAATGTGTTAAATAAGATTAGCTACTTTGACAGTTTCAAAATACCCAATAAAAATTGGAATCTGATAGGCTTAAGTATGGGTGTGACTTCATAACAGATATTATAATGCTACTTAGTGTGCACAAGTTACAGGCAAAGGTGGGATAAGAAAGAGCGAAAAAAAGTTCCCAGTAGACCCAAGTTCTAATAGCTTTAACTCAGAACGCAAATGGGTCGTTATCAGAAACGGTGTACCATATATTTGGTTTCCACATCATTTTTGTGCTGAAATGAAAATATGAAAATTTGCATATCGACACTGAATCTGTTATGGGTTTTTTCCAACTTTTTTCTTGTAAGACAATCCTTTTTGCTTAACTGTAACATACATGTGATTGGGTACAAGGGGGAAAAACTGAATTTTTTTTTAGGTTATCGTAGGGACACGCAGCATCCCACGGAGTCGCAAGAGGGATGCAAATAGTGTATTTCAGGTGTTTCGGCGGCCAGAAATAAACTGAATTAAAAAACACCACAGAATTCTGGTTAAACCGGAGAAATCACATGCCTGCTCTAACTAACAAAATCTTGCTTGAATTTGTTGTCTGCTAAAATGCTAAAGCCCCAGTCACACCTACCCGGATGAGCCCCGGATTTTTAGCCAGACCACCCCCGGACCAGTCACCCAGACTGTCCTGGACAAAATCGCTATTTTGGTCGTTTTTGGCCTCGCAATCACACCTACACGGTCTAGCCCTCAGTCCAGCTGGACCACCCCCAGACTACCTGGTGTACCCACGGAGTAGTCCCGGACTGGAAGTGGCTTGCTCCTGCTATATATACAAAAACGGGGCGCATCCTGGACTGATCAGTGTTAAACCGGGCTATCCGTGGCTCATCCGGCTTGAACTGTGGCTCATCCGGGACGAAACAGCCCCGGACGCGACATGGACCACCCCTGGTCCACACCCGGATCGCAAAATCCCCCGGACCGCCCCGGATGAGGCCGTACCAGCCACGGATCACCAAGGACATCGTCGGATCACGGTCCGGGGCTCATCCAGCCCCTGATCCAGGTCGGTGTGAGTGGGGCTTAAAATGATGTACCAGATGGATGCTACACAGTTAATTTTAACAGCTTTCTGTTTGTTAAATTAAAGATTAAAATCAAAAACTGAAAAAGAAAACTCATATAAGCCATCATATGAATACAGATTCTGCTATTATTTGGAGCGTTTTCTGCTGTTATTTGGAATGTCTTCACTTTTGGTTTCTATGTCACAAAAGTGGTACAGTTTCTGAGAACGACCCAAATATGCTACACACACTAGGCTAGCCCATATTACCCACCTGTTAACCTTTCACGTATCGCCACCATTAACCACACATACGTATTGATATTTCTCCATATTACCCACCTGTTAACCTTTCACGTATCGCCACCATTTATAAAACATACGTATTGATATTTCTCCATATTACCCAGCTGTTAACCTTTCACGTATCGCCACCATTAACCAGACATACGTATTGATATTTCTCCATATTACCCACCTGTTAACCTTTCACGTATCGCCACCATTAACCAGCCATACATATTGATATTTGTCTGCAATATCCACATCATACTACTCTATCGATAATCTTACATCGGCATCGCAGGGGAAAAAATATTTTTAAACACTAAAATACAACCACCTCTGACAATAATTTGTTAAGGGACTTTCAAAACCAATGTTTGCTTTGGATGAAAGTTATTTCTAATTATAGATTCATCATGAACTTACTGTGTTTATTGAAAGTTGCATAGTGCGATGGCTTCGAGTTTTTTGTCATGTTTCTGAGATAAATATATGAGATGGATCATTTTATTCTACTTTACTTTAATTTGAAGTAACCTTTATTTTAAATGGCTAACTTTTGGGATAATTAAAGTGCAAACATGTTTGGCATGCATGCCAAAGACACCACAGGCTTCTGCAGTAACAGATTCTATTAAATTGACCCAGTGTTCCCTTCTATACACGATGAAATGTTTAATAAGTGCATAAGTTAGATATGTGAATATAATCTAGATAATTGTTTTGGTTTTGAAAATTTGATGTTTTCACCGGACTATGCAGCTTTACAGGATCTGTAGAATAATGGTTGTGCGCGTTATTTATTGTGAGAGGTGGTGTTGGTGGTCGCATTTGAAATACCAGGCTTTTTAGAACATGGTTATACAAAAATGCAGACCATATTCTACTAAGTTCATTTTTTAAATTAAAATTGTTTATTATTTTTATTATATTGATGGTGTTTTCAGAGAACAATGTGAAATCCACATGTGACCACAAGCCAGATTGCTGAGTCTGCAGCTCAGATAATGCTACCTCTCCTCCGCATGTTATGGATCTAGGACTAAGGTCCCTGGTGGATCAGCGTATCGACTGCAACCACTTTCCAGGCCTTGAATGACTAAGGTCCCTGATTGGATCAGCGTATCGACTGCAACCACTTTCCAGGCCTTGAATGTCTAAGGTCCCTGATTGGATCAGCGTATCGACTGCAACCACTTTCCAGGCCTTGAATGACTAAAGGTCCCTGATTGGATCAGCGTATCGACTGCAACCACTTTCCAGGCCTTGAATGACTAAGGTCCCTGATTGGATCAGCGTATCGACTGCAACCACTTTCCAGGCCTTGAATGTCTAAGGTCCCTGATTGGATCAGCGTATCGACTGCAACCACTTTCCAGGCCTTGAATGACTAAGGTCCCTGATTGGATCAGCGTATCGACTGCAACCACTTTCCAGGCCTTGAATGACTAAGGTCCCTGATTGGATCAGCGTATCGACTGCAACCACTTTCCAGGCCTTGAATGTCTAAGGTCCCTGATTGGATCAGCGTATCGACTGCAACCACTT
The DNA here is from genome assembly GCA_030323885.1 of Branchipolynoe longqiensis. NCBI lineage: Eukaryota > Metazoa > Annelida > Polychaeta > Phyllodocida > Polynoidae > Branchipolynoe > Branchipolynoe longqiensis. Next base: position 4,867,640 of record CM059200.1, read on the forward strand.
TCCAGGCCTTGAATGTCTAAGGTCCCTGATTGGATCAGCGTATCGACTGCAACCACTTTCCAGGCCTTGAATGTCTAAGGTCCCTGATTGGATCAGCGTATCGACTGCAACCACTTTCCAGGCCTTGAATGACTAAAGGTCCCTGATTGGATCAGCGTATCGACTGCAACCACTTTCCAGGCCTTGAATGACTAAGGTCCCTGATTGGATCAGCGTATCGACTGCAACCACTTTCCAGGCCTTGAATGACTAAGGTCCCTGATTGGATCAGCGTATCGACTGCAACCACTTTCCAGGCCTTGAATGACTAAGGTCCCTGATTGGATCAGCGTATCGACTGCAACCACTTTCCAGGCCTTGAATGACTAAGGTCCCTGATTGGATCAGCGTATCGACTGCAACCACTTTCCAGGCCTTGAATGACTAAGGTCCCTGATTGGATCAGCGTATCGACTGCAACCACTTTCCAGGCCTTGAATGACTAAGGTCCCTGATTGGATCAGCGTATCGACTGCAACCACTTTCCAGGCCTTGAATGACTAAGGTCCCTGATTGGATCAGCGTATCGACTGCAACCACTTTCCAGGCCTTGAATGACTAAGGTCCCTGATTGGATCAGCGTATCGACTGCAACCACTTTCCAGGCCTTGAATGACTAAGGTCCCTGATTGGATCAGCGTATCGACTGCAACCACTTTCCAGGGCCGCGTTCAGGGTCCGTCTCGGAGGCGCCTCGGCGATGCTTTTTGGCCTATTTGCGTTCAGGGTGCGTCTCGGCGACGCCTCCCTTTTCAGGTTGGAGACAAAAAGCGTCTCGAAAATGGCCGCCGGGCTCAGTGGTTTCATCCAATCAGAGCGCAGCATTTCGATTGCAAATGGCCGCCGCCTATGGGGGCGGCCATTTTCGAGGCGACCAACTGCTATTGTTGTTCAGACTAGCCTGACGTCACGGGCGCCTCCGAGACGGAGCCTGAACGCGGCCCAGGCCTTGAATGTCTAAGGTCCCTGATTGGATCAGCGTATCGACTGCAACCACTTTCCAGGCCTTGAATGACTAAGGTCCCTGATTGGATCAGCATATCGACTGCAACCACTTTCCAGGCCTTGAATGACTAAGGTCCCTGATTGGATCAGCGTATCGACTGCAACCACTTTCCAGGCCTTGAATGTCTAAGGTCCCTGATTGGATGAGCGTATCGACTGCAACCACTTTCCAGGCCTTGAATGACTAAGGTCCCTGATTGGATCAGCGTATCGACTGCAACCACTTTCCAGGCCTTGAATGTCTAAGGTCCCTGATTGGATCAGCGTATCGACTGCAACCACTTTCCAGGCCTTGAAATTCAAGGCAAATTCAAGGACTGTCAAATTCTGGTCAACTGCATTTAACAACCAAAAAAACTGCTTAAATACGCATCAATTGTATCACTGTCACATAAGCAGTACACAAGACCACCGGTGGCAAACATGTCCCACCTCACCACAACCATGTAGCACTGACATTTAATAAGACCTTTTGCGCAGAGCATCAACAGTGAGCTTTAATCCACATTAGTTTGTGTCCCTGGCACCAGAGGGCAGGCTGGTGGTGGAAATCCTCGAAGAGAGAATCAACAGAGCATGCTGCACAGTGAGGTGTTGGTCTATATTATTTCTTCCGCGGTCATCAGAGAATGGTCTGGTGAAAACTGCATCCTGTTGGCGTTAGGTGTATTGAATAGAAAATTAATCCACTAGCCAGGAAAGAATTAACTGAAGCTGCAAAAGGGTTCCCTCTTTATGAGAACCAAGTTTACGCTAAAGGTTGTTATATATATAGAATAGCCGACACATTTAGCACTAATTCAATCACATAGCAGTCAATATCACCACTACAAACATAACGATTGCAATCAAAGGTAGAAAGTACAGAAAGACTAATTATCAGGGAGTAAAGTGGTCTCCAGCAAAAAAAAAACACGGAAATCAAGCCGAAATTATTACACCCGACGGCGAATTTCTGCGAAAGCATGAATCTTCTCCCATAGACATGGCACTGTCAGGGAATCGCAGAAAAATGCCGGAAGTCATGTTTCAACTATCCTTGTAGTGCCTATATTATCGCCCATTCCTAACCCTTTCTTGCTTGGGTTTATGTTCTAGCTACATCTAAGGTCATAAGAACAGGATTCGAACCACACAACTGCTGTCATATACATCCCGATTCCTTGACATTTTTTAAGCGTTAATAGTAGATACTCCAAACTGAATTTGTCTTTTTATGAAGTTAATTTGCAAATGGTACAGTTGAAAAGCTCATCAATCTGATTACAAATATATATAATAATGGAAAATTGGTCTATTAATCCCTGAGGTATGAATTTTTTAATATATAATTTTTGCCCTTAATTTCAGACACATTTTTCACGATTCTGCAAATGCTTAAATCCTGATGTTTGAAGCTGCCTACTGAAGGCAAATTACATTTTAATCACATCATTATTATTTTAACTTATTATTTCTAGTACAAATTCTAATCCCAATTTTTTTCAGACCTTGAAAACAAATATTTGTTGAGCAATTTGACATCAAACATGGCAAATCATGCAATTTTCATTAACTGTCCATGATCAAATCTTTATCAAATTAATATCTCTAGTTCTATTTGAGATATTGACTTGATTTTTGTAAAAAATTGATCAGAATTCAAAATATATATAATGTGATTACATTGTCTTTAAGCTATATCCACATTTAAAAAACCTAAAAAATTTGATTGCTCTAATTAGCATACCCATTCTATGGTTAAGTCCAAACTGCTGAAAGTGAGTGCTAAATGGTGGTTAACAATCTACATAGATTTGTAGAGAAAGAATTTGTCTATACATGTACTATTATATTTTTAACAAAAAATATTTCGTGAAATCATGTTTTACGATCATTCAGACCTCAATTTTTCAAATTTTTCCCACCTGAAGTCGGCCGTAAAGGATACGAAACTAAAGCTAGTGATCTCTACTTTACTGTGAAAGTAGTTATTTTTAGCTCTGATGCACTCACTCGCAGCAGACAACGTTCAAAGAGGGGTAGTGTGCTGAGAGCAAGTCTCCTATTTTTCCCAATGCCAGTCAGAATCAGCAACCAGTGCTATCTTTGGAGTACCTATTAAGAGGTAAATATTTGTTTAATCGCGGAAACCCGCGAAACGGTGGAAATCTTTCATCCCTGAATTATACTTTTGTTTTGTTTTGTAAAACTAGCATAGTATTTTAAATGGCTTGTTTGTTGAATTGAGTAATTTCTGGTGGAATGTGTGCTGGGAGGCGAGTGGGAAACAACGAACCCATTTATCGCTCTTTCCAAACCCCATGCTTCCTAAATTTACCTACAGTACACGGTCAGTTGTGAGCTTAGTTGAGGCAGGTTGAGTGTAACAGTTTCAGCAAAAGCTGGCCGGTCATGTAGCTTTCTCGGTTTTCTTAGTTAACAGTCATGCTAAAACTGAGTACATCATTCCCAAATTAAATTCCTCGCAGCGTTTTTGTTTTTGTATTATTTAAAAAAATTAGATTCCTAAGCTATCAAGAATAAAACAATTCTAATTTGGCGACTAACTGTAGATAGTCGCCTCATTCATATGTAGCAGAGTTAAAGGAAAAGAAAACAAGAAATGTTTGTGAATTAAAAAGGTATTGCAATGAGAGGTATGAATGTATGATAAATATGACACCAAGGCTACGCCAGACTTCACCAGTTTGATACGAACTATGCAAATCTATTCACATAAGACTCCTTCACTCGTGCCAATCCCACGAAACTGTCCCCTCATCGTTCACGTGAAAACACACATGGCTCAGGTAATAATGGTGACATCTTCAGGCCAACACAGTGTATGCATAACAGGAGCACAGCAACATGTGTATGCTTAATTAGTGCCATCGCTCTACGCTTACATCAGTCTCAGCAAACTGCTCCTCCCAATACACTTCAGTGGTGCATCACATAAGACTTCTCTACTCGATACGATCCCACAAAACTGTCCCCTCGTGGTTCACGTGAAAACACACAGTGAGGGTAATAACGATGACATCTTCAGGCCAACACAGCATATTCATAACAGGAGCACAGCAACATGTGTATGCTTAAATAGCACTACTGCTCCACACTTACACCAGTCTCATCAAACTGCTCCCACAAGTAAACTTCAGTGGTGCAATGCTGCAGCTAGTTCTGCTCTACACAACAGCAGTTGACCCCCGCTGCTTCAATGTCTTAATTCAGAAGAGTGTATCTCTCTCAGAATGGATCACCATAAGCAGACTAATCATCTGCTCCCTCCTCCTCCTCTTCTTCTTTTATTGTTATCTCATCTTCTTCATCCTCACTTTCAGTTTCCTGCTTCTCACAGAAGGTCCGCCTGCTGCTACGCCGCGTCACTCTTGTTGACCTGGTAACAATAACTTCCTTTTCTTCCACCTCATCGTCCTCATTCACAGTGTCTTCATCTTCACTTTCTTCCAGCTTAATCTCATCTTCTTTGATTAAATCTTTGCTGTCAACATATGTGTTGCTTTCGTCCTCTGTCTTTTTGAGTTTCTTAGTGCTGGCTTTTCCTTTTCCTGCTGTACTCTTTTTCTGCTTTTTTGTTGCCTTTCCGGCAGGTTTTCGCTTAGGCATCACATTTTCTTCCTCTAGTTTCATTTCTTCTGTGCCACTACTGGCAGTATCTTCCACCCTTCTCTTCTTTTCATCCCCATCGTTGTCTGACTGCTCATTAGCATGCCTTTTTGCTGTCTTTGCAGGAACATCCTCTTCGTCATCCATTAATGTCAGGACCTTTTTGCACAGACTTTCTCTCTTTTCATTAGATATTACACGGTCTTTTCCTGAATCAGTGGACTCCAATATCTCATACTCTGAATCAAACTCGGCTAAATGCTGGCAGATGTGCCTCACTGATATATGCAATCCATCTTCACACTCATCAAGGGCAGCCTTTCGGTCTGTTTTGTTCTCAAAAGCAACGTAAGCAAACATTGCTGTCAGGGGCTCAATCTTACGCACTACTATGGCACCTTTTGAGGTTTTGTTGATTCCACCAAGCCATTTCCTCATTCCACATGCAGTTGCATCATGTGGAATAGCCGACAGACGGAGGAAGTACAGTGAACCTACTCCAGGTGCTTCAGCCTCTGCGCGTGCTACCATGTGTGAAAATATACTCTGCAGCACCTGGACTTTCTCAAAAAAAAAAGTCTTTCGGAGAAATTCACGATCTTCCTTTGGCAGTATTTGATTACCACCTGTTCCAATGGATTCCTCTATTTCACAGTGAGGACCAAACTGTGCTATATGCATGTACATGTTCATTGCAGAGAATCTTCTGGTACCATCAGTCTGTGATGTGCTTCTATGAGCAGCATTGGCAAAGGCAACATAGGCAAAAATGGCAGGGCCATCAACACGCCGGACAAGTGCTGCACCCTTGCTACCACCAATGCTACCACCATACTGTCCCCACACAGAACCAGCAGACGCATTCTTTGGTAAGTCTCTTATGAAAAGAAAACAGAGGAATTTGCTGTCCTCCTCTTCTGCTTCGGACCGTTCAACCATGTGAGTGAAGATGACTGGTTCACTCGGTACCTCAGCAGCGTTTGTTAGGGGATCAAAGTAATATTTTTGACGAAGTTCAGTTCTTGCATCTTCATCCATCAGTTTATCTTGTCCCGTCTCTGTTGCCTCCAAGACTTCATACTGTGGACCAAACTGGGCAAGATGGCGATATGTGCCTTTCGCAGACCAAGCTTTACATGGCTCATTCTCCATTTTAGCAGCATTACGATGCTGAGCATTATCAAATGCTACATAAGCAAACATTGCTTGGCCTTCTTTGACTCGACGTACCATCTTAACGCCCTTACTGAAACCACGTGGACCATCAAACCAGCCCCAAATTTCACAAGCAGTGGCATCTCCCGGCAACTGATCCAAGTGAATAAAGCATTCAAATTTATCCCCTGGAGCAATGGCTGAACTTAAATCACTGAAGCTTCTAGGCTGCATTTTATCTTGGTCTGATTTGTCTGCTTTGCCCCATTTAGATTTGCTTGATGGATCTGCATTTTCTGCATCTTGATAATCAAATATAGTTGGAGAGATCATTTCCATTTCCACATTGAAGCCCTCATGGCATAACTGCCTATAATCCAGGGAGTCTGCTCTGAGCGCATCCTGAAGACTGTTGAACTTCATGTAGACAGTGCACAACTCACGGCTTTCATTTGGTTTCAAGATGATCCCACCTTTAGCAATAGTGATATCATGGTCACGGAAGAAAGCTCTCAGCTCCTTGTACCTCACTGCACCTGATATGTTTCGCAACATGATATAGCCAGGGGGTGAGTAGTTATCATCCATATCATCCTTCTTAGGCTGCCTGGGTTCTTCGGGTCCTCTCCCTGTGCCTTGTTTGCCCTCACCTTGCAATGTTTGCCATGATTCTTGATTTTCAAACTTACTTTCAGAAATCCTCTGGATGTGTACATTATTCCCTGGAAGGGATCTGGTATTCAACGATTCTGCTCTGGTAGCATCCAGTTGGTTAATGAATTTCACATACACAACTGATAAATCCCGAGAGGTCTCATTTGGCAAGATTATGCCACCTTTAGAAATTACCATGTTATGTAGACGAAAGAATGTTCTTAATTCCTTGTAACGGACAGACCTGTCCATATTTCTGATCTGAATGTAACCTGACGTAGAACCACTTCCCTGATCATTCCGGTCGCTTCTTCCTGAGTATTGATCATATCTGTCATATCTTGGTTGGTCATTTCTATCTCCTTTGCCCGCCTTTTGATTTTCAAACGTGTTCGCAGAAATCAGTTCCATTTCAATATTATTTCCCTGAAGCCTGCCATACCTGGTTGAGTCAGCCCTAAGTGCATCTTGACGATTCACAAATTGGATGTAAGCAGTGGAAAAGTCACTGTTGTAATTTTTCAAGATAATACCACCTTTTGCAATAACCATATCATAGGCACGGAAAAACTCCCTGAGCTCATTATATCTGATCGATGCAACTACATTGTTTATCTTGATATATCCTGGCTGATTAGAATGATCTTTATATCGACTTCCATCTTGGTGGTCATCATTTCTGCCTCTATTCTCCATCTCATATCTTTCAAAGTTGGTTGATCTTGCATGCTCCTGACTTTCTGCATCAGCTATTTTTTGTTCTTCAAACTGATATGCCGAAATCATTTCCATCTCAACAGACTGTCCTTGAATTCTGCCATATCTCAAAGAATCCACTTTGAGCGCATCTTGGTAGTTGCAGAATTTGACATAGGCAGTTGAAGAATCTTGGTTCTGGTCACTTCTTAATATTATTCCACCTTGAGAAATGATCATGTCCTGACCACGAAAAAATTCTCTCAACTCCTTGTACCTCACTGACCCTGCCAGATTGTAAATCTTGATGTATCCAGGAAGAGTGTCAGTGCGATCATCCCTACTGTAGCTTTCCCGTTGAGCTTCATTGCTTCTCATTTGATCCCGGTCTCCAGAAAATGATTTTGCATCCTCAAACTCGTTTGGATGGACTCTTTTGATGTCAACTGGTCGGCCTTGAAGTGTGACATTATGCAAATCATTTGCCCTGATCGCATCTTGATTGGTTGTAAACTTAATGTAGGCAATCTTTGAACTGAGTGTACTATCAAGTTTCAAAATGATTCCTCCCTTTTCTATTGCAAGGTCATACTTGCGGAAGAATTCCCTCAGATCCTTGTAGGCAATTGATCTTCCCAGGTTATTTAACATGACATAACCTGGACCACCATGACTATCTCTATTGCCATACCGGTCATCCTGGCCATACCGCCCTGTATTTCCAACTCTCTGTTTGCTGAAATCTTGCTGTTGACCTTGATAGTAGCCACCATAATTTGTGCCACCCATCATTCCAGCATTTGTTCTGTCATACCTGCCTCCTGCAGCGATACCACTATTTCCAACACTAGGCTTCCTTCGCTTCCAATCTCCGTCATAACCCCCTTCGTGATGATCCTCATCCTCCTCACTGTCAATGTATGCACGTTTCTGATATGCGGCATCAGAAACCTGGTCCATCTGGGTGTATGGATTGGGATATGTTGAGTCAGACGACATTCCAGTAGTGTGCCCAGCCATTGGGTGATAATTAGCAGCATCTGGCCCAGCAACATGAAGTTCACTTTTCCTCTTATGAATCAGCTGTTCCATCTCTATTTTGCTGATGATACGCAGTGTTACTGGTTGGCCAAGCAATGGTGTACCGCTTAGAGCCATGGCTTTCAACAGGTCATTCTCATTGTTGAACCGAATAAATGCATCTCCATCTGGCCCACCGATGATCTGTACTCCTCCTTCAGGGATATCCCAGTTGATGAAGAAGCGACGGATGTCAAGATTTGCTGCCATCCGTGACAGATTTTGAAGGTGGAGATTAATCGACATGGCGATGGGTGATTCCCTCGCAGTACTGGCACTACTGGTTAACCTCTGTGGCAAACGGAGAAAAGGGGACATGAGTCAGGAACAGATTATTCAGTTCTCCTCCAAATAAATCAGACCATCAGGTCACATCACAATGCATATGTCACTTTAGAAGCAGCAGAGGGAACATGGTCCTCCTCAAACATGGGGGCCCCTCTGTCTCCACTCCATTTGAGCCAGTTGATCATGGCAAGAAACATAGACCGGGATCTTTACTTCGGTATCAATCATCAGTGGGGGGAGGGGGAGGGGGCGTGCCAGCCTATCAATATATTGTACCACCAAGCACTGATGCTTTGCTCTCAATACTCCTTTCATAGCAGTGGGATCTACACTTTCCTATACTGCTCACACCAGTGCAGAACATCCCTCTTCCTACTACCTACTAGTCCAACCCTGAGTGGGGTAATAGTTTTATTCACCTATGCAACCAAGCCCAACCTTCCTTGAAACCTTTCCTAATTCCATGTAGATCTTCAGTCGTAACTTGCCTTTTTAAAAGGGTTTACATAAAACCATAAAAACTGGACTACCTTGGTCCGTTCTGTTCCATGGAGGAAACATCAGTGAGGAACACCCCGGTAATCTTCTGGATATCCAACCTCTCATTAGAGAGCAACCTGATCCCTCACACCCTTATCAGGGTGGACAATCCCATCTATTTCCAGATCTCACGGGACCAGCTCCCACCTGAATATTTGTTGCTGGAGCATACCAAAAAGGAAAATTCCATTCCACTCCTAAGACTTCCATGTTTCCCTGTTCATGGGTCATGTTCCTGTATTCACACCAAACTGGGATGACACATCCCCACCTACACACAAATGGCTCCACCAGCAGTCCTCTACACCTCTCAGTATAGCGCAACATCCCACTATTTTTTTCTACATTCCAGACACCGTGGGGAACAACACTCCATTTTCTTTAAGCTCCGGAGAACCCCCACCCTCCTGCTCACCTGATAGGAAGATCCCTATCTACCTCCAGCAGACTTCACATCATACCAGGGTACCCTCACCCTTCTCAGGACATCACCCTTCTCGGGACCTCACCCTTCTCGGAACCTCACACCTATACCATAGGAAGACAAGCATCTTCCATTAACATTTCTGCACCTCACAGATCCTTTACTCATCCTCAAGCAGGGGATTCAAGCCCCTTTCACCACTACCTCTCACACCACAGGGTCATCCCTGCTTTCCCAACACTTGTCCCTGCTACACCTCGCAAAGGGGAGTCCCAGCTGCTACCTACACCAAAGTCGGCAAAGCAATAGAGGAATTTATTGTAGCCTTCCCTCTGGACAACTTCAGTTCAACCTCCACTGCTTGCTTGCTGTGACGTTTTAGCACCTCATGTACCCGCGATAGGTTATAACATTTCACACTCAAATAAAACATCACCAGCATGGTTGACTTTTAAAGCCAGACACAACACTACCATGGTCAAAACCTGTAGGGATGCACCACCATTGCCACATTCTGCCATCACCACACCGCCACTCGCTGTCCAGACAATTTATCCAACTTGTTTTCGCAATTGGCCAAATTTCCTCCTAGTCCACATAAATATTTTGGTTTTGATGAAAATTGTTGCCATTGATTTTCCATGTTTCAATTAAAAGAGGAGATCTGTAGGTAGCCACTTGAGTCATTGATCAAAACAACGAAATTTACCATTCAGGTTTGCAAGATGTAGATGGAATGATGCCTCGTTATATTATTGATACAATATAAAGTTGATAGGGATCTAGTATCTCTTGTTAATTCATTATATGATGTGGGTGAATTTAACGATAATTAGATAGGCTATCAATCAATGATCTGAGAATGAAAAGAATATGGAAGAAAGGTTGTGGATTAGACCCCAAGATTAATTGGAAATATAGCTACTAAGCATATATTTTAAATTGTACTTGAATTTTATTTAAAGAGCATTGAATGACTCATGCATGAACGAATTGAAAAATAGATTACTATTAATTAAATGACAATTTCGATCGATAATGTGGTTTAAATCGTTTCACTTTAAATCGAAGTCAACTCTTTTATACAATTGAGATGGAATCCATATTTTGTTCACACGGAATGGATGGCTGGGAAACGAAACACTCACCCACTGGTCCAATGTGGGTATAAATGGTTTGGGCAGGTAGAATTGAGCCAAACACCCACAGAACGGGCTGATTATAATTCCGGGGAGAAATTGGTTGTTCAGAGTTGGTGAACGGTGGAGCAAAAGGTTTTTAGACATAGTTGGGATGGTGAATCTTAGATTACCATTTGGGGGTAGTTGGAAGGGGTGAATCTAAGCAAATGAGAACACTGTCAGGAAATAGACCTTTCATTAGACCACTTTCCCACCGGGCAGGGCGTCTAAATAGTTATTGCAAACCTGATGAAAGCAGATGTCATTAAGAGAACAAATATTTCAAATGTATGTATACGAGAAATCAGTTTACTCCTCCTATTGAAATTGTTTTTAAACATTTTCTTTAAATTACTTTAGTGTGGGAAAATATTGTATTACATAATTATTTTTTACATGTTCTGTCTAATTGTTTCATCCATCCACTTCCTATTCCAATTAAATTATAGTATCAACAACAGATTTGATTCAAGATTAGTTTAGTACTAATAGAAAATGTCTATATAGTGGCAATTGTGGTTAAAGTTAAACCAACAATATTAGTTATACATCTAACACCTTTTCTGCTTTAGTAATTACTAGGTTTTTACGCATACTAGATAATCCCCTGTCTCTGAACTATTTTATATCCCAGCCCATCATTTCACTGCAATTCATTTGCCATTTGATCAATGTAAAGTTGCTATGCCTATCATTATCGGGCGTATGGGCGGCTTTTAATCCTTACTTTTGAGGACTGCCATGATTTGGCATGTATGACTTTTAGTTTTACGACCGAATGTAACATGATTAACGATCTATATAGTTACAAAAATTCCATACAGAAATAACGATAGTTGAAACCATACATCAGGTGACACCCGTGGAAATGATACACACAGTTATATTGGTAGGGCATCAATTTATTTGTGATGGGAACAGAATGTCGCGGTGATGCTGGGCGATGGTGTCGCGGCGTTTGACCTGCGTGTGGCGTTGCTAATCATTTTCACATACTGACATACTATCGCCCACATTGTTCACAAAGCGGATCAAAATAATAACAGTGTATGACGTTTAAAGTTCAACTGCATGCGTTAGCTTTACTTATAAGACTACAAGCATTAACAAAATACTCAAATGCAACGATGGTCCGGGGGAACTGACTAAATATTTGAAATATAAAATAAGTTCTCACCTAGAAATCAGAAACGGTCGTCACTCCTGCCACACCGGACGATAATGGTGTCGCAGAAAATTGGAATAGCGAATGTTTTGCACCGCCATGAAAAACGTTCATTTTGTGTACATGGCAGGTAACATCAGGTTTAAACAATTTATTTATTTATTTAGTATAGCAGTACTCACTTCTGTAAATAGATATGGACGATTGTGAGGTGCATATATGAAGACTAGTATGAGACGAATATGTACACGCGACCAACCTCAGAATCAGAAGTCGAGAAGATGGCTACGTGAAGTTCAAGTTGCAAATTGAAATTGAAATCTTCTGAAATGTCTTTTACTTACATCTGAACTATTACTATATACTTTGATAGTGATAGTATCAGCATGGTTCTAACCACTCACGCATAGTTTAGGTATGTCACGTTCATTTTAAAATGGAATTAGAACCTTTCATGAGCCATTTCTCTCGCTAACACTTGGTGGCAGCACCCGTTCCCAGTACAAGTCGGCCATTATGGTTGGATTGCTCGAAGGATGTCGGTGTGGGTGTGGGTGTTGGGGGGGGGGGGGGTGTAGGTGTGTGGTGGGGGTGTAGGTGTGTGGGGGGTATAGGTGTGTGTGGTGAGGGTGTAGGTGTGGTAGGTGTGTGGTGAGGGTTTAGGGGGTGTTGGTATGTGGGGGTTTAGGGTTTCTAAAGATTATGAGGTGCTGCTCTGCAAGACACCCCTACACCTCCACCACAAACCACCTACACCCCCACCACACACACCATCAACCCCCACCAGACAGACCTACACCCCCACCATATCCCTAATCCCCCACCACACCATTCACCCCTACCTCCCCATACACCCCACCACACACACCAAAATCCTCACCACACCCCTACACCTCCACAACACACCCACCACACAAACATACGCCACCTACACCCCAACCACACCATACCCACTCAGGGGTGTAGCTAGACCTTTAACGATGTGTACTCCTAATTTCGGCAGGGGGTTTAGGGGGCCGCTTATGGCGTCACACCCTTCCGAATATGAAATCATATCTAAGTAACCCCCCTCCCCCTCTCTCTCTCTCTCTCTCTCTCTCTTTATTATTTTTTAATTTGATTTTTTTGTTAGAAAACGATGTGGGCGTACGCCCGTACGCCTAGCTACACCCCTGCCACTCACCACACACCCCTACACCCCTAAATCCACACACACACACCAAAATCCTCACCACACCTCCACCACCGAAACATACACCCCCCACCACACACACACCATACACCTACACCTACACCCCAACCACCGACTCACCACACACCAAACCATACAGAGACCGGTGTGGCGTTTTCAGCGCCCGGTCATGCTCAGCGGCCTGTCGTGGCTTCTGCGCATGCGCAGATTTTCGCACGTTGCGGCGAGCACTGCTATTTGTTTTGTTTACTGCTACGTTGTTAGCTGCTACGTTAATATCGCTTGGAATTTAAGGTTAATTTAATGAAATTTCATTATTTGAGTATGTAATTCTGTTAAATATGATCGCATTCAATAGATTTCGGCCTGATCGGACCCTAACACTGCCGGGCACCAGCTGAGCTTGTAGCCGGCGAGGCCACGGGTGTTTTGCATATGTCTTAAAATCCGGGCATGCGCAGAAGCCACGACAGGCCGCTGAGCATGACCGGGCGCTGAAAACGCCACACCGGCATGGTGCGCCATCTGAGAGTCATTCAAACTGAAAGGTCCACAGAGTCGTCGATCGGTTCCGAGCGATGATGCGCACTCGAGCTACACTGGGGCCGCCAATTGGGAAGCATCGAGCTTATTGGGTGGGGGGGGGGGGGGGGGGTTCGTAACATTATGGGCCTGTCACTACGACGTACAGCGTCAGCGCGTGCTCCGCGTTAGAAAATTTGCACACAACGTACGTAATGTATGCAGAACGTTCTCAAAATGCTCAGGGGAAAGGAAGAGAGGGAATGGAAGAGGAGGAATGGAAGAGGGGGGAATGGAAGCGGGGAATGGAAGAGAGGGAATGGAAGAGGGGAATAGAAGAGGGGAATGGAAGAGGGCGGAACAGAAGAGGGGGAACGGAAGAGGGGGGAACGGAAGAGGGGGAACGGAAGACGGCGGAACGGAAGACGGCGGAACGGAAGACGGGGAAACGGAAGACGGGGGATGGAAGTCGGGGAAAGGAAGATGGGGAAAGGAAGACGGGGAACGGAAGACGGGGAACGGAAGAGGGTGGAATCGAAAGGGGGAATGGAAGAGGTGGGAATGGAAGAGGGGAAATGCAAGAGGGGGGAATGGAAGAGGGGGGAATTGAAGAGGGGGGAATGGAATAGGCAGGAATGGAAGAGGGGACATGCAAGAGGAGGAGCGGAAGACGAGGGAACAGAAGACGGGGAACGGAAGAGGGGGGACAGAAGAGCGGAAGATGGAAGAGGGGGAATGGAAGAGGCGGGAATGGAAGAGGGGGAATGGAAGATGGGGAACAGAAGACGGGGAATGGAAGACGGGGAAAGGAAGATGGGGAACGGAAGACGGGGAATGTACATCAACGTACCTCGACATATGGCTAACAAGATTTTGAGCATGCGCAACATTTTTTCGGAGCCTTGACGTGTGTCGACATGCGTCAAAGTATACTGACGTATCCAGAACTATACACCGTATCCCCGATGTATACGTAGCGTACGACGACGTATGCCGACGTGTTGGTCAAAAACCACATACATTGGCGCTTATGGCCCTGTCACACTACGTATCAAGTTAACATGAGCCGATGTAGGTGAACTTCGGTCATTACATTGAGGTACGGCGGGTTACGTCACACGTACGTTAGGCAGACGTCGAGATACATCAGTTTACGTCGAGTTACGACAGCACACATCAAGGTTTTGGACATACCCAAAACTTTTGACGCATCGCAAGGTAAAGCAGTTAGTTACTTTGGGATGATGTTACACTCACATTAGGCCAATGTTAGGCGTGCAATAGAGCTGCATCGGCTATGTTAAATCAACGTTGTCTTATGTGGGAGTGACAGACAGGCAGGAGGAATGTGCGGCCGGCGCGAAGACAACATGGGGCTAACGTATCTCAACATAGGTCAAACGTGTCTGTGATGCATGCCTAAGATTGCTCAAACGTATCGCAAACGTGTCCTGACGTAGTTGACGTAGTTGACAAACGTCTAGTGTGCGAGTAATGTCTGTCACGTCCTTCGAACGTTGTCGAATGTGTTGTGAACATGGTGTGAACGTGTTGCCTTCGAGTATATAAAGACCTCCAATGTCCTCCTGTCAGCAGAACAGCTCCGCTCTTCGCAGCGGAAACATGTGCCTGAGTGGGTCATGCAGTACTGCCAACTGGCCATTCTCAAAGTTCACCATGAGACAAATGTGTTGTTACTGCGCTATAGTAAGGCTAGAAGAAGAAGGAAAAAATCTTGCTGAGGCGGTTGTGGGTGCGGCAGTGGATCGGGAGGGGGCATGAGTTTGGCTTGTATGACGAGCTTATGGTGGAACTCCATAGCGAGGACACAGCTTCCTTCGTCAACTTCATGCGGATGCCTCCCCAGATGTTCAACGAGATGCTAGCCAGAGTGGGTCCACGATTCACCAAAAATTACACTACCTACAGGAAGCCGCTCGAGCCTGGCCTGAAGCTTGCCCTCACTCTGCGTCACCTAGCATCGGGCAACAAGTATGCTTCCATGAAGTTTGGGTGGAGGGTGCCACAACACCTAATCTCTCATCGTGAGAGAGGTGTGCAAGGCCATCGTTGCAGAGTACATCGATGAGGTGATGACCTGCCCCACCACTCCGGAGAGATAGCATGCCATCTCCGACAACTTCTTGGAGAGGTGGAACTTCCCCCATACCTGTATTTACACATTCTGCCAAGAATTTCGACAGGTAAAATTTATTTTCACATTGCCCCTACACTGGCGCGTTACGTCGTAGTGTTGGTACATTAGTTGTTTAAGCAGGGGTATTAGTAATAGGCCTACAGCTGTGATTGATTAGTTTGACAGGAGACAAACTAATCAATCACAGCTTCTACCTAGTTGCTTCCAAAAATGGCCGACAATCCCACAATGCAACAAGTGTGACATCACGCACTCGGAACCTTAGATGTTGGCCATGAAACTCCAACCAACCAACCTAGACATAATGCTAGGCCCTATAGTTTCTTTTATCCAAAGTGTTTAGCCGTGTTTACACGGGCGATTTAAAACGTTTCATATGAAACCACTTGCCTAGATCGACACACATTTGGCGTGTAAACGCGACTCTGAGGCGTTTTAGGGCTGAATCGCTTCATATGAAACGGTTCATCTATACCACCTCCCGAGGTGGTTTATTTGAAGCGATTCAGCTGGTTCCCGGGCGGCGATAGTATAAAATAGTAGTGCGTGCCGGCAACAGATGGAGCAGTAACTAATCGCTGGTGCCCGGCAGTGTTAGGGCCCGATTTCGCCGAAATCTAGTGAATGCGATCATATTTAACAGAATTACAGACTCAAATAATGAAATTTAATTAAATTAACCTTAAATTCCAAGCGATATTAACGTAGCAGGTACATCTGCGTCGAATCGACGTGTTTAAACAAAACAAATAGCAGTGCTTGCCGACTACAGGCGCCTGCTGGTTCCCGGCGCCGACACACTTTCCAACTCCGCCGTGTAAACACGCTTCTAAATCGCTTCATATAAATCGCCTTGTCTAGAACGTTTCACAATTCCCCGTGTAAACACGGCTTTTGAACAAGTTCCACACAAACTCACTTGTACTCCCTGTGTCTCATGTTATTTTCTTACCATTAATGAACAAAGTCCTACCTCCAGAGCTGCCCTTTTTGAGGAATGTTGAGAGGAGAGCATTTTGATACGTGTCGTTTCCTAGCCTGGCGCTCGGCATTATTAGGATAGGGCAAGGACTGGTTGGCTCAGTGTCAGGATGATGTGACTGAATGGGATATCAGGTCATGATGCTGGTGGCCATATTTCCCAGTGCGACAGCACTATAAAGTTGCCATGAGTGCGTACTGTCACAAGTCGGTACCCGTCCTGATATGACCTTAGATGTTGCTAGGACATAAAACAACAAACAAACAAAAAGATAAAATAATAGTGATAGAAGGGAGGCGACGGGGGATCTGGAAAACTCCGAAAAGTGATACTCCTGAGTGAGTCTGAGTGAAAAGTTTTAAACTTTGGATGATCCCCACAATTATGTACATATTAGGACTGAAAGTCGGACAGTATTCTCTAGCGCTAATCAAAGAAATGAAACGTGGTAATTATAATCAGAACAAATTAAAAGTTTAATGTGTATGTAGTAACCCTGGCGAGGCGTGGCGTGCATAGACTAGCACGACATATCGTCCAACAAGCACCCCCAATCTCTGAGTATGCTCAGAAGCATCATTAAGTTCTTCGATAAAGCTGGTAATAACGGTAGAGTTATGGTTCTAGCTACGCTATTAGGATTTTACACTATATTGCGGAAGTCTAACTTGTTGTCTTCTAATTGCATACACGGCGCCGACCATGTCCTACTGGGAAAGGACATCCGATGTACGAGGAACGCACTATATATTGAAGTGCGATCTCACAAGACATCGCGGGGTGGAGCGGATGCATACACGATACGTCTCCCGGCCATGAAAGGAGCATGGCACTGTGTGGTATCAGCCTGGAGACGCTACTGCTCCTGTACCCAGATCTACCATGATCGCCCAGCTCTGCTGACCATGGACGGAAGACTTCTTACCCCGGCCCTGTACCTCGTGGCCCTTCGCCTAGCACTCACCAAGGGTGGACACCCCAAGGCCCATCGGTACACTGTACATAGCCTGCGCCGAGGTGGAGCGCGTGCGTATGCAAATGCCGGGGTGGACCTGCCTGGTCTGCGTGAGCTGGGCAGATGGTCATCCTCAGCCATCTATTCCTATATACCCCGCGGTGTTCTTAGGTCAGCACCACTGGCACTCGCTAAGCACCTTGGCTGAGTGCCAGTTATGCTGATCTGGTGTAAGGTTGATGAAAGTTTTGAGATCTACTGTGCATTGCTATTGGTAAGACCGAACGCGTTGTTCTTCGGTTAGGATTGAGTAATCTTCTGTGTAAATAAATGTTAATTTTCCACACGTATGAATTTCTGTTTTCAATTATGTACATATTAGGACTGAAAAGTCGGACAGTATTCTCTAGCGCTAATCAAAGAAATGAAACGTGGTAATTATAATCAGTACAAATTAAAAGTTTGATGAAATGGTTTGTTTATTTCAAAGAGTAGAAGTGTAAATATCTACATATATAGTATACACTACTCGGTCCTAATTTGCATAAGTCACTCGCATTGGGTCATGAACCTTCATTTCACACATTTAGAAAACATTGAGAAGCTTAAACCTAATAACTAGAAATAGTATATGCCAATTTTCTGAAACCACTTATACTCAGAATTTTCTATTGAAACAATTATAACTCACTTCCATTTATAAATCATTCCTTCATTTTGAGTGTTAATCATCACATTTGTAAGTTTTAATTTAGTTATTAAAATTAAATCATCATTCTTGGTGTACATCACAGAAAGAAATCACAGTATTTAATCGTCAGGATATTATGGCACCGAGATTTCTGCCGAGGGCACTGCTTTTAGCATTTGTATAAATTAGAATTTGAGCATCAGTGTGTGTCCTTCGTGTAATTGCCTTATATTGAAAGAGAAAAAAACCCCAAAGTAAACTCTAACTTTTCTTCATAATTTACTAATAGTCCCAGGGTAATAATGATTACTATTAATCTCAGGATGTATTTTCAACAAGAACATCCATTTTGATCAGTAAGTATTCCATTTGTCCGCGATTAAAGCTGCATAGTCTGATGAAGCATCACTTTTTCAAAACCCAAACATTCAGCTAGATTTGATTGTAGGCCTACATATCAAACTTAGTTACTGATGCACTTATAAAGCATTTGTTGCCACGTAGAAAGGCATACTGAGAAAATTTAATCAAACTTTTTACTGCATAAGCATATGATATCAAAATTAATTTGTCATGTTTGAACTTCAAATATCTCAGAGATTAGCCATTCAAAATAAATGCTACTTCAAAAAGTACATAATAATAATGAATTGAATATATTTATTTCATAAAAATGATAGTAACTCAAAACCATCGGACTATGCAACTTGATTTCTAGTCGCCCTACCGACACCCAGCTGGGTGGGAGTCTCCCCGGGTGTAGTACGGGGTGTGCGCCCGGCAGTGTCCCGGAGTTGCGGTTTGCCAGGGACACCAGTTTGCCAGGGACACATCGCTTCTGCGCATGCGTCAAAATCGAACAGCATCACCACTAACCTTATAAATTTAATATAATGTTTTTGGTAAAGATGTTTTCTATATGTGTACCAAACGATTTGTTTCTAGATGGTGTAATTTGAGAGATATTTGACTTCTTCTGTATTTTCTGTATGAACATTGCTCACGACCATTGACAATGCCTTGAGTTTGACGGTACGCGCAGTGCAAAACATTAGTTTTATTCAAAAATAATAGAAATCAGGAACCCTAACCATATAAATTTAATATAGTCTTTATGGTAAATATGTTTTCTATATGTGTACCAAGCGATTTGTTTCTAGATGGTGTAATTTGAGAGATATTTGACTTCTTCTCTATGAAGATTTGCTCACGGCCGTTAACAATGCATTTGAATGGAAGTGTCCCTGGCAAACTGGTGTGCCTCGGAATCCGCAACACCGGAGTTCAAACCAGGCCTAGATAAAAGACTCACACCATACTACACAGCAGCCTGAGTAGGGGTGAAGAACAACCCATTAGAAAAAGTGGCGAAAAGCTGGGTAAATGAAATGAGCACATGAATTCTTAATTTAAGAAGCAAAATATATTCTTCACGTACATTTTCATATTTATCCGCTACTTTTGATTTGAAAAATATAAGAAAACATGTGGTTTAATAGATTTTAAAAGTGAAATCGACAGCATTCTGTGGTCGCCATCTTGTCTTTTTGCATTCTCTCCCATTTTACCAACTCTGTGCCAAATACAAGTAGCCATTAGATACTGGAACCAGAAATTCCACTTCCTGTTCCATACTAGAGCAATATTCGCCCGTATTTAGACTACATTGTCATTCATCCCTATTCTGCTTAGGGGTGAATCTTCTATCTAACCGAGGCCCTAGTCGTAGTTACTAGTTGCCTGGGAACCCACCGTACTTGGATCCCTAAGCTAAGATTCCATAGCTAAGTAACTATAATGGATGCAGTATGCATCATGCATATGTGATTTTAACATTCCATTTTATATCGCCATGCATACATGCGACATGTGATTACTACATACAGCTGATTACATATTGTTATATTTGCTTTCAAACCCTACTTGGTTGTTACATTCCAAATTTGTGTAGGAAAACTCACGGATTTTACGTACAGAACTTCCTGAACATGGAATCACCCTCATTGACCCACAAACATTTCCTTTTGTTTACGTCTGTCGCCTTTTGTGGACTTGCAGTGTTGCCAACCTGGAGGTACTGAGAATCCTTGAGGTTTTGTGTTGCGAGCGTGGAACCTGAGTGGCGACAGCTATGCTTGCTAGGGAGGGTCCGAAGGAATGGCCCCCCTCCCCTCTCCCCAGAATTTCTTTTTGTAACGTCTATTTGAGGGCATTTCCAAGGGGTTATAGGCTGATATCTTAGCATATGTATAACATAATACTTACTCGTATTTAATCAAAAGTACAGAAATTTGTACAAAAGTACAGAAATTTGTGGGCTTTCGTACAAAAGTACAGAAATTTGTCGGATTTGGGGGTCGATCTGTGACTCATGAGGTGACTGATCAGACAGAACCTTCAATTTCCGTGAGTCTCACAGGAATTTTGTGAGAGTAACTGGCAACACTGACTATGGGATCTCAGCTTGGTAGGCACTACTTACTTAGTACTTGCTATGGGAGTCATGGAACAGGGTTACACTAGGCAGTTCTTTGCAGGCGACCAGTTGCAGCAACTAGTCACATAGTGTAGTCTACTTTTATTCCACACAAATAACCTTCTTCCTAAACTCAAACATGCACATTTATAAAACAGACATAACATTGATAAACACAACCTCTCGAATGAATGCTTCAGTTAAAGCTGCATAGTCCGATGAGAACTTCAAATTTTCAAAATCAAACTGATTATCTAGATTTTATTCTACATGTCTAATTTAGATATTTGTGCATTTACTAAGCATTTGTTGCCCCATAAAAGGGAATACTGAGGTAATTTAATAGAACCTGTTCCTACAAAAGTCTATGCATATGTCTGAGTTTTGGTGTGCATGCTCAAATTAATTTGGCATGGTTGCACTTGAAATATCTCAAAAGTTAGTCATTTAAGATAAAGTTACTTGAAACTAGGTAGGTTATAGTGATTAACATAATATGTTTATCTCAGAAAATGACAGAAACTCAAAACAAACCATCGGACTATGCAACTTTAAAGTTGCATAATCCGATGGTTTTGAGTTTCTCTCATTTTCTGAAATAATCATATTAGGTTGTTCATTATAATCTACCTTACTTTAGTTTAAAGTAACTTTTATTTTAAATCGCTAACTTTTGAGATATTTGGAATGGAAACATGCTAAATTAATGTTGGCAAGCTTGCCAAAACTCTATCACCATAGGCTTCTGCAGTAACAGGTTCTATTAATTGACTCAGTATCCCCTTATATGTGATGACATATGTTTAATAAGTGCACCAGCATATAAGTTATGGCCGGTACACACCTACCGTTTACGATCGTTTTTCCCCACCCACCTAGCGTATACGATCTAAAACTGCCCAAAAGTCGTGAGGTGTGCACTCCCCTAGCACACCTACCGATTGCTATTCGCGATTTTTAGGGCTAAAACGGTAGGTGTGCTCTAGCCTTACGATTGCGATTCGCGATTCGAAAAATGAATCGGCCCGTTTTCAGTTTTAAGCGGATCGGGAGTTTTAGTGCGCGAATCGTAAACGGTAGGTGTGTACCAGCCATTAGATATGTAAAATCAAATCTAGATAATTGTTCTGGTTTTGAAAATTGTGTGTTTTCATCGGACTATGCAGATTTAAGTTGTTTTTTGTGTGCGTAAAATGCTGGTTATCAAATGAGCAAAAGCGGTAGGTGAATGTCATTGTTATCACTCAGATAAAGTGGGCGATACTGGAAATCTATGGGGGCGGAAGTTCTTGATATCAAGCGATTCTAAAACAATCACAACTTCTACAAACTATGCATATCACAAATAAAGCTCTTTAAGTAACCAAACAGATAACAAATAACGTTTTCCAACTCGCACCAGTCAGCTTAGCATAGACCGGTCGAGTAGGCCCTCTATATGGGACTTAACTTACAATAATAACATATTAAGAAATAGTTTATGACCTAATATGTATCATAATCCAGTACATTTACATGTGGATTTAGGTTATACAGATGTACCGTTATCTATAAATGCAGTAGGCCTTTGCACTTTATCTGTAAATATATATTAAAATAAAACTGGTGTTTGAAGAACAGTTATAGTATATAACAGTGAATAGCTCTTTAATTAATGCATTAAAAATTATCTTCGAAACCACAGAAAATATATATTACACCTATCTATATCAGGAGTGAATGAGTTGGTTTAATCATTGTTTAACCTTATTGCTAACAAAATATATAATTTTGAATTACAATTTGGATTAGTACAAGTGGGTCGTTTCTGTGTCTGCTAATACTATTAGCAGACTATTACCGATTACTAGTATTAGTAATAGTGTAAAACGGATAACTAGTTCACAGCGAATCTACCAGACGATGTTTACTAAAGGTAAAAAGATGGCTGCAGTAGACCCTTTTCATGCAGCATGATTCATAGAAGGGAAGAGCATGTCAATTTAATAGAACATGTTGCTGCTGAAGCACTATGGGGTCAGAGTTTTGAAAAGCATGCCCTAACTGATTGGTGGTTTCTTTACGCCGTGTCGGCAGCATAGGCCATATTCACGGCGAGAATTGTTTGTTTTTATTCAACTAATTTGGCATGTTTACACTTCAAATATCGCCAAAGTTAGCAATTTAAAATCAGTCACTTCAAGCCAATGTAAGGTAGATTATAATGATCAACCTAATATATTTATCTAAAGAAATGCTAGAAACTCAAAACCATCGGATTATTCAAGCTCAAGATTGCCAATTTCAACTATGAAACACAATTGTGTTTTAAAACTTTTGGAAGCTGTCACTGAAATAAACACATTTCCAGTTTGTTTGTGGGAATAAGGTCTACTGGAACCATTCCAGCACCACTTGCACCTGGGCTGCATTCAGGGTACGCCTCCGAGTCATCTTTTTGGCCTATTTGCGTTCAGGGTATGCCTACAAGTCGTCTCAGAGACGTCTCCCTTTTCAGACTGGAGACAAAAAGCGCCTAAAAAATGGCCACCGAATTCAGTGGTTTCAGCCAATCAGAGCTCTTCTTTTCCATTGCAAATAGCTGCCCCCAATGCAGGCGACCTTTTTCGAGGCAACATACTGCTTTTGCCGTTCAGACTAGCGTGACATCAGGAATCTCTCCGAGACGCCTCCAAGGCATACCTTGAATGCGGCCCAGGTTCCCTGCGCAAGGATACACGCTGACCTAGATACACGCTGACCTACATACAAGAAGCAATTCAATGGGAGACTCGCATTATGCGAATGGTTGCCAAACTCACATGCCTGCATCCCCAGTGCCACACACTAACAACTACACACTATCTGCACCTCTCTACACACCATCTTGTCTCACGTACACCAGTAGCCCCACCCTCAGAGCGTGGGCTAGCTTCCTGCTACACAAATAAACAATGAAAGTGAGAATCTAGTTTTTTAACACTTAGCGAGTATGTTCAACATGACTACCTATATAACGTCCAACGTGTACTCCACAGCTAATTAACACTACTGTTATAATATCAAATATGTGACAATAACAACAATAACCTAGTGTGATATCATTTAATTCTAGTGTGGACATGTAATACCGTATTCTCGCGGGTTAACGCCCTGGGCGTTTAAATTGGCGCGTTTACCCACACATGGGTGTTTACGAAATATTGGCCAAGTCGGTGTGCACGTTACCCCACACATGGGTGTTAACCCGCGAGAATTTTATTCAGGATCAAATAAAAAATAAATTTAAAAAACAAAAACATCCCAATCTAAATAGCTTTGACCAAATTTATCTCCTCTGTCTTTAAAATAAAACTGAAATAATTGATATAGTAATTACTGTTGATACTGTCACATATATTTAATGGGTCAGTCTCCCAGCTGCCGTTCAATGTTCAAATTATGATTTTGTACTTGAAAGCCAGTCAACTCTGGTGGTCGATACACCAACAACTCACCATCAGTATTCACACGCGCACACAATTACACCAATTTGTCTTAAATTCTCATGATTTTCGTAAAATAATCTTCCGTGGAACTTTACACCAAATAAAAAAAAAGTTGGCGATCGTCCTTTTGATCACACAAATCAGGGTCAGGCGGGTATTTTATTGCCCCCTCCTCCCACTATGATTTCAATGGAATTACATAGACATCAATTTCAGTGCATGTACATGGTGTTACAGTGTTTAACGCTGTCCATACACAGTTACATATAATGTCTGAAAGTTGAATTGCTGCTGGCCCGACACATTTTAACAGTTTTTAATTTGGCCTTAGTTTGCTTGTTTACACATCTATTTAGGCCAATGATCATTTCACTCAAAGTTGCTGGTGAATTGTTGGTAAATCGACTTCCTGTGGTAGGCATCCAATATCTGTTTTGCTGCACATGTTCCCGTGACGTCACACAATCTTCTTCTGCCGTTAAGCTTACTCATTCTCGTCACTTTTAGCTTTGTCGTTGCCCTTCTTTGATTCTCTCTTCAGGAACTCCACACCTTCCTGCAAAGTAATCAATGTAGCCTATGGTGACTGTTACAATTTGGTATAACTATAGCAGCTTTAGAAATTGTTCTATTAATCTAAATTCTAACAGAGTTAAGCTAAAATTCCATATACAGTATAACCCTGTTAAACCCAACTTGAAGCGACCCTAGAAATTTGTTTGGATTAACCGATCATTGGTTTAATCGAGCATTGACTTTGACTTGGCTTAACAAAAACGGGGGTGCATTATGAATGTACAATGTATGTGGACACTATGATTATTGATTTTTATGTATATACAGTTTAACCCCATTAAACTAACCTCGGTTCAATCGTTTTTTTCGGCGACCTGGCAAAATACTACCATTTATCACACAAAATAGTCTCAGGTGACCTTAAAACCACATGAAAGTTTGGTTTAACTGTACCGGAAATGGCCTGGGGCTGACAATTTTGTTTGGATTAACCGATACTTTGGATTAAGCGACTTTGGTTTAACCAACTTTTTTATATGATAAACAGGGGCGTAGCTAGACCTTTAACGATGTGTACTCCTAATTTCGGCAGGGGGTTTAGGGGGCCGCTTACGGCGTCACATCCTTCCGAATATGAAATCATATCTAAGTAACCCCCCCCTCTCTCTCACTCTCTTTTTTATTATTTTTTAATTTAATTTTTTTTTGACAAAACGATATGGACGTTTTGGCATACGCTTAACTACGCCCCTGATAAATGGTAGTATTTTGCCGGGCCGCCTAAAAAAGTTTTGATTAACCGATCGTTTGGTTTAACCGAGCTTGGTTTAACTGGGTTGTACTGTATGCGGTATGTGAATGTGAATGGAAAAGCATGTAAATGAACACTGGTGCTTCATGGATATGTCCGGATACGATTGCGAATGCGGCAAAGTGGATCGCTCACGCAACCGATCGGGGCGAATGGCATGCCACATACCGTGTACAGTATAACCCCGTTAAACCAAACGATCAGTTACTCCAAACCTTTTTCGGTGGCCCGCCAAAGTACTACCATCTATCATATAAAAAAGTTGGGTTAAACCAAAGTCGATTATTCCAAATTATCGGTTAATCCAAAAAGAATTGTCGGACCCCAGGCTACTCCGGTAAAACCAATCTTTCATGTGGTTATAAGGTCATCTGAGACCCCACTGACTTTTTAATATGATGTAGTATTTTGCTGGGCCGCCGAAAAATGTTTGGATTAACCGATCATTTGGTTTAACCGAGCTTGGTTTAACGGGGTTATACTGTACATACATAAAAAACAATAATCAAAGTGTCCACATACATTGTATATTAAATGTGCAACACACGCTTACTCAAAGTCAAAGCCAAAGCTCGGTTAAACCAATGATCGGTTAATCCAAACAAATTTCTAGGTTCAATTAAAGTTTCGTTTAACGGGGTTATACTGTATATGGAATCTTAGCTTTTGTCTATTGTAGGGGGCCTACCCAGGAAATGTCCTGGATATTGTGATAGCTTAGATAATAGATTCACCTTTACCCGGAGTAGGGGTGAATGACAACCCCCAATTCAATTCAATATTTTTAATCGATCCAATGAAAGCTTTTAGATGTATTTTACAAAAATAAATGCTCCACATAGACATTGCCGTATTTTACCCTTCGCGAAGGGTAAACACTGCTGACTGCAGCAATGATATGCCTATGCAGAGCATTTATTTTTGTAAAATACATCTAAAAGCTTTCATTGGATCGATTAAAAATATCTTAATGCGCGATTGAAGAGGAAGATCTGAAGTATTTAATGTAACCTAAGAGCAATTTACGCTGAAAGTATTAAAAACAGACAGTGAAATTTGACCAATTTAACCCTAAATTCGACGAACGTAAAGTAAACAAATCGCCGCCGCCGCCGCCGCAGCCGAATGGGGGGTTTGCGATCTCCAATTTCCTAGGAAATCGCAAACATCCCATGCCCATATATGGCATGGGGGTTTGCGATTTCCTAGGAAATCACAAGTGGGGGTTTGCGATTTACAGGGTTTGCGATTTCCTGCTACACCGGCAAAGTCTATGCATTGTCAATGGGTGTGAGCAATCTTCATACAGAAAAAGTTAAATATCTCTAAAACCACACCACCTAGAAGCAACCCGCATGTGGCACATATAGAAAATATATTCAACGAATAGATTATATTAAATTATAAGGTTAGAGTTCTGCATTTCTATTAATTTTGAATAAAAATTGACGTTTTGCACTGCGCGTACCGGTGAACTCAGTGCATTGTCAATGGCCTTTTAGGACCACTGGTACCGATGCGCCATCTAGTGTCAACAAATGAACTACCCCGGATGTCCCCCATTCTTTTATTTTAACTCTCTGCAACTTCAGTGCAAGGTATGTTTACAATAAACTGAGGTGATACAATAAATGCATACAAATTCCTTACAGACAGAAAGGATCCATGTCTAAACACGAACGAAAATTGATTTGGTATCAATCAACCAATTAGAGAAGATGAGCTCCTGGTTCCATCATCCAGGATTTATCTATATTGGAGTTGACTTGGTGAATTGGGAGAAGCTGTAAAAGATCCAAGATGGCGGCCCCAGAATGTTCTCGCTTTGAGTTTTAAAGTCTATTAATCTAAATTATTCCTCCAAAATTAGGAGGTAAATATAAAGATAACGTGAAGAATATATTTGGGTTGTTCTTCATCCGTACTCTGGGTAGGGGTGAATCTTTTATCTAGGCGATGACTGTGTACTCCCTCCCAACTACCCGGTCAGTTTATTGAAGACGATATCTAATTTGGCCATTTTACAATTTAAGTCAATTTCACTAAATTGAGCGTCCGTCTCCCGTTTTGGGAGATCGTGGGATTCAAACCCACAGGTTCAAACCCTGGTCGAGTCAAACCAATGACTTAAAAATTTATACTTGTCACTTCCAAGCCAGGCACTCAGCATTATTAGGATAGGGCATGGACTGGTTGGCTCAGTGTCAGGATAATGTGACTGAGGGGGATATCAGGTCATAGTGCTGATGATATGATCTCCCAGTGGCAAAACACTATAAAATCGCCATGAGTGCACAATGTCACAAGTCAGTATCTGTCCTGATATGACCTTAGATGTTGCCAGGACGTAAAACTCCAACAACCAACCAACTAGACCTACCTTCGCTGTCACCTTCATGGTGCCCTCCTTCTTCATGGCAGGTGTGCGAACCTTCTTCTCCGACTCCTTTGCTTCTTCCCGCTTCCGCAGACTGCGACCTTCAGACAGGTCAAGGTCACCACCATAGACCGCTTCCGCTATAATATACATAAACACAAAATACGTCGAATTAAATTACAGTGAGTAAATGCTTACAGACTTCTAGCAAAACATCAATATAAGCAATGTATCTGTGTTATTTTTAAATGGGAAAGCACCTCATATGTATTGTACTTCTGCTTTCTCCTTTTTCATGTGAAAAAATTACTGATATAAATATCAACTTGTGTGTACATTGATCATGTGGAAATAAATATGTTATTATTATTATTATGATTGATTACAATTTTCTAAATAAAAACGGTATTAACCTAAATCATATTGTCAAAAGTTTATTACAACCTTGAAAGAAAATAGTAGGCCTACTGACATACCGTATGTTCCAATAGAAGCACGCTACCCAAGAGAAGCACACACCCCATTTCAAGATTAAAAGCGCGCACAAATTTACGATCATATTCAGACTGAATGCACATAAAATAAGACAATCCCACTTTATTTCAGAGGCACGACAAAAACAAATCCATGAAATTCTTTAACTTTGAATAGACGCGCATTCATGTGTCTGCCCTCGCACAGTGTGCATCTATTGGGACATATATGGTAGGTAATAATATTTAGAGATCACTGTTTTACATCTTTGCTTCACTTACTTTAAAAAAAACACACACACACAAAAACACCTTGAAATACGAAGAATACAATGGTCTATTGGGGGAAAAAAGAGTAAATTGGTTTGTTTCCATTTAGGTTTTAAATCTTAATTTTTTTATATGAAACTTTCAAAGAACCAGGTTTGAATGCTTCTACTAGTTCGAGACGGTTCAAATATACGGTACCTTCTTGCTTTGTTTGGGCCATGGTGGTTGCTCGCTTAAGCTTGTTGGCCTGACGCTGCTTGGCGAGCTTTGTCTCTAGCCGGGTATCAGCCAGCGTCTCCCCAGCCAGTAGTGTCTTCCCTTCCTACACAATAAAACACCTTTTACAATTGTTCGCCATTCATGTCAAACCCCCCCCCCCTTCTTTATGTTTCCCTTTTATTTGATAGTTTAATGAAAACCAAATTGTGTAACTATTATTACTTGTTCAGCTCCGAGACATTGGCCTTGCAACCATATTGAATTATATGTGATTTACATAATCTTTATGGATAGATCTACCGATATGAAGAACAGACCAAATAAAAGTAAGTCAGAAGAGATCAGTTGAACTATCCGCATTGTTAGTATTTGTGGCTTATTTGTTAAGTTGCTGTTAAAATAAAGTTGTAATTTGCTCAGTTTGTAAGTTAGTGTGTGTCATGATATATGTTATACTAATGAGCCACCATACCAACTCATTGATCTATTGTATATGTGTGTTGCCACCTCGTGGAAATAAAGGGTTTGACAACATGGCTTCCGAAATCAAGCATGGTCTTTCAAGTACTGTCCATATACTTTCAAGTACGATACTGTACTATATATAGTGCTATATATATAGCTACATGCGTGATATTATAGTGATATATAGTAGAGATCCATTGTTTATATGCACAATACATGATACCTATACCGCACATATTAATAAATGAAATGTTATTTTATTGATAGGAAAGTGGTGAGGTAAATAATTAACAATTGACCCGCACAAATTATGCACAAACCTAACCTTCAAAGGTGGGACAAAGAAACGTCACCATATATCCAAAATAAAACATTAATTTCATGGGTAAGGTAATACAAATTTTAACTATGTGAAAAGATATATATACGAAAAAACCCACAAAATTGGGAATTCCCCGATTTTACAAAGCAAACTAGTTTACATAAATTATTGATAAAGGAAATCAACCCATGCAGATTATGACCACTACTGCACAGCAGCATGCACTTAACCGTTATGAGCAAAATAAATAAACGATCACTCAAAAAAAAGAAGGAAGAAAAAGAATATTTAAATTATTTTTAAAACACACGCTAATAAGCATAGCACCACTAACTGCTGTACCTTTGCTGTGTCGATCATGGTTGTTCCCTTGGAGAGGCGGACCTTCTTTGCTGCTGGGCCGGCGTCCTCATCAGACCCTTCTCCACTCAGCTCACTGTCCTCTCCTGCCTCATCACTTCCTGCCTCAGCGTTCTCTGCTGCTGCTTCCGTCTGACTCTCCTCTTTGTTCTCTTCCTTGCTCTCATTGTTGCCTTCCGGCATCAAGTACGGCTTCTTCCACTCTGTGAGGTTCTTGTTGAGGAAAGTGGTGCCCTCCTGTAAAGAATGCGTCATCTTTTTGGTCACCATTTGTTGGGCACAGTGACAATGAACAAGGACATTTCATAGGAATGATGCTTATGGAACTATCTCCTTCTGTCTGTCTGTCTCTCTCCTTCCCTCACTCTCTCTCTCTCTCTCTCTCTCTCTCTCTATATATATATATATATATTCCTCCAGTGTGTGTGGTGTGAGGGGGGCCCTTCCCACCAATTACCCCGACACCTGGGAGGTGTGGGGGGGGCCCAAGGAGGAATAGATATATACCGTATATGTTCCCCTTGCATTTATACTCGTATAATGCATTATACATCACATATATGTATGTATATCTATATGTAATACCAAACGGTGGTTAAGTTTTAGGGTTGTCCTGATCACTACTCCTCTGTTAATCGGCCCTGCCAATGCGCATCATTGTACTCCACTGATGCTTTGTCATGACATTGTATAGATTGTTAATGGCATGTTTTGTTGTGCCTACCATACACAGTTCATATTAATTTTGATTTTTTTTAAAGATACCAAAGTGGCATCCATTTTGAGTCACGTAACTGCAAGTGTTGTTATCTCCACCATTAGATAGCACCACCGATATGGTTTACCATATAATGGTACAGATGGATTCCACCAGATGGTGCAACTATATTGAAACGGGACTGTACACGAGTCCGGAATATAGCAGAGAATGTAGATATATAAACATGAATATAGTCAGAGACTGAATAAAAATATAATGACAGTTCAACACAATATTGTTCCAGGGATTGATGCATAGCCTTGCTTTAACCCGTGCACAGCACGGGTTATTCTTCAATGCAATGCCAGCTTTCATGAGATACCTATCAAATTGCAGTGTACATTTGTTCAAAAGGCAGCTTGACAAGGTGTTAGTGTTAACAGCAATACCAGATGAACCTCAGATTCCAGGATACACCCAGCTAACGTCAGCAGATTCAAATTCATTGCTGCACATAACAAAACTGAACAGAGTGTCCTCACTACATGTGGTGGGCCCTGATGGTGCAGTCTCCGTCTTGGCTAAGCATACAGCGCAAACACTTTAATCTTAATCTATGCACATACATACACATATATCCATTTATGGAACTCCATTCTGGAATAATTAAAAGGATAGTTAAAAGAATTATTGAAAAATTACGAAAGGTTACCTAGATAAAATAAAATAATCTCCAGAGATGGCCTGTTAAATTTCTGGTTAAGGCCCTGTCACATTACGGCGTGTGGCGGGAGCGTATGGCGGCGTAGCGGCTTTACGTCATATACGTCGGCATACGCCGCATACGCTACTCATACGCCGCCAGTGCCGCAACATGCCGGCGTATGTGAAGCGTATGAGGCATACGCCGCCATACGCTTTCATAAATTCGTCCGTCCAATTTTTTTTGTGCATGCTCAAAAAAACACGACCTATGAGGGCGTATGGCCCATAATGTCAAAAAAATGTCACAGCACGCTCCCATACGCTCCTCGTACGCTCCTCATAGGTCCCCCATACGCTCAAACACACCCGAAAGTGGCACCAGCACGGCATATGTAGGTTTTCAATACGCTCCCGCCATACGCCGTAATGTGACAGCCCCTTTAGCAGTTACCCAGTTTACTGCACATCTGTCCTTCCATTCCGATGTGTTTAACCGAGTTTAGGATGGAACGCATGCAATTTAGGATCGTACTTTTCGGTCGGGACCAACTTGTCACTAAATCGATTAAATTAGTCTAAGACAATCCACTACACAAATTCCATGTCTGCCATCCTGAAAATGACCATGAACTATAATGAATTGCTTATGACCCCCCCCCCCCCCGCCTCCACACACACATCCCTCCTGCCTGGAGTGCCTGGGTTTTGAATGGTTAGCGGTAGAGCCATAAAATATTGAGTCGTTTGGTTGTTTGAGTTTTACGTCCTGGCAACATCTCAGTCATATCAGGTCAGGTACTGATTTGTGACAGTGGGCATCAATTTCCCTAAACATGGTGGCTTGACTCGGCCAGGGTTTGAAACTGGGGGTTCGAATCCCACGACCTACCGGAACGAGAGGCAGACGCTCAACTCATTCGGCCATCACATGCTACTGCTAGTTGTAAACAGTAAGCTCCACCATGGTTAAATTTTCTAAAGCCCCCGTTACACTGTGACTTGTGACCACTTTGCGACCACAAAGCCGACTGGTTGCTGGCTGGTCACCAGTCTATGAAAATGGCCGACGGCCATTTTGGTCGCAAGGTGGTTTTTGTTGCAGCAGCTGCAATCTCCTTGCGACCAACATAGTCACCTGGATGTCAGCAACCACTGAGGACCCCCCTTTGCAACAATTTTGCTACCGTCTTTTTGTGGTCGTAAGCATAGTGTGACTGGAGTATAAACTAGTGAACATGTAGTTAACAGTGCTTGATTGGTCTGCCTTGGTTGTTGGAGTGGAAACAAATGCTTAATAAGTGCACCAATATCTAAGTTAGATATGTGGAATCAAATCTAGATAATTGTTTTGGTTTTGAAAATTTGATGCTTCATCGGACTATGCAGCTTTAAATCCGAGCTCACATTTTATGACAATTAAAGTCAGCGTGTTAACCAGATAACACCAGTCAATCAGACACGAGAAAGATAGGTCAGGATGACTCAGCATGGATATGGGAGGGGTATTGTCAGTTTCTTACAAAAATATAGTTCATGAATATTGTATATTATTCAGTGTATCCATAGAGACGGACACGTACACCCACACCCACCCACATACATCCGTTACAGGGGCGTAGCTAGACATTTAACGATGTGTGGTCCTAATTTAGGCAGGGGGTTTAGGGGGCCGCTTAAGCTTAAGCTGGCGAATTTTACACATTTTAGACTTGAGTTTTCGACACTCCGGACTACTACATTCCTCCTCCTCTCTCTCCCTCTCTCTCTCTCTTTTAAATTTTTTTTTTTTTTTTTTTTTTTTTTTACAAAACGATGTGGACGTTCTGGCGTACACGCATACGCCTAGCTACCCCCCTGCGTTATATAACACATATGTGCCTTTAGGCACGCCCTGGTTCAAACACCACAAGCTTCATGTCTTGCTTCAATTTCAAGGTCTTTGCTTCAGCTAATACCACGTGATAATACATTATTAACCGTCATGCGTGATCACTCGGGGGGTCACCGTCTTGTAACAAATCGCTAAGAATGTTCGCAAAAATAAAATCAGCGCGCTATGCGATCCATTTGGTTACCATGGTTACCAATATTTGGAGCAAACAGCAAAATATCACGAGATAATTGCAAAGATGATTTTGTACTACCCGCCCTTGCTGCTTAATTGTTCAAATCCCCCCATCCCCCCCCCCCCCCAAGACCAAAATCAAATGCGGGTGATATTGTTCAGAATATATATAATATATTTAATATATATAATTCCTTCTCTGTGGGACGCAGTGGGTGTGTGTGGGGGGAGCACCCAGTTACAAAACCCCGCCTGGGGAGGGGGGGGGGCACTCCAGCAATGCGTCGGTCAGAAGGAAGTCAGAAACATGTATTCCCTTCCGAGCATCTATGCCTGCATAATGCGTTATACATCACATATATAATCATAGAGTATATATATAATGCATATATATATATATATATATATATATATATATATACATATATAATGGATATATGATGCATATATAATGTATATATATAATGTTGGTTCGTTATTGGATGTCCTGGCAACATCCAAGGTCATATCAGGACAGTTCCCGACTTGTCAGTGTGCACTCATGGCGACTTTATAGTGCTGCCCCATTGGGAGACCAGGCTGCCAGCACCATGACCAGGTAATCCACTCAGTCATATTATCCTGACACTGAGCCAACCAGTCCTTTCCCTATCCTAGGCTAGGAAGCGACAAGTATCAATTAAGTCATTGATTTGACTTGACCAGGGTTTGAAACTCATGGATTCGAATCCCACGATCTACCAATACGGGAGACGGACCTCAACTCATTCGGCCATCCTGTCTGGTATGACCATTTGGATGATCTACTATCGACTCCTATACATATGTAGACCTATAACCTGTCCTCACCGTGCATGCAGTTCATACGCTGAACAATTGTTTGCACACGACAAAGTTTCGCTGATTGAAGAGGTCCTTGAAGACAGGCGCTATTGGGCACCAATCCAAACCGACCACCAACGCCGGTACCGAATCTGAGTCGTGAAAGTCGCGTGGTGTGCGTCCGGCTTTGACTGGCTCTGCACCACACACCACATACCTGTGACTTGTTTGTAGGTCGAGTCCCACTCCTAGGTTTCCCTGTAATGTGTGCGTAGTGACAACCGCCCGCAGCACGTCTACTACCGGCCCGCTCCACAAATAGACAGCCGGTGTAGCGGTTTCAGCCGTGCGCCAGTTTCAGCCGAGCGCATACTCAAACTCAAGGCATTGTCAATGGTCGTGAGCAATCTTCATATAGAAAATACAGAAAAAGTGAAATATCTCTAAAACCACACCACCTATTAACAAATCGCTTGGTACGCATATAGAAAACATCTTTACCAAAAACATCATATTAAATTTCTAAGGTTAGGGTTCTTGATTTCTATTAATTTTGAATAAAACTAATGTTTTGCACTGCGCGTACCATCAAACTCAAGGCATTGTCAATGGTGGTGAGCAATCTTCATACAGAAAATCCAGGAAAAGTGAAATATCTCTAAAACCACACCACCTAGAAACAAATCGCTTGGTACACATATAGAAAACATCTTTACCAAAAACATTATATTAAATTTATAAGGGTAGTGACTCACGACCATTGACAATGCCTTGAGTTTGACGGTACGCGCATGGCTGAAACTGGTGCACGGCTGAAACCGCCACACCGGTCCGTGGGACCAATCTCCTGCCGAGTCAAACCAGACATACACAATTTATATTCATCACAACTTTGCCTGGCAGTTGGCATTACTCAGTTGGTTGTTGGAGTTTTATGTCCTAGCAACATCTAAGGTCATATCAGGATGGGTACCAACTTGTGACAGCGCGCACTCATGGCGACTTTATAGTGCTGACCCACTGGGAGACCAGGCGGTCAGCACCATGACCTGATATCCCACTCTGTCACATTATCCTGTCACTGAGCCAACCATTCCTTGCCTAATAATGCTGAGCACATGGCTATGAAGCGACACGTATCAATGTTTAAGTC
Organism: Branchipolynoe longqiensis; assembly: GCA_030323885.1. Lineage (NCBI taxonomy): Eukaryota > Metazoa > Annelida > Polychaeta > Phyllodocida > Polynoidae > Branchipolynoe > Branchipolynoe longqiensis. Next base: position 4,903,180 of record CM059200.1, read on the forward strand.
ATTGCCTTGACTCGACCAGGGTTCGAACCCATGGGTTCTAATCCCACGATCTACCAAAACGGGAGACAGACTCTCAACTCAATCAGCCATCCCGTCTGGTCCCAACATTATGATTGGCTACTAACCATACCAACCAATTATCTATCTGCTACTGAAATGCAGGCAATCAAATACCTTATCAGCAGCTACTGTGTGGTAAGATAACACCAACACTACAACTGGCCAGCATTGAAAACAAACCTGGGTACCCGGGCTTATATGCTATGGACAGTATAAATACAGCCTCAATTAAAAAATAAATTAAAATAAAAAAACTAAATTAAAAAATGATTGTACTGTCTGTCAAACGACTTAGGAGTTGGGGGTGGGGATAAGGGTGTGAGGAGTCTGAAGAACCAATAGTCATAATAATCACCAGATCTACTCCACAATTTCCACCCCCGAGGTTGGAGCATTTGCTCCCCCAGGCGGGCTGTCACTCCCATTCCCCACTTCACTGCCAGCTGGAATACACTCTCCAAGCAGAGGCGAGTGACCGCCAGACTGTTCTGATAACAACCAACGTTTGGCACGGAGTGAAGGTAGTTCGCGTTCCCAGCTGCCAAAAAAAAGGGTGGGTGGCAAACTAAAAGTAGGCATGGAACGTTTTATTAACAATCCACACAGCGTCTGCTATGTATATAAAAATGATGAAGATTGTTGGTGAAATATTTTTGTCTATATAATGCCAGGTACACACATACCGTATACGATTCGCGCACTAAAACTGACTGGCCGACGCGACTCATCACGACCCGTTTCCCGACTAAAACTTACGACTGGGGGTGTACACATCTACCGACTGGAGAGCGACTGGGCGCGCACATATACCGTCCCGATTCGCGACTGCCACCTACGCACCTGGTGTTTTTAGCGTCCCCACTACCTACCTTAACCCGCCCCCCCCCCCCCCCCACCGCCACCACAGATAACAACGGCAGTAAATCCCACAAGAACGACCGCTACAGATAGTTTTACGTCCTGGCAACATCTAAGGTCATATCTGGAAAGCTACCGACCTATGACAGTGCGCACTCATGGCGTATTTGTAGTCCTGCCCCACTGGGATAGTCCTTTCCAAGGATATAATTGATGGATATCAGACTGCTTCCATTTGGTTCCCAAACAAGCAAACAATATTTTGTTGGTTTTTTTTTTCTTTGAGAGAACACAAACAAGTGACCTAACTAGTAACTTTGCCTGTCATAAACAGTGACTTATACTCAATGAAAATCACTTGTCGCTTTCTAGCCTCACACTCGGCTCGGCATTAATAGGATAGGGCAAGGACTGGTTAGCTCAGTGTCAGGATAATGTGACTGAGTCCGATATTGGGTCATGGTGCCAGCAGCCTGATTTCCCAGTGGGGCAGCACTATAAAGTCACCATGAGTGTGCACTGTCACAAATCGGTACCATCCTGATATGAGCTTAGATGTTGTCAGGGAGAAGGAAGCACATCCGGGTCCACCAATCTTTTACATACTTAATAGGATAAAAATTATCTTAACTCTTTATGGATACTATTGTGTTTTTGTTTTGGTTCTAGCGAAACGTGATAGTTGTGGTAGGGTAGGGTGGGTAGGGTGGCTGGGTAGGGTGGGTGGGCCCTGACCCACGACTATCCGAGGCTAGTACCTCGGGAAAACACCAGTTATCCATCATCTGTACCCAGGTAAGATTTGTATAACTATACTCATTTACCTCGGTACTACGCCTCTGGCTAATCGTAACCCAGGGAGATTTTTTTTACGTAATCTCATTTTTTATCCTTCTAATTTAATGTTGTAATCATAATATTGCTTGTAGTGCAAAATATTAATTTTGTTTCTCACCTGTCTTTAGTTAGTGAGTAGGTTGAGTGGGACGCGTAGCGTCCAGTATTGGCTCCTGCCTGTTTAAGCACCTTGATGGTCCATCTTGTGAGTGTGTCTCTCGAGATAGTACTTAGTAGCTGTCTGGAATTCCTAATTCCACGTGACTTGGATATATATGCCCTAATGGCTGAAACTACGCATATCCGTTTATCTTCCGGAAAACTATTTACATGTTTGGGCTATTGTAGGTTTTAATGGTTTGACTCCTTTTAGAAGGCAATGAAGTCCCCATTAAATAACTTGTGTATAATTTCACCGTCCCTTTCCTCCAGGCATGTGAAATAAGTCTTTCTTTTGTAATTTTGTCTAAACCATATTGTTCTAAATGTCTTCTTACAAAAGGAATGCCAAAAGGGGTGTTGTCAACACGTCTCCGTGGACGGTTAGTGGTCCCTGATGGTGCAGGTTGTTCCTTCCTCTTGGAAATCTGAGCACATCTGTTGCTGCTGATGTTATTGCCGCTAGCCATGGTTGTGTTTCCCATTCTGGTACTATCAGTACTGCGTGTGTGTGATCCATCTTGATCCTCCTGTCCACTCTGCTGATAATGCTGAATGGTGGAAATATGTAATAAAACTTATTATTCCAAATGAATGAGAATGTGTCTACCCTCCAGGCTTCTAGTTCTGGATGCCAACACATATATTTGTGTAACTTTTTGTTATTACGTGATGCGAATAAGTCAATTTCTGGTTTGCCCCATTTGTGACAAATGTTGTCAAAAATACTCTGATTTAGTGACCATTCTAAATGGTCATAGAGATGTTGACTTTTCTTGTCAGCCAAAGTTGTTTGAGTGCCTGGGATATGTGCTACTGTTAGCCATATCTCGTGTTCCTCTGCCCAGTCCCAAATGAGTTTAGCCATATAATTACATGTTTGGACCGAGTGCCTCCCATATTATGTATGTAAGCCATAGCTGTCGCGTTGTCTGTTAAAATTCTTACATGATTTTTAGGGAGGTGAATTAGACTACGGAGTCCTAGATAAATAGCTCTAAGTTCAAATGCATTTATGTGATCGGAGATTTCATCTTTCATCCAAAAACCACCTGTTGCCTGTTGGTCTCTATGAGCCCCGCAGCCATCTTATGAAGTGTCTGTTGTAACTGTAGTGTTAGGCTGTCCCATCCTAATGGGGTTGGGCCAATTGTTAATGTGTGACAACCACCAAATAATATCATTTTGGCCTTCTGGCGAAATCACCATGGGCTGATCAAAGTTTCCTTTTGTGCGTGTCAACGCCAAGTTATCTATTTCTAGCGATTTAATATGAGCCTTGCCATAAATAATAGCCGGCGATATACTATCATAATTCCTATCAATATTACTGATTTAGTTTCATGTATGTAGAACACTAATTTTGTAAATGTTTCACATAATTTGTCTGGTATTGTTGTTGTGCTTGTGCAACAATAAATGAATCATCAATATAAGGAAACATAACATGTCCTTCCCTAGCCATCTGGGAACAGATTGGTTTAAGTAACCTTGTAATAATGCGTGGACAGAAAGCCAGTGCATTCAGCATGCACATGAACTCTTAAAGTTTGCCGTTCCAACAAGATCTACAATGGCTAGCCAGGAGCTTTGCGTTACTAAGTCTCTTGCTGTGTCTAAGGAAAACATTTAAAAGTGTTTGTATCCTACGAATTTGTTGAATAATGTTAGATCTAAAAATTAGTCTTACATCTCCATTTGGTTTGGGTCGCAAGAAAATATTAGATATGAATTCCCTGTAATGAATTATCTGTAATGCTATTCCATTCTGGTAGGCAGTTATGGGTGTTACCAGCTTGAAAAATGCTTACTGGTGTTTGCGTTGCGACTTCTATTTGTTCCCTGGGTGGGGGAACAGCTTCTGGGCATTGAACTCCCTCTTGAAGGGCCTGTTCCCATCGTTCCAGTCGAACGACTGCCTCTGGCCTCTTCCCTTGGCCAGGAAGCTTAAGTTTGTCCCGAACCAGCCTTCTCGTTGGCCGGTTCACCGGTTTTGAAAATCCTGCCTCATCTTCTTGAAGCGGTTAGGATTCGCGTCTGCGGTTACTCTTGAGGGCAACATCTCCATCTTCTGTTGAACCAATCTCGCGACTTGTTCATCCAAATCAGCTGGGCCGACCCCAGTATCGTACCCCCCACCTCATCCGAATCTCTTTGTTCAGGCGAGGGTAACATTTGTACCCATGCCGGCAGTGAGCGGTCTTCATCTTCACTGAATGCATGAGATGCCTCTGCCTTACTCCGCTTCGTAGCCATGGCTCGGAGACTCTGAGTAAAAACAAAAACCAATGGTATGGGATTGTTTAGGGTTGAATATCACACTGATAATTAGAGTATAATTATACTAGGTGTGTATTATGGCGTTAAAACAGTATTTAACGCAGGCGTATGGCTAATAGGCAGTCGCAGGATGACGGTATGGTAAACCAACCGATCCAAATGAGGGGTAGGGACCAGTGTAGCGGTGCCCTCCCACACTCTAAGAACCTATCAACTTTTCCCACCTGTGGCTTTCTTCACCAACAAGTTGAAGGAAATACCATAGGACTCGGAGGTACGCCGTAACGACAATAACAAACGCAGAATCTTAACGAAACCCAGGAATAAAACCTAGACATGTAAATGGCTCCTGCCAAACATCTCTTCATTCGGCAATGGGCAGCTTCATTAATAACCGAACAATGGAGGCATTGTTCTAACGATCATATGTAACACGATCGAAACTAAGCTGTAAAACAGTAATATCTTAATGAAAAGTTTCCAAAACCTTTGTACGTGAATGCTAACATGAACCGAACCAAAGTATCAATTTTGAAAGATACTAACCTTGTTGGTTTTGTAGTTAATGTAGAAAAACTTCCGGAGCTGCTCACAAACATCCTCCTGCTGTGAGCTGATTATGCTAATTGCTAGACCTGGATGTGCTTGCTTCTCCCTGGGCTATGAGTAGCCAGACGCACAGTACCGAGGTAATATATAGTATAGTTACACGAGTCTTACCTGGGTATAGATGATGGATAACTTGTTTTCCCGAGGTATAAGCCTCGGATAGATGTGGGCTAGGGAGAAGGAAGCACATCCGGGTCCAGCAATCTTTACCTACTTATTCAGGATAAAAATGATCTTTCAATACAATGGATACTATGATTTTCCCGTAATGGTACAATAACAGAATAGACGTGGTAGGGTGTGGTGGGCGGGCCCTAGCCCACGTCTATCCATGGCTTATACCTCGGGAAAACAACAGTTATCCATCATCTATACCCAGGTAAGACTCGTATAACTATACTATTTTACCTCAGTATACAGCATCAGGCTAGAGAGACTTTTACATAATTCATTTTTATCCTTAATATCATTTTATTCTTATTATTAACATGTTTATGTGTCATTGTATTAGTTATTTGGACATTCAAAGTTTTTTGTTCTCACCTATTCTTGTTAGTTGGCAAGCAGGTGCTTTGCAATGCCGGTAGGCTTTTCTAGTCGCTTGTTGTAATGTTTTGCAAACGACTTAGCCGTCTTCCAGCCTGCCTGCGCTAGGATTCTTTTGACAGAAATCCCGAGCAATCGTGCCTTGGAAACCATGGCACCTCTGGTTGAGTGGGAAGCGTATTTTCCCGTATCCACCCCAGCCAATTTCAACACCGTGATCGTCCATCTGGCGAGGGTGTCTCTTGAAATCGCATTATGTGGCTTTATGAAGCTCACTAACAGTTGTTGTGAGGTACGTATGTCCTTAGTCTTGGATATATAAGCCCGTATGGCTGACACAACACATAATTTACGATCCTCTGGGAAGTAGTCTAAGTGAACCGTAGATAAAGGGTCACCTAGCCTGTTTGATTTTAATAATTGTGCTAAATCAAATGTAGCTTGTTTCTTATCTATTTCTAATCCGTCTAGGGATAATGTGACAATGCTTTGTCCTCTGTGTAATGTTACTAGTAGTAACAGGATGGCTACCTTAAAACCTAATTGTTTTACATCTAAATGCGAGTTGTGAGGCCAAGCCTTAAACAACTTAAACACAATAGAAACATCCCAAAAGCGACTATATTTTGGTTTAGGGGGATTCCTTTGAAAATTTGAGCGAAGCAACAAGTGAAGCACATGATGTTTACCGACTGTGTCCCCCTCGATTCTAGGTAGAATAGCCGATAATGCGCATCTGGCTGCATTGACAGCCCCAAACCCTAGTCCTTCATCCTCTAGAGAACGGAGAAAACGGGCCACTTGTGCAATTGTTGGACTTGTTGGTTTGACTTTCATTAGCAAACAATGTACACCCCATTTTCTTAAATATGTTGTGTACATTTTGACAGTTCCTGGCCTCCATGCATCGGATATTATTCTGTCTTCAGTGATCTTATCTAGTCCAAATTGATGTAAGTGTTTCCTCAAAAAAGGAATGCCAATAGGGGTGTCACTGACACGTCTCCGTGGACCGATAGCGGTCCGTGGTGCATTAGATTCCCGGATTTTCTTGGGAATCGTATATGTTCTTTTGCCAGTTGTGAAACTGCTGGCAGCCAAGGTTGCGTGTCCCAATCGGGCACGATCAGTATGGTGTGTGTCCCCTCCATGCTGATCTTTCTCACCACTCGGCTGATAATGCTAAACGGTGGGAAAATATAGAAATAATTATCTACCCAGGTAATAGGAAAAGCATCAACTTTCCAAGCATCCGGTCCAGGATGCCAAGAAACATAGCAGGGTAACTTGTTATTGTTTCGTGATGCAAACAAGTCAACTTCAGGTGTAGCCCATTTGGCACAAATTAATTTAAACAGGGGTGTAAATAGGGACCATTCTAAATGGTCATGGAATTTTCTACTATTGTGGTCTGCAAGTGTATTTTGTGCCCCTGGCATATGCGCTACGGTCAGCCAGACTTGTTGGGCCTGCGCCCAGTTCCAAATCAGTTTTGCTAACTGATTGCAAGGCTTCGATTTTGTTCCCCCCATGTTACGGATATATGCCATAGCAGTAGTGTTATCAGTTAGTATTCTAACTTGTGCTTTAGGTACCTTCACTAAGCTACGTAATCCCAGATAAATGGCACGCAATTCTAGCGCATTAATGTGGTCTAACATTTCATCGTCCAGCCATCTACCTCCTGTCGCTATCCCATCTTGATGGGTTCCCCAACCTTCTAGAGAGGCATCAGTGGTAATTACCGTATTTGGTTCCGCCATGCGGATTGGATTGGGTGAATTTTCTATATATTGCATCCACCATGCAATATCCTGCAAACCTTCTTCGGAAATAAACATTTTTCGTTCAAAATTGCCTTTAGTTCTTGCTAACGTTAGGTTTTGGTCTTGAGAAGATGTTTGAGATAAACTCTCCTGGGCAGTGTCTTACTTTTTGTATAATTCCTTTATCAAAAAATGTATGTACCTGTTTAGTTAGTGCCTCTCGTTCAAGTGGTTCAATTTTATATGGAAAAGGAACTCTCCCTTGTACCGGAATGTCTATGAAGGGAATTTGAACACCATTAACTATATTTAAAATATCTTGATCAGTCGTAATTTTGTTCCATTCAACAACATGGTTATTAATATTGCCAGCCACAAAGTTGCTTACAGTTTGTGTGGTTTTAGAGGCCGCGGGGACTTGTAATGTCTGTGTTTGGGCCTCTACTTGGACCCGCCCCTGGGGAAGGGTCGCTGGGAGTTGTAGCCCCGCCCGATCGGGCGCGCGGTGTTGTCGGTCCAGCCTGGCCGGGCGCCCGGCCCCGGAAGGACTGGCTGAAGCTTGAGCCCAATCTGGTTCCTCTGACCAGACGTCATGGGCGAAAATCCCCGCGGGACCTTTTGAAGCGTGGGGCTTCTGGCTTCTTTCTCCCGTCCATGTTTTTGCCACTCTTGGCCGCGGTTTCCACCTCTTTAAAGAGGTACTGGAGCTGACCCCGAACATTTTGGTCTTATCCAAAGGTTTCCCTTTGATTGGTTCTGGGGCCAGAAAGAGCATATACTCTTTCCCATCATTATCTGTGACCTTCTTTGAGCGGGCCGCCTCTTTACCGGCGTCTGTGCATACTGACTTGAAGACGTTTTCGTATCTTCTATAAGACAGGTAATTATTACCTGCCGCCGGGAGCATAGCAATGCCTTTGTCCATGGTCTTGGCCAAGGATGAGAACTTGTTCTCCCGCTGCATCCTATTCGCCACTGGAGTAATGGCAGTCAGAGTACCGAGAACCGCTTTATGCACTAGATGCAACACACCTTCAAACCGCTTACGGTCCTCGGTCATATTTACGTCCCTATCCATTTCTTTGATGATGGAGTTGGGGACGCCTTTTATGCCAGTAAGTTCATCTCCTAGCTTGGAGATGATTTCCGCAGGTTTGAATGTGCGGAAATGACCATTAATGGTCTCGCGCATAAGCGTGGTGGTTTTCACCCGCTTGGCTCTAGGCTTTTCAACCTTCTTAGCCACTTTGCCACCAATGGCAGCATAGACCCCCTCATATTGGGTGTCTGAGTCAGATTCCGTTGATGTGGAATCTGGCGAAGAATCCGAAGAAGAATTCTTCTTCTTTTTCTTCGACTTGGGCTTGCGCTTTTTGCATAGTCCTGCCTTGTTTCTCTCCTTGGTGAAGTCATCACCCGAAGAACTGACTTGTTTCTTCTTCTTCCTCCATTTGGGAGGAGGAGGAGCAGCCTTAGGCTCAATCGCTGAGTATGTTTCTGAGAAATCCTCCCAGTCAGATTCGTCGTGGAAACCAGGCATAGGCCGTTTCCGAGACGTAGGTGGTTGTAGAGACAGTATGTGACTCTCCATGGCAGCCCAACGAGCCTCCCAATCAGGAGGTGCCGGGCCCGAGGGCCGTGTTTCCTCTTCCGGGTCGGAGAGGATGTGCGCCCCGGGCTGTGGTGAAGGCATAGCCGACAACTCTGGTGAGGAGTCATACTCCTCGTCCGAGCCCCTCGGCGTAATAAGCTAAATTTTTGGCGTAGGTTGTGGGTCAAGCCCAAACCTAACGCGGGGTCGGGACCAGTGTATCGGCCCGCCCATCCCTCTGTTCCGCACACTTCTCCCTCCTGCGACTACCGCGCCAGCAAGTTGGAGAAAATGCTACGAAATTGTTGGCGTAGGTTGTGGGTCAAGCCCAAACCTAACGCGGGGTCGGGACCAGTGTATCGGCCCGCCCATCCCTCTGTTCCCGCACACTTCTCCCTCCTGCGACTACCGCGCCAGTAAGTTGGAGAAAATGCTACGAAACTCGGAGAAACACCTGAAAAAAGTTGTGGGGAGTCTATAAAAGAAACCCAGGATCATCTCCAACAACACTCTCTATTAGAGTCCGAGAGAATCTCCACAGGAGATGAGGCAGAGCCCACATCTCTACCCATGTCACACGGGTGTTGATAGAACCGCTAAGTATCGGTTTCGTTCGTTAGACAAAGGATTCTAGAGCGTACTATCCTTGGTTTTTTTAAAACCGATTAACTAGTCCAAAAAGGACAACCGAAAGTTCTGAACTTTCCAATTTGATGCTATAATGCATCATAAATAAGCTAACCACAGTTATAACTATACTTACTGCGTATTAGCTTGTTTGTAGACTAAATTTGCCAGAGCAACTCAACGAACGTAATCCAGTCGTGAGTTGTTTATGCTAATTGCTGGACCCGGATGTGCTTCCTTCTCCCTAGCCTGAGGCTAGCCTGAGGCTGTATACCGAGGTAAAATATATATATATAATTAGTATTTTTTTGCTGTTGTAGCCGGTGGTGTCCCCCACCACCCACGACACTAAAGTATGGTCAAACTTCCCTAACTACACAAGTATAATTATACTACAGGGTTAGTAAATTTTACACTGAAAACACGTACTGACTGTGTATCACATTTTGAACTAGCTAGGGGGAAAAAAACCTGTGTGTACGTGTAGGCAACAATATACAGACTCAGCGAGGACATGGGGACCCATACTACACCACCCTACACAATCAGACAAGAGCAAGGAGGGTAGAGTAAGACTAAGAACGTACACTCCCCAGTGATCATGTCCCCAAAATGGACCACCTGCCTGGTGTAGCAAAATAAAACAACCCTGTCTACCCCCATTCCACAGCCATGGTATACTGGAGTAAAGCTGCCCCAAGGCCATAATAATGATGTATATTTAATAGAGCTCCCTAATTATCAGAAACCATTCTAATATGGCACTGTGCAAAAAAATAATCTTAAAGTGGCATAATCCGATGAAAACATAACATTTTTTAAACCTAAGTAATTGTCTAGATTTGATTCTATATATATGGCACACTTATTAAACATTTGTCACCACACAGAAGAGGATACTAAGGCAATTGAATAAAACCTATTACTGCGGAAGCGCATGATGTCAGAGTTTTGGCATGCATGCCAAAATTAATGTTGCATGGTTGCACTTCAAATATCTCTAAAGTTAGCCATTTAAAATAAAAGTTACTTCAAACTAAAGCAAAGTAGATTACACCGACCAACCTAATATATATATATATCTCAGAAAATGACAAAAACTCAAAACCATCGGACTATACAACTTTAATCAAGAGGGTCTCCTTTATTGGAGCGATGGTGAAATGTCCCATACTTGACGCCACACCTCCCTAGACAGATATCCCAAACACCTAAAACTTCAAACACCTAGGTATGCACCTATTCCGATTGGCAACTGCTGTTTTCGGTTATGCTCTCATTATTTTCACTATGTCTGTTCAGACACATTTCGGGAAGCTGGCGGTAAACACTTGACAATTCACAACCCGCTGCTGTTGCATGGCGTGTGGCACATGTTGTCCCTATCAGTATCAATGAAACACGTCTTGCAGTCTACAGTTAGAAAAGAGATGCCCTACCTCACCTACTCCAACTGACACTGTCCATTGCTACAACTACTGATGAAGGAGGGTTGCTCGAGTCTCCAGGGATGGTATATATAGCTCCATCCTAATAATATTCGTATAAATGTTTATACTACACACACACATATATATATGTGCAAGGGGGGAGGGCGAGGTGCATGCTGGTACCCACCCCACCTCCTGAGAGGAGGGGGGGGGGTAGGAGACCACTACAGAACTTATTACACGCGATAAAGGGTTCATTACTATCCATATATATATATAGTGAGAGAGAGAGAGTGAGAGAGATGGAGGGAGGGAGAGAGGACCGTAATCGAGCTCTCTATACAAAGAGAGCATGTGAGAGAGGGGAGAGAGCGGGAGAGTGAGAAAGAAGGAGGAAAGAGGAGGTGGGTGGGAGGCAGGGTATGGGAGAGAGTGAGCGAACGTGAGAGCAAGAAATGGAGCAAAAGAGGGCGAGAGAGGGAGAGGGGGGGGGGGGGAAGGAGGCGGTGTGTGTGGGTGTGGGTGTGGGAGTACTCTATCACTCATGGTCATTGTAGCCATATCCCGATAGGGGACGCTGGTGTGAATCCACCAGCACCGATGCGCCTAAAAAAAAATCTAGGTCCCACCTAGATAAAGGATTCACCCTGTACTTGCAGTACACGGGTGAATACCAACCCTATATAAAAGCTGTCGAAAGGGTGGGGAAATGAGATGAGAGCCTAAATCCACAATCTTAGAAGCAACATTTATTTTTTGTATATGTCTTCATATTTCCCCGCTACCTTTGGGTTGAAAAATATAATAAAACATCTAGTTTAATAGAATTTAAAAGTGAAATCAATGGTGTTCTATCACTGCCATATAGTCTTTTTGCATTCTCTCCCATTTCACCAACTCTGTGCTTATATGAGTAGCCATTTGATATTGGAGCAAGGTGTTCTACTTCCTGTTCCATACTAAAGCTGTTTTCGCCAGTATTTAGATTACGTTGTTGTTCACCCATGTACTACAAGTATGGGGTGAATCTTGTATCTAGGTCCCACCTAGATAAAAGATTCACCCGGTACTTGTAGTACACGGGTGAAGACCAGCCTTATATAAATACGGGCGAAAATAGCGTTAGTATGGAACATCACCTAGAAACTGTGGCTCCAGTATCAAATGGCTACTTATATCGGCACAGATTTGGTGAAATGGGAGAGAATGCAAAGAGACAAGATGGCGGCCGCAGAACGCCGTCGATTTCACTTTTAAATCTTATTAAACTATATATTATATTATATTTTTCAACTCAAAGGTAGCGGGCTATCAATAAGATATATGTAAAGAATAATTGTTGCTTCTTAGATTGTAAAATTAGGCTCTCAATTCTTTGACCCGCATTTTCGCCAGCTTTTACATAAGGTTGGTTTGCACCCCTACTGCAGCAGTACGGGGTGAATATTGTATCTAGGTCCCACCCCACTCACCCACACACTATGAAACCAGAGATACTGCACCCAGACAGCCGTATTCTGCTTCTAAGTAGACCCCAGAAAGTGTGCCATAGCCAGAGGCCTTGTGTGTAGCCTGTATGGTCTCTGACAGCGTATTTCTTTTCCTGGCATAGAGAATCAGTTTCCACTCATCGATCTAACGGGACAAGCAGTGGCCCGTGCTACTCCCCGCCGCTGGATCCCCGCCACACGATGCCGGGACCAGTGTAGTAGGCGGCCGGCGGGGGAAGGTTATGTGGAGGTGCATGCATTATGTTATAAAGATGTTGACGATGGCTGCTACCTGCTGGCAACATGAACCTTCTATTTACATCGGTGTGGGCTGGGATGGGGGGAGTGAATGAGGACTACTACATCCAGCTAACCCATCATACCTTTGGTAGAAATGAAAGTGAATTAATTGTGCAGACTCTATACATAGATACCTCATATATAATAGAACAGAGAAAAAAACCTGCTGGCAACAGGAACCTTTTATTTACATCAGTCTGGGCTGGGGTGGGGGTGGGGGTGGGGGAAGGTGATGAGGACAACTACATCTAGCTAGCCCATCATACCTTTTGTAGAAATGCAAGCGAATTAATTGTGCAGTCAATATAGAACGCATACATAGATGCCTCATATAATAATAGGGCATACAACAGAACAAAACCCGGAACATAATTAGCAGACAAACAAGACTGAGCACATCCCGCTCACGGTGAACGCCAACAGGAAGTTCCAATTATCCACCCGCTGGTCTCTGGCGATGCGGCCGTTATTATTGTTAGACTAGAGTACACAGTAAGAATTGCATCGCCATGTCCCGGTCGGATGCAATGCAATGCCACACCCCTCTGCCACTCGCGCCTAATCCTGACTCCACATACGCTTATTATTAAACAGACACCCGGATCCCGATCACACCGACCTTTGCTGTGACCTCCATGGTGCCTGCACGGCTCAGATCGGGTTTGCTCGCCGCCATTTTGATGCTGCAGTTGTGTTTGATGGTGGAGATGGAGGCCGGGTGCTGGGTTCTTTTTACTCGCGTGGTCGTCGACGGTACGTATGTGTGGGAGTGTGTGAGTGTAGCAGCGTGTTGAAGGACTGCTGGGCATGTCACGTGGGCTACGATGCGCGGCGCTGATTGGCTGGCTTGGGGGCGCGATTTGCAGATGACGACACTAAGCGGATGGCTACATGTCTGGGCATATCGCACACTGCATCACTCCTCGAGCATGTTTCGCCAAAGTACAGGCACGGACGGGGCAGTGCCAGTGGGAAGGATTTTTAGAATTAATTACCAAGAACAAGCTCGTACGTTTTAATCCTGGCGCATCATCACGTTACCAACAAATAAAATAAGATAAATAAAATAAGAAGACAACAATTAAATAAGAAAAATAGAATAAATGACTGATTCAAATTGTCCTGTTTTCTTAATTCCCTTCCCCGTCTTCCTCTCTAACTGCCACTTCTCACTCTCGTTCTTCTTCTGCGCAAAAGGGTTTTGGTTTCGAAAATGTGATGCTTTCGTTGGACTATTGGGAAATTAGGAAAGGAATGAATGGAGAGTCAGAGAGAGAGAGAGAGAGGGGGGGGGGGGAGGGAGAGAGGGGGAGAGAGAGATATTTAAAGTTTTCGTGAGATTGTCAGCATGTCCCGATGTATGCACTCAGCCTTCCTTATATATTTTGTTGTAGCTATTCATGTTTGCTTATATAAACCTAGATAAAAGATTCACCCGGTACTTGTAGTACACGGGTGAAGACCAGCCTTATATAAATACGGGCGAAAATAGCATTAGTATGGAACACGACCTAGAAACTGTGGCTCCAGTATCAAATGGCTACTCATATAGGCACAGATTTGGTGAAATGGGAGAGAATGCAAAAAGACAAGATGGCGGCCGCAGAACGCCGTCGATTTCACTTTTAAATCTTATTAAACTATATATTATATTATATTTTTCAACTCAAAGGTAGCGGGCTATCAATAATACATATGTAAAGAATAATTGTTGCTTCTTAGATTGTAAAATTAGGCTCTCAATTCTTTGACCCGCAATTTCGCCAGCTTTTACATAGGGTTGGTTTGCACCCCTACTGCAGCAGTACGGGGTGAATATTGTATCTAATATAAACCTAGAAAGTATACACAATTGTTAATAATTTCTCCCTTTATTAAGCCAACCAGGTATATACAAACATGGTATATAAACAGAATAATTATTTTCCCCACTCTTATTTGGATGGCCTAAAACGCTATAATTATAAAAGCAGGACATATTGAATACTACTACTACAGTATAACCCTGTTAAACCAAACTTGAAGGGACCCTAGTAATTTTTTGGATTAACTGATCATTGGTTTAACCGAGCTTTGGCTTCCACTTTGACTTGGCTTTGGCAAAAACGCAGGTGCATTATGAATGCAATACACAATGTATGTGGACACATTGATTATTGTTTTTGATGTATATACAATATAACCCAGTTAAACCAAGCTCAGTTAAACCAAAAGATCGATTAATGCAAACTTTTTTTGGCGGCCCGCCAAAATACTACCATTTATCATATAAAATAAGTCTCAGATGACCTTATAACCACATGAAAGTTTGTTTTAGCTGTGCCAGAAGTGGCCTGGGGTCAGACAATTTTGTTTGGATTAACCGATAGTTTGGATTAACCGACATTGGTTTAACCGACCTTTTTTATACGATAAATGGTAGTATTTTGCCGGGCCGCCGAAAAAAGTTTTGATTAACCGATCGTTTGGTTTAACCGAGCTGGGTTTAACGGGGTTGTACTGTACTACTAAAACATTGTAATGTCAGGTGGTACGCAGTTGCGTACCTGCATATACGGAAGCTACACACCTTTACTATGTGTTGGTGACTGGCATGAAAACCAATACGTGTAGTTTTGAAGGTTTGGATTGAAATTGCATCAAAGACCCTATAATACTAAGACGGCTCACTCAGCCTGTAATGTGTAATCAAAATGATCAAACCCACCACTTGGTGCACTGGCTGTTCTCTTGGTTAAACAGGCGCTATATTATATGTATAAATGTATATATGAATGTGAAAGATGTGTGATGATGGTGATGCTGATGATGATGCTGGTGATGATGTGTATTTCTTCATAGCAATTTCATATTGATGTGTATTCATACTTACCTATATCATGTATAATGTAATTGTATGTGTTTACATGTGAAACACCAACCAGCAGCTGGGCTGATCAAACCCACCACAAGGTGACAGTGCAAAATTTACATTACCATGGGAGAAATAGGGAGTGAGCCGTCTTAGTATTATATGGTCTTTGATTGCATACGACTAGGATTCATAGCCATTCGGCAACATATTATTTACAATCACATAACTGTTTGTATGTAGTGAAGGTGATACTCACCTAATACTTGTACCTAATTCTGAAACATTACCAGCAATCCTGAACTTAATTTTTCCGCTGCGAGTTGATGGCGCTTCAATCGATTTTGCCATCATCCAATCAGCGTCTGCCACAAGATGCGGAGTACGCATCGATTATTTATATTTCAATGACAAAAATGTTTCAATTAAAAAAAATGGATTAAAGATCGGTTGTAATTGGATGTCAGTATTATGGAACAATGAATAAATAAATAGGAATGCATATTTCAATAAAGATAAACTGGTTTGATGGATTTATTTCTTATTTTATGTGTCAACTTCAACCCCCATGTGGACACAGCAAAATATTTAGCTACACAACTGAAACTGTGCCTAGAGATACCTTATGGTGCTGCCATCTGTGAGAGCTATCGGCCACTAAAATACATGCTGCGGTATTCTGTCACTAGCTCGTAGAAGTTGAGCAGTTTAGCGATTTTCTGTGAATATAGAGGGAAAACATGCCATTTTCTCCCAAATTTTCGACATATAGATGGACCTACAACAGATTTAGTGAATTTAGCCCAATTTTCGGCAGGTAAGAGTTTGGTGTATGTAGAAACTCATCTGCTATTGGCGCTATACATTTATTATGATAGAAATGTGATAAATGGTGTTGCCGTAGATTCACTAAAGGAATGCTGGTACTCGTGGTGATGGTGAGTTGTCACAGCGCTAGTCAACAGGTTCGTGATTGCTGGTAATGATGTGTTTCGATGCATAATATGTGGTGTGGTATAGACCGGTTAGGTTTGAAAGCCTTTTTATGGACAGTGTCTAACTACAACCATGCATTATTAATACCTCAATCACACTACCGCTTGCGACCACTTTGCAACCACAATAAAAGGTTGGTCGGAAAGTGGTCACAAGTGGTTGCAAGGTGGTCCTCAGTGGTCACCACCCTCATTGCGACCATTTTGGTCACAAGGAGGTTGCTGCTGCTGCGCTAAAAACCTTGCAACTAAAATGGTTGCATGGATGTCAGCGACCATTGCTTTGGTCGCAAGGCGGTCACTGGTGACTATGGGTTCTTTGGTCCAACGTGGTAGCAAAGTAGTTGCAAAGTGGTCGCAAGCAGTCGTAAGCCATAGTGTAAATGGGGCTTAAATTATGTAGTCTGGGTCCGACATTTAGTCTAAAACAAGACTCATATTGCTATGTGTAGCGTCCAGAAATAACTCACAGTACACCACACCACTGGATACATTACTAGGCTAGGGCAATGACTGCTTAGCTCAGTGTCAGGATAATGTCACTGAGTGGGATATCGGGTAATGGTGCCGGCGGCCTGATTGCTAAGATGTAAAAACAACAACAAACAAACGTTAGGCCCTACTCACGACACCAAATTTTATACACAATTGTCCGGCTTGCCAGGCTTATACCCCCGTAGGCTCGTCAGTTGGATGAGTGAATCAACAATGCAGTTTTCTTTTGTTTCTAATAACTTCTGAGTTCACATTATAACTGATTTGTACCGATTAGTGGTTGGTTGGTTGTTGGAGTTTTATGTTCTAGCTGGTGGCATGATTTCCCAGAGGGGGCAGCACTATAAGTTGCCATGAGTGTGCACTGTCACAAGTTGGTACCCATCCTGATATGACCGTAGATGTTGCCAGATCACATGTTCAAAACCCTAATCACTAGATGGGATGGCCGAATGAGTTGAACGTCCGTCTCCTGTTTTGGGAGATCGGGGAATTCAAAGCAATGGGTTTGTGGGTTCGAACCCTGGTCGAGTCAAACCAATGACTTAACAATTGATACTTGTCGCTTCCTAGACAGGGGCTCAGCATTATTAGGATAGGACAAGGACTGGTTGGCTTAGAGGAGCTTTGGGGTGCTTTTGGGGGTACTTTTGTACTTTTTATTTCTATATTTTATGCTTGTTGAATCTACATAGCTGATACTTCATCTTCCGCCGGTCCTGATATGACATTGAATATTGTTAGGACGCAACACCCCAACAAACAGCAACTACACCGTCCGTCATCATTGTGTCCTAATTACGTCGTAAAGTTTGCATGGGATAATATTTCCAGACGCCCAATGGAAGGTAACCATGCCAAAAGTAGCCAGATAACACACCACACAGCTACGTACAAGCCTATGATATGTAAATAGGAGTAGGCTAGTCTAGTAATAAGAGTAGAAAAAATAAATACATATATGCCAAGAAAATCCCCAAAAAACTAACATAGGCTATTAACCATACCAACCAATTATCTATCTGCTACTGAAATGCAGGCAATCAAATACCTTATCAGCAGCCACTGTGTGGTAAGATAACACCAACACTACAACTGGCCAGCATTGAAAACAAGCCTGGGTACCCGGGCTTATATGCTATGGACAGTATAAATACAGCCTCAATGAAAAAAAAGAAAAAAAAAAGTGCAGAGGCCAGGATAGAGGTAGGACTAATCATGTATGGTCGTTCACGACCCCATGAGAACGTACTGTTAACGATGCTTCGCAAGGTTGTCATAAGCCCTGTTTACACGGGTGATTTAAAACGCCTCATATAAAACTACTTGCCTAGATCAATTCACATTTGCCATTTAAACGCGACTCTGAGGCGTTTTAGGGCTGAATCGATTCATATAAATCGGTACATGTAAACCACCTCGCGAGGTAGTATAGATGAAGCGATTCAGCTGGTTCCCGGGCGGCGATAGTGTAAAATAGTGGTGCTCGCTGGCTACAGGCTCAGCTGTAACTAATCGCCCGATTAGGCCGAAATCTAGTGAATGCGATCATATTTAACAGAATTACATACTCAAATAATGAAATTTAATTAAATTAACCTTAAATTCCAAGCGATATTAACATAGCAGCTACATCGGCGTCGAATCGACGAGTGTAAACTAAACAAATAGCAGTGCTCGCCGGCTACAGGCGCACCACTAAGGCTGCTGGTTCCCGGTCGCCGACACATTTTAAAACTCGCTCGTGTAAACGCGCCACTACATCGCTTCATATAAATCGATTTGCCTAAATCGCTTCACAATTGCCCGTGTAAACACGGCTATAGATTTTCATTTGTTTCTAAAGTAGATTGCAATGAAACTTCTCTAGCAATTATTTTACATTATGTAAGCTGCACTGTCCTGTAGGTGTGTTTTTACCAGCTCCCTTATGCAGTAGAGAGTGCTTAAAGTTGCATAGTCCGATGAAAACATCAAATTTTCAAAACCAAAGCAATTATCTAGATTTGATTCTACATATCTTACTTAGATACTGGTGCACTTAGTAAACTTTTGTCGTCACATATAAGGGATTTCTGAGTCAATCTAATAGAAGCTGTGACTGCAGAAGCCTATGGTGTTAGAGTTTTGGCGTGCTTTCCTAAATTAATTGGACATGGTTGCACTTCAAATATCTCAAAAGTTAACCATTTAAAATAAAAATTACTTCAAGCTATAGTAAGGTAGATTATAATGATCAACATAATATATTTATCTCAGAAAATGTCAGAACCTCAAAACCATCGGACTATGCAACTTTAATGGTCACCCAAACCATGACCTGATTAGTAACTATGGTAACCCCCACCCCGTGTGCATGCAACCAGCGCCCACTGCATGTTCCCCATGACTACTTTGACTTAAGCCTATTTTTAGAGGTTTTTTTTTTGCGTTCACTTAGTTACTTTTCTGGAGTAGTTGCTATGGCATTGTTAATTGGTATTTGCCACGGCTCTACTTATAACATCGACAGTCGGGCCTACGCATTGGCCTCGCAATGTCGCCTTCATCAAACACCACCTCATCATTAAGCAACCCCCAAAGAACATGAAAAGCAGCCATATCCTTTGAAGGAATATGATTTTCCTTCGTGGTGGAGAAATGTTAGATAGTTTGGTATATACAGTGGACAAATATAGTAGAGGATTTACGCGCGACTGCGAAACAGTTAGTTCATAAGATTCACTCCAGGTGGCGACATGCAACGTACATTTCCAGTCTGCCTAAATCTGGCCACACCAGCATCTAACCATTTACGACACGCTTAACTCATTTATCCATATGTGTTAGTATTGTTGCTTCGATTGTCAATTATCAACTGCTAAAATAGGTAAATCATTACTCATCATGTGCTCGATGGGAATAACCTAGATTCAAAAAAGGGTATATATAGTCAAACAAATCATCAAACGCTGCTGCATTATTCCGCTAGATGGCAACAGCGCATGCTAGTGGAACGCTGACAATAGAAGCGCCAGCAGCACCAAGCAGCAGCTGTTCCTCAGCAGTGGCTTTATTTTGTTCACTGCAAACCCAACGCAGATCCACTGCCGCAAAGAATACAGGGTGTGGCTCTCAGCGTCAGGAGGCTACTGTCAGTGTCACCCATCGCTGGTATCCAAGGCGGAATCTATATTTCCTCAGAGCCTGACCGGTGCGACGCATGCACCCTGCGCCGGCCGGCCTCGTCCCCGGCCCTGCCCCGGCCACGCCCTGAGCCGCTCTCCGTTGATCACAGCCAGGGTATTTATAAACACGCACCCGCCCTCCCGCACATCGATGAAGGGCAGCGCACGGCAGGAGGTGCTCAGTGACGCTGGGTACCAGCTCGGCGAGTGGTGGGTCGGTGCCTGTTTTAAGGAAGCAGCGATGGTTGTTTAGCAGTGGAAGGATGGCTGCGAGCCAGCTATGAGGCAGCTGTACGCGTGACACTGATAGGTGAGTAGATCTAGAACTACTGGGTAGTGATGGGTTGTAGTTAGAGAGCTGTACAGTGCACACAGTGTGGGGGTCATTGGTAGGGAAGCTATCGATAAGAAGCATGCCTCCCGTAAGCAGTTCAGCATGTGCGCCACACATTGTCAGCTGCCCAATAGGTGATTTGGCTTCTGCAACTGTGCACTGTTTACAGCGATGCCAATTCTCATGGAATTCCTGCGAGAGTCACGGAAATTGAAGGTTCTGATCAATCACCTCATGAGTCAGAGATCGACCCCGAAAATCCCACAAATTTCTGTGCTTTTGTATGAATTTCTGAACTTTTGGACAAATTTTTGTACTTTTATACAAATTTCTGTACTTTTCATTGACTACAAGTATATATATCATATTATACATATGCTAAAATATCAGCCGCAACCCATTAGAAATTCCCTAAATAGCCCGTTTTAAAGCCATTTAAACAATATTTTCTTGGGGTGGGTGTGGGGTGTGGGGTGTGGGGGCAATCCGGCGGACCCCCCTAGCAAGCTTGTGGCTTCCGCCACTTGGGTTCCACGCCTGCAACGCAAACCTTCAAGGATTCTCAGTATCTTTAGGTTGGCAACACTCTGTTTAATTAATTTTACTACCTGTACCTGGATTCACTCAAGTACCAGCTGATATCACATGGGAAATGACAAGGATGTATACTCGTCGCTTCCTAGCCTGCCAAGTGGTAGATTTGATCATTTTGATTACACAGTACAGGCTGAGTGAGCCGTCTTAGTATTATAGGGTCTTTGATGATTCCACAGAGAATGTTGGCGAGGTTATGCAAGCGTCAAAGTTTTACATATAAAAGGTAAACTTAAAACTTAAAATCAAAACCTAATGACCACTAACACAACAAGGTGAAGCCATTCAGAGAAATTAACTATTGGTAACCAAACAATTATCCGATTGTAGAACGAACAAACTCACAGAGGTTTGGGGGATGTGGGAGAATGCTTACAAACAGAGAAAGAATGCATGCAGTAGTTAGCTACAAAACAACTGAAAGTGATAAAAAGAAGGGGAGTCACAAGACTATTACTGTCTAGCGGCGAAAACAAGTACTTACCTGTTATGGGCCGCATAAATACACCCATAACCAAAAAAAAAAAAATCCCTTTGTGTGCAAAACTAAATCCCCCAACATCCAATCAAGACCAATCAGAATGCAGGTATGAAACATTGGAGGTGATGAGTTCTCTGATTAAGGCCTCCTGTGGTGGTTAAATTGACTTTACTTATTTATAATCTACCACACCGTGACAGTGTTTAGGGGGCATGTGCAAATTACGTCACAGTGAAGTGTGTGGTGCCTAGCAGGTGTTCGGTGAGCATGTTGGTTGTTGGAGCTTTGCGTCCTGGCAACATCTAAGGTCATATCAGGACGGGCACTGATTTGGAAGAGTGCGCACTCATGGTAACTTTACAGCGCTGCCCCACTGGGAGACCAGGGTGCCAGCACCATGACCTGATATCCCACTCAGTTACATTATCCTGACACTGAGCTAACCAGTCCTTGCCCTATCCTAATAATGCCGAGTGCCAGGATAGGAAACAACAAGTATCAATTTTGTAAGTCATTGGTTGGTAAGTCATTGGTTTGACACAACCGGGAATTGAACTCCTGACCTTCTACAAGGGAGGCCTGCGCTTTACCGATTCTGCCACCGCGTCCGGTACAGGAAGTGGGTAGTGCCCAGCAGATGTTGGGTGACCATGACTATTACCACAAAAGCTTATTTAATTTAATGAAGCTTCTAGAGCACATTGTATTTTATTGTATCATCGAATATTGGACGTCAAACATATGGTCATTCTCACATATTTCTTTGGAAGAAATCCGCTGCTGCCACATAGGCTACTCTTTCCAATAAGCAGCAATGGGTATTTTATATGTACTTTCCCACAGACAGGACAACACATACCACAGCGTTTGATGAACCAGTGGTGGACTACTGGTTGGAGCGGAAAATAGCCCAAACTGCAAATTTATGGGTTCAGTGAGCAGGATCGATCGGATGACGCACACCTTCACAGCTTGACACTCTACTGCCTGAGTTACGTCCAAAAAAGAAGGCAAAATCATCAATAAGGTAACATGGAAACCAAATATGTGGTACACCGTTTCTGAGAATGACCCATGTATATGTATATATATATGTATAATTGTTTTAAAATGTATGTTTGTTTGATAGAAAATTGATGTATCTGTCATGGGGGTGATGAAAATGGGAAATATTGCGCCTAGAGTGGGACTCTAAACCCACATCTCTTTGCATTCCGGGCCAGTGTGCTAACCATTACACCACCTAGGCGCCCTGATATCACCATACTACCCACGCCTACCTGTTTATGTGGTTACTTGCCTGAGAGGTCAGTGCAGACTACTACACTTGTCCCCCTGGAATTGTAAGTCTTTTAATGCTTACAATTACATACATACAGGCACTGCACTTACACATACATTCACAGGGTAGGTTCAACAACCATACAGTGCATAGCATGTATAGGATCATGGTCACGGCAACCAGTGTCGTGGGGGTGATGAAAATGAGAAATATTGCGCCTAGAGTGGGACTCAAACCCACATCTCTTTGCATTCCGGGCCAGTGTGCTAACCATTACACCACCTAGGCTCCCTGATATCACCATACTACCCACGCCTACCTGTCTATGTGGTTACTTGCCTGAGAGGTCAGTGCAGACTACTACATATCCCTATGTGGTGCACTGACCCATACCTTCCGGTCTCACAGAATAGAGCCTATGCACAGAGTGGGTGCTGAAATACACAAGTATGTAGGTCCTGTGTTATGTTCTCTGTGTATAATAGCATATGGGCTGTTCATTTAGGAGGCTGCACCCCCATATCCACACTCCACGCCACACAGCGCACACCTAATACCATATGCAGGGTCATACACTGGGATAGGGGTGGGTGGGGATAGGGAGGGGGGGGGGGGTGGACCAGCTGTCCCTGTAAATTACAATGAATAAAAATATATATACAATAAAAGAAAACAGCATGATAATGTCAGGTTTTAATTTAAGCTAAGATTCCATATACGCGGTATGTGAACATGACAACAAATGGAAAAGCATGTAAACACACAGTGGTGCTTCCATATGTCCGGTTGCGAATGCGAATGTGAATGCGAATGCGAATGTGAATGCGAATGCGAATGTGAATGAGTGGATGGCAAAGTGGATCGCTCAGTGGACCGTTTGGTATGAATGCCACATGCCGCATATGCATTCACATTCGGATGCTGCATACCACATGTATGGAAATCTTGATAGTATTTGTTTCATTTCATATATTTCGCAGCTTACACATGCTTTTCTGTTCAAGGGGGACCCTCCCCCTGAATGTATTGTGTGTCAGTCCCCACTTACACTCAAACACATTTTGTTGAGTTGTGTCGATTTCTTGGCCCTGCGCCAACAGTTTTACACTGCAAGCAGCATGCGCGACCTTTTCACAAAAGTAAAACAAGAAAATATTTTAGCCTTTTTAAGGGCAGCTGGTCTATATCATCACATATAGTCCCTTAAACAAATTAGATCAATTAACAACCTTTAACTTTTATCTTAATTCTATTTCCTTTAGCCTAAATTATGCAACTGTGAGCTTTTTAAATCCACAGTGTACTGACACAAAATTTATTATGTGCTTTTGTATTCTGTAAAAGCGATTGTTGAATAAAAAAAACAACCAATTCTCGCCATGAATATGGCCTATGCTGCCGACACGGCATAAAGAAACCACCAACTATACCAAGCACATATTTCGTGCGACATTCTTTCATGCTATATATAATCTCATATAATCATCTCTAAACCTGGCTTAGATAATTTTATAGCAATAGGAATTTAGTTAGCACATGTACATATGATATGTACACAAATATTATACATACTTACACCACACTATCCAAATATTAATCCACCTAATTCATACCACAACACAATATGTACACACATATCATGCATACTCTACACTACACTATCCATATTTCACACCATCTAATCCATTCCCCCCACAATATGCAGACAAATATCACACAGACTATACATGATTATATTCAAATTTCACACTTCCTGATCCATACCCCAAAAACATAATGGACACCAATATCATAAGACCATACACCACATAATCCACATTTCACCCCAACCAATCCATACCACAACTCAATACGTACACAAATATCATACAGGCCTTACACCATGATATCCACATTTCACACCACCTGACCCATACCCAAACGCAATACGTAGACAAATATCGTACAGGCCTTACACCATGATATCCACATTTCACACCACCTGACCCATACCCAAACGCAATACGTAGACAAATATCATACAGGCCTTACACCGTGATATCCACATTTCACACCACCTGACACATACCACAATGCAATCCGTAGACAAATATCGTACAGGCCTTACACCGTGATATCCACATTTCACACCACCTGACACATACCCCAACGCAATACGTAGACAAATATCGTACAGGCCTTACACCATGATATCCACATTTCACACCACCTGACACATACCCCAACGCAATACGTAGACAAATATCGTACAGGCCTTACACCATGATATCCACATTTCACACCACCTGACCCATACCCCAACGCAATACGTAGACAAATATCGTACAGGCCTTACACCATGATATCCACATTTCACACCACCTGACCCATACCCCAACGCAATACGTAGACAAATATCATACAGGCCTTACACCGTGATATCCACATTTCACACCACCTGACACATACCACAATGCAATCCGTAGACAAATATCGTACAGGCCTTACACCGTGATATCCACATTTCACACCACCTGACACATACCCCAACGCAATACGTAGACAAATATCGTACAGGCCTTACACCGTGATATCCACATTTCACACCACCTGACCCATACCCCAACGCAATACGTAGACAAATATCGTACAGGCCTTACACCATGATATCCACATTTCACACCACCTGACCCATACCCCAACGCAATACGTAGACAAATATCGTACAGGCCTTACACCATGATATCCACATTTCACACCACCTGACCCATACCCCAACGCAATACGTAGACAAATATCGTACAGGCCTTACACCATGATATCCACATTTCACACCACCTGACCCATACCCAAACGCAATACGTAGACAAATATCATACAGGCCTTACACCATGATATCCACATTTCACACCACCTGACACATACCACAATGCAATCCGTAGACAAATATCATACAGGCCTTACACCATGATATCCACATTTCACACCACCTGACCCATACCCCAACGCAATACGTAGACAAATATCGTACAGGCCTTACACCATGATATCCACATTTCACACCACCTGACCCATACCCCAACGCAATACGTAGACAAATATCGTACAGGCCTTACACCATGATATCCACATTTCACACCACCTGACACATACCCCAACCAATGACTTGACCAGAGTTCGAACCTGTGGGTTCGAATCCCACGATCTACCAAAACGGGAGACGGATGCTCAACTCATTCGGACATCCCATCTGGTATCTCATTTGTGTGGTATAGCGAGTTATGCTTGTATTATTTAGGATGAAGCCTGTCTCTGTCATCTGCTTGTTTCTGATACTTTGATATTTGATACTTCTGATGTATACCGCATTATACAAGTATAAATGCAAGGGGAACATATACTGTATATATCTTTCCTCCTTGGCGCATTGGTGGTGGCCCCCCCCCCCCCCCCCCCCCCCACACCCTCCCAGGTGTTGGGGTAATTGGTGGGAAGGGCCCCCCCTCGCACCACACACACTGGAGGAATAAGCTTAGTGTATAATTATGGGTTTGGCCAACTTAAAGCTGCATAGTCTGATGATTTTTGTGCTTTTGTTGTTGTTTTTACGTCCTAGCAACATCTAAGGTCATATCAGGATGGGTACCGATTTGTGACAGTGCACACTCATTGCAACTTTATAGTGCTTCCCCACTGGGAGACCAGGCCACCAGCACCATGGCCTGATATCCCACTCAGTCACAATATCCTGACACTGAGCCAACCAGTTGTAAAAGCTAAGGCTCGAATCTGTGGCTGTGTAGGCAGGCTATGGAGAAATCAATAAGGACAAAGAGAAAGGAAGAGTATAAAGTGTATAGAAGGAGAGAGAGTCAAGCCCTCTGGTTTATTATTTATATGGTTACATGGGTTCATTGTAGAGTATCCCCCAATGGAAAACAAGCATTCTTGGCCCTACAAATAGGGATCCAGCATTCCTGGTCCCCATGGATACCAGTGGTCTGCCCACCACCACCACCAAGCTCTATGGCCCCATGGGCAGCACCAACCTTGACCTTTGAGTGTGGTGATCCCTATCCCAGCAGAGGGGGTAAACCCTGAGTGCCCTCACACCCAGACCTGCCAGGACCACTATGTCTATTTACATCCCACTCAGGCACCACCAACTGATACAATATATACATACATGCGCCTGGTCACATACACCGATCAGAAATAGAACATTTGCATTCCCCCTATGCCATATATCGGAATATCTTACAACGTACTCCGCTCCTCCACTTCTTACCACCTGCATCCCAAAAGTGCAGCGAGGAAAGAAGTTTACATCGCTACATTGTCTCCATTTTACCTTGTTGAATCCACCAACCAATAATTAATAATATCTTAATATCTAACATTTCTAATGGATAAGGTTTGTGACTTTGAATACATTTTTTTTAAATGTTATAATCACCGTTTTCTGCCCTTACGAAGAATATAACCCATTTCTGACATTCAATATGATGTTAAAAGATGCATATGAACAATTTGCGACCATTTTTAGTCTAATCAGGCCTTTCTCCAACTTCAGAGGTCCTTGTGACACTCTAGAGGTTAGTGTTCAGTCTTACAGCATCGACCTTAGATTGGTATAAATCGGGTTTGGCATTACTACCATTTAGTTCCTAATCGATACGCTTGGCCCACCCTTTTGGTCTTTCCGGCTGTCAAATTCGGAGAAACCCAAAGACTACGCTGGTAGAACCATGGTTGCTCGTCAGGTCTCCATAGCTTTAACATTGCGGATCTCAGCTCTATGGAAAAACAAGGCTTAAGCGGTTTGAATCGATGACCCAGTTTCACAGACTATTTTCTTGTAGAAACCAACCAAATACTACGATTTCACCAAAAATAAGCCATTTTGAGTGGAAATAAAGGCAGAAATAGATTTACAATGTCATTTTGTATGTTATGTACAAGTATCTAACATCAAATATCAGTTTTAACAAAAATAGCAAGAACGACAGAAAGCTGTATAACCACAGCATATACTCAGCGTCAAAAGGTAAATAAAGCAATGACAGCGGTTTGCTTCGAACTGAAATTACAATGGCCATGTCTATATTATTAAATAATAATAGATTTCTAGCTTTTAGCTTTAGTTTTACATGCTGTCACGGTTTCCATACACTTTCTCCAGCAGTTGCCGTCATTTCTTCATGTTAATTGTCTCTATCGGTGAAATGTCGATTATTTCTTCAATTTAATTATATATGTCAGTGTTCTCCTATGAACTGCATTCGCGTTGCGATATTGACGATATCGATCCATTCTTGCAGAGTCGCTATCGGTCTTGGTCATCATATTCGCAGAAAGTTACCCTTCTTCACATTAACATATGTCTGAGTTTTATTCAGTAAAGTCTTTTTGAACAATACATTTCCTCAAGTATTTTCAACTCTCAAATCTATCCCCAAATATTATAACATAACAATAGGCATTTTCCAGCTCAAAGACAATTAATCAGATTCATAGATTAATATCAATAATGTCAATGACAACATCAAGTTAATAAATTGTATGACAATAAATGGCAATATTCGACACATTTTTGTGTCCATGAATTTTCAAAGGAACCAACATTTCATGACAAAATGGCAATATTCCACACATTTTTATGTCCATGAATTTTCAAATTAACCAACATTTCATGACAAAATGGCAATATTCGACACATTTTATGTCCATGAATTTTCAAATGAACCACATTTCATGAATAAATGGCAATATTCCACACATTTCTCCACACATTTTTATGTCCAGGAATTTTCAAATGAACCAACCTTTCATGACAATAAATGGTAATATTCTACACATTTTATGTCCATGAATTTTCAAATGAACCAACATTCATGAATAAATGGCAATATTCGACACATCTTTATGTCCATGAATTTTCAAATGAACCAATCTTTCATGACAAAATGTCAATATCCGACACAATTTATGTCCATGAATTTTCAAATGAACCAACCTTTCATGACAAAATGGCAATATTCGACACATTTTTATGTCCATGAATTTTCAAATGAACCAACCTTTCATGACAAAATTGCAATATTCGACACATTTTTATGTCTATGAATTTTCAAATGAACCAACATTTCATGACAAAATGGCAATATTCGACACATTTCCATGTCCACAAATTCCCAAATGAACCAACCCTTCATGAATAAATAATGGCAACACTTGACACATTTCCATGTCCATGAATTTTCAAATGAAAATGTTATTTTATAGTATTTCTTGGCCAGAAGCAAGCAAAAATGTATATGCAAATCTAGTAATATTAGTAATCTAGTTGTCAATCTACTGTATATTACTACCTGTCAACAGTTTTGCAGTCTCAATATAGTTTTGTAAAGTCTGATATAGCTTTCTAGTTGAACAACAGTTTGTAGATGAATTGTTCTGTATGAATATTTTAAGAAGGACAAAATTTCATCACATTTTAGCTGAGCTGTCCCCACAGGCTCGCTTCTGTAAAGTGATTAAGGATGTCAAGAAAGATTTCATCACCTTTTAGCTGAGCTGTCCCTACAGACTTGCTTCTGTAAAGTGATTAAGGATGTCAAGAAAAAATGTTCATCACCTGTTAGCTGAGCTGTCCCTACAGACTCGCTTTTGTAAAGTGATTATGAAAAAAAGAAGAAATTCTTCTAATCATTTGAGCCGAGCTCCCAACAGACACTCGCTTTTGTAAACATGATTAGAGTTCATCCAATGCCCTAGGCATTATCCCCAGGCATCATCTATTGCCTTTGCCTTGCAAAAAGAGAATATTTTTGAAAATTGTATGTCCAGATCTGGACGTCGACAAGAGTACCTATACATTTGATCATTTCAATCCAACCACCTAACGCTCCAGTGTCTGGCCCAGATAATAGGGAAACAGACTGATCAGTGTCCGGCCCAGATCATAGGGAAACAGACTTGTCGTTCGCTTTTAATGATCTACTGGTACTACTCTCTGCCTATGTTTAACCTGTAAAATTCTTCAAAAATATATATTATTTTATTATTATTTTTATATTTATTTTTATTAAATAAATCATTTTTAAAATATATAATATGTTATTATTATATTTATTAAGTAATATCAATATATAGAATAATTCTTTATAGAAAAGGAAAGTGTTTTAAGAAAGTTAACATAATTAGGAGTATTTCATAGTTTTATATTTATTTTTATGTTTTGTAATACATATAGTAATATTGAATAGATTCTCTAGATATCATAGTTATTTTATTTCATGTTTCTAAGTATCTTAGCTATTTAGTTATGCATTTGAAACAATATAAACCTATGTATGGAACTCTATCATAGTTCTGACCGATGACATCATGCCCACGCCGATCTTTTGTCATCCACAACAAAAATAATCTTATGCATGACAAAACTCTTATGTACATCATGTTTTGTCGAATTTCACTTCAACCGCCTGCAAATTAACTGTAATTGGAGCTTCAGTCAAGCTTGATGAAAAACGGTAGTTGCTTCGCACATGTGGCCATCGACACCCAATAAGAATAGACTCCTGCGCCGAGCGTCTGATTATTTATAAACGGTTACTGTATACCTGCGAAAAAGTTACCCCTTCCCGAATAGAAGAACTGTATCTGCTATTAGCGTTCACTTTTTTCAAGTGAGTAAGTAGGATGAGTACGAAAAGAGTACATAGATTAGTAGTCTGGAATAAATTTTCAGGATTGAGAAATTACTATGATTATTATGGTAATGCATGAATCAAGGCGCGATGCAATGCGGTCTTGGTCCTCCATGCATATGCCGAGTAAGATTTTTGGAATTAGAAAACTTAATACATACTCATTGCTGTCTCTCAAGCACTAGCATGCAACATCTTTGATTTCTTGCATCCGTCTCCGCATCCAGAGTTTCACTTTTCCACCTGCTTAGTCTACCCCGAAAACGAATCCAGAGCCCCAAGTTTTAACAGAGCTCTACAGTATACAGTTTTAACAAACCTACAGCATTTCTGTCATTACTGTGAAAATTCAGAGGTTTTCCAGTAGATAAACAAGTTTCAGCTCGATCAGCTGACCACACAACCTTGTGTCTGCCATGTTATGTAACACGCCATGTGCACACCTGCACTAGACCTGGCTACAAACAATTAACCTAGATAAATAGAAAGTCAATGGGAAAAGAATTCACCTATTAATTGTTAGTGTGACATCATGCTCACCACTGGTGTACGTTTTACCGTCTATGTCACAATAGTATAACAAGATTTATTTGATACATGGATGTACACAACAATATCTATACAACTCCGTCCATGTTTATACCATTTCTCCATTTTATACAAATCCTCCATCCTGAAATGTAAGTAGAAGCATCAGTAAGTAAAAGTGTCAATAATCTTACTATAGCAATGTTACTGTGGAGTCTATCCCATCTCCAATATGCTGTAATTCCATTGAATTAGTAATGTTTATTAGTGCCGCAACTTACGTTACTACGCGCAAACTATGGCACAAGTTTAGTTAGGAACATAAAGATTTCTTATGACTAAACCTCGTCCAGTTCGAAAGCTGTCAACTTGCACTATTTTTAGTTCACGCTTCATATTAGCGCAATGGTTAGGTATGGCGCAATCATTCCCACAAATAATTTTACCATCTGGCAGAGCCGAAGCACTCCGCCATCCGCACTGTCGTCGATCACTCTGCAATGTTCTTTGCTGTGATTGGTCAATTCTGTGGAATACAGTACAACTAGCAACAAGCGGTTCTGTTCTACATGCCTGCTGGCGCATAAACGCTCCAGTAACAATATCACGAGAATGTATTATTTTAGGTTTTTGTTTTGTTTTATCAACCAAAAATACATTAGTTTG
Organism: Branchipolynoe longqiensis; assembly: GCA_030323885.1. NCBI lineage: Eukaryota > Metazoa > Annelida > Polychaeta > Phyllodocida > Polynoidae > Branchipolynoe > Branchipolynoe longqiensis. The sequence goes on from CM059200.1 coordinate 4,934,817, forward strand.
TTTATCCTAGCCAGAAACAAGTGGATCGAATGGCAAAGGTTGCCTCCTACCTTTTAACCTCTCCGTACGAGTTAATCTAGGTGCCAAATCATCCCAACTAATTTTAGAATCAACTATTCAAACCGTTTCTCGATTAAATTTTTTTCAATCATTCTTAGGCCCTACCACGGTCACTACTGAACCCCGTGATCTAACTACTATGTATCCTGGATCATATTTTCACTCTAACGGTCCAGATTTAATTGAATTGCATTAGCCTTTTTATCTGCACGAACAATATTGTATTTTCGATGCCCCCGTCGATTGTCAACTGCTTTATTTAAAGCAATAGACAAGTCATCTATCCGATATGCTAAGTTTGAATTCCTTGTACCTGTAGAACGATAAAGTAAAGAACTATGTTTCGTACCTGGATGTCACCGCACTACCCACGTCTACTTGCCTATGTGGTTACTTTCCTGAGAGGTCAGTGCAGACTACTACAATACTAATGCACTTATTAAGCATTTATTACCACACAGAAGGGAATGCTATCTTAATAGAATATGTCACTGCATAAGCCTATGGTGTCAGAGTTTTGGCATGTTTGGCAAAAGTAATTTTGCATGTTTCAACTTCAAATATCTCCAAATATTGGCCCTGCGCCAACAGTTCTACACTGCAGACAGTATGCATGACCTTTTTACTAAGGTAAAACAGAAAAACATTTTAGCCTTTTTGAGGGCAGCTGGACTGTACCACCTCATATAGTTTACTAAATAGATTCTATCAATTATTAATACAACTTTAATTTTTCTATGGGAATTTGTTTCCCTTGACCAAAAATCTATGATTGTGAGCTTTCTAATTTAATGAGTGTCTATTGGCACATAATTGATTGTCTGCTTTTACATGTAAAAGCGATGGTTTGAACAAAAAACAAACATTTCTCGCCGTGAATATGGCCTATGCTGCCGATACGGCGTAAAGCAACCACCAATCAATCAATCAATCAACCAAATTTAGCCATTTAAAATTAAAGTTGCTTCAAACTAACGCAAGATAGATTATAACCATCAACCTAATATATTATCTCAGAAAATGACAAACTCAAAACCATCGGACCATGCACCTTTAATCATTATGTATATATAAATAATGTGTTCTACACAGCTGGGTTGCTGTAAGATGCTTATCGTGTTTATCGGCTTCAGTGTGATCTGCATACCGTTGTACATCCATGTGTATCATCATGATAGGATTCACAATTCCCATCTGCCGAACACTGTTGCCGAATCGGTAAGATCGATGGCTCTCCCGGTCAGGGGTTCGAAACCGGGCCGAGTCCAACCCATGACTTACAAAATTGATACTTGTCACTACATAGCCTGACAATTGCGAATCCGTTGAGCGCGGGCCTCGCGTGCGGAAGATCGGGAGTGCGATTCCCGGTCGAGTCAATCCAATGACTTATCAAATTGATACTTGCCGCTTCCAACCCCAGCGCGTGGCATTAATAGGATAAGACATGGACTGGTTAGCTCAGTGTCCCAGTGGGGCAGCACTATAAAAGTTGCCATGAGTGCGCACTGTCACAAGTCGGTGCCTGTCCTGATATGACCTTAAATGTTTCTTGGATATAAGCCCCAACAAACAATCAAATCCACACATACCAAAAAAATCGTAGAGCGCAGACTTTCCTTGCAGGAGATCGGGTGTTTGATTCCCGGTCGAGTCAAACCAATGACTTATAAAATTGATACTTGTCGCTTCCTAGCCTGGCGCTCAACATTAATAGGATAGGGCAGGGACTGGTTAGCTCAGTGTCAGGATAATGTGAGAGTGTGGGATATTGGGTCATGTCGCTGTTGGCATGGTCTCCCAGAGTGCGATATCAGGTCATGGTGCTGGTGGCTTGGTCTCCCAGTGGGGCATTACTATAAAGTCACCATGAGTGCGCACTGTCACAAGTCGGTACCCGTCCTGATATGACCTTAGGTGTTGCCAGGACGTAAAATTCCAACAACCAACCAAAGTTTATTATTTCACTAGGGTGTGGCCGCTAGGGTGAGGAGACCAGCATCCCGACCTGTTGTAAAATTATGAGGATGTCGGGCTCAGAGTTGACAGTTATCAAATACGGGTGTAATCTTAAAAGTCATGGAGCAGGAGGGAGAATTCTTGAATATTGAAAAGGGAAAATAAAATTGTAGTATAACCGAGGCTGGGTAAATGTTAAAGGATCAAGAAACAGTAAAAGCGTGTGTGTAGCAATGAGAAATAATGTAGACTGCTGTGCAGATCCTTGTAGGAGAAGGTAAAATACTGTAAATGTGATGTACCAGGCGCTGCATTGGTAGGTGAAATGTGTGTAATAGGAGCTGCCAGGCAGTGGAGCGTGGAGACAGGCCACAAGGGCCATAATCGATTAACACAACCGAGCGACTCGGGTCACCCGAGTCGTCAGAATTTCAAATCGAACACTGCGAGTAGAGTCGACAAATACACGTGCTGTGTGCAAAGCGATCCGACCCAAGTAACACACCTCCTAGCTGGGGTTGGCTATGAGCGATGACGTCACATTTGCGCTGGTATCGTCCTGCAGGATAAGAGCTACCAGTACCAGTCATATATGCTTTTTTTAAAGAATAACTTAGATTAATGAAATGGAAATATAGCTAAACTAGGCCATCATAAAATACTTTAAATCCTATTTTGCTGTAGTTTTATCGGTTATTAAAAAAAAAAAAAAAAATGTCCACCCGAGCGCGGAGAAGCGTATTCGATTATTCGACCCGGGTTTGTAGGATGTGCGCATGCACCAATAAGTGGCTCGAGTGACCCGAGTTGATTAATCGATTACGCCCAAGGAGGCTGGTCTTAGCTAAGCAGTCTGGTCAAAGTAGGCAGGTGCTGGGAGAGTGGTCAATCTGCATAGAAAGCTGGACTGTGGGGGCGGAGGGGGGTGCGGGGGGGGGCGGGGGTGAGGCCAGTGGGGGAGTTGGATCCTGAGACCTGAGCACCGAGCAGAGCAGCAACCACAAGGAGGGTGAAATAGTTTATGTATTGGTATTGGTTGACAGAGGTGTTGATAAAGTTGTATGCAATGTACATGCATCATTGCCCAGTTCTTAGTAAAAAAAAAATCAAACAAATGCTAACTAGTGAATCTCGCTTGTTCGGTATTTCACTGTGATTCAGACTCAGAGGAATAAAAACACACAAACAAAAAAAACACAAAAAAAGGGCACCTATAAACTTTCACAAGCTTACTAAGATGACAAAAGCCACGGAATAAATACGTTAGCCAATTTAAGTTATTTTATGAGATTAGATAATTTTAGAAAAAGAAGAAAGTATTGCAATAAATATATGAACTGGCCAATATAATGACCCTTACTTTATAATGCAAGCTAGAGCAGTTGGTTCTGCGCATCTATATGTACAGTTCAATATTGTTCTGATAAAGATGCGGGTCTATTTATTTTCTATATTTGCATAGAGGTGGTATAATGGCTGCTTGCTTGTTGGAGTTTTATGTCCTGGCAACATCTAAGGTCATATCAGGATGGGTACCGACTTGTGACAGTGCACACTCATGGCGACTTTATAATGCTGCCCCACTGGGACACCAGGCCGCCAGCACCATGGCCTGATATCCCACTCAGTCACATTATCCTGACACTGTGCTAACCAGTCCTTGCCCTATCCTATTAATGCCCAGTGCCAGGCTAGGTAATGACAAGTATCAATTTTACAATGTATAAGTCACTCGTTTGACTCGGCTGGGATTCTAACTCCCGACCTTTCGCACGGGAGGCTTGCGCTCTACCGATTCAGTTACCGCGTCCGGTATATGATCACAGATGTTGCCAGGACGTACAACTCAAGCAAACAAACATATATACATAAAAAAACTATACACCCACAGATACACTTCCGAGCGAGTGGCGTGTTGCGCATGTGCAGTGAGCCTGCGAGGCGCATACGGACCCCACCCCCCACCCCCCCAACCGGAGAGCTGGATGGGTGTAGGGGGTGGCGGAGGACACTACAGAGCTTATTACATGTGACAAAGGGTTCATCAATATCCACAAATAAATATATATTTATAACCTTTCTGCTTTACACATATCATCATCATCATGCTGTCGGTCGCGATACGACAAAGACTGCTTTCATTATTTGACTGCCACTCTCCATTTAGCTCTCTGCTGTGAGAGTTGCATCCATGAGTCGGTCTTAATGTCTCTCAGCTTCAGGTTTCTCTTGATGGAATCCTTGAACTGGAGACGAGGGAGCCCTCTCTTTCTGAAACCAGAAGACAGTTGAGAGTAGAGCATCTGCTTTGGTATCCGGTCTGATGACATCCTCATGAGGTGTCCAGTCCACCGGAGATTCTTTTTGATCAGAAGATCTTCCATAGAGGGCAGCCCCGTCTGTTCAAGTATTTCCTTATTTGTCACTTTGTCCTTCCAGGTTAGCCTCATGATTGAACGCAGATGTCACATCATGAAGGCATGCAGCTTTTTCACCTGTCGTCTGTACACTGTCCAGGCCTCGGCTCCGTATAGTAGGGTGGATAGCACGATTGCATGGTAGATCTTGCCTTTGACCCGAATGGACACATGGTGGTTGGTCCAGAGTCTCTGGTGTAGTCGGCCGAAAGATGCGCTAGCCTTGGCCATCCTCCTCTGTATTTCAGCATCAATACATCCATCACTTAAAAAGTGCTTCCGAGGTAGAAGAATTCCGGAACAGAGTTCAGCTTGTTTCCGTCAACCATGATCTCCTCTTCTCAGGTTCTTGTAGAGTTGGGTTGGTACAGCACCTCCGTCTTCTTGATGTTAATCTTCAGGCCAAACTTCTTTGATGCATCGGAGAAAGCGTCCACTATTTTCTGGATCTCTTCAGCAGAGTGGGCAACCAGTGCACTGTCATCTGCGAATAGCAGCTCTCCCACCAGTATCCGAGTAGTCTTGGTCTTCGCTCTGAAGTGTGCGACATTGAATAGGTCAGCGCTCTGTCTGGACTGTATATAGATGCCATCCCTCATGTCTCGGAAAGCCTCATTGAGCATTGCTGATAGGAAGATGGAGAAGACCGTGGGGGCCAGTACACAACCTTGCTTGACCCCATTGGTAACACCAAATGATTCCGAGACTTCCCCTCCAACACTAATGTTCGCCATCATTCCTGTATGTAGAGCCTCGATCATAGTTGTGAACTTCTCTGGGCATCCATACTTCCTCAGTAGCTGCCATAGCCCACTCCTCCTGACTGTATCAAACGCCTTAGTGAAATCAACAAATACCATGTACACATATATGCACCTACAAATATGCATATGCATACATACATATACACTTACTTCCATTGTTTATAACCCTGTCACACTACGACATAACAGGCCAGCGAGTGGGCACCATAAAAATCACTTTTTTTATGTTGAGATACGTCGAAATTCTCGACGTTTCAGGGCCAAATAGGACACCAGTGCAACGTAATGGACGTAGGCGAAATGTTGGTCCAATGTAGTTGTAACATGTCTCAACGAGTTAGAACGTAAAAAAAAAAAAAAGGCCCAACATATGGCTAACGAGCCTCCAGCGGGCACGGCATCAGCCTAGTGAAACCCTAGAAATGTTCACAGCACATTTGCTTTCGTTCGAAGAACGTTTGCACACGTTGCATATGTTATGTGCGCACCAACCGTTCATCAACTATGTCGAATACATCAAGACACATTGGACTGATGTTAGACTAACGTTAGACACACGTCAGAGACACATTAGACCTATGTCAAGATACTTTAACACCACGTTGTCAGCATGCGGGCTGCACCTTCCTCCTGGCTCTCCGTCAGTCTACCGTAAGTCGCCGTAGCTCAACATAGACTGATGTAGCTCTAACGAACGTCTAACTTATCTCGATGTAAGTGTAACGTGAGCGCAACGTAAGCCCAACATAACCCAATGTAATGGCCTTTACATCGAGCTACGTCAAAAGTTTTGGGTATGTCCAAAACCTTGACGTGTGTCACTGTATCTCGAAGTAACTCAATGTATCTCAACGTAGGCTTAATGAACAAGTAACGTATCTCGACGTAATGGCCAAATTTCACCTACGTCTGCTTACGCTACCGCATTACATCATAGTGTGACAGGGCCTTTACATATACGTAATATTAATATCACACACACATATATATATATATATATATATATATATATATATATATATATATATATATATATATACAGTAAAACCTCCTTATACCGATCCCTCCACATATCGACCACTCCCCTATATCGATCGCTTTATTTCGGTCCCAACAATACAATTGCAAGGATATTCTAGCTCTCCAAACTGACCACCTCCCTAAATGGACCACTTAAAGACGGTCCCACGGTCGGTCGATTTAGAGAGGCTGTACTGTATATATATATATATATATATATGTAGTCCTACACATGTATACATATACACATATATACATATTTCATATATACATGAATATTGGATTTGTATTACACTTTCCTGATCCTTATTTACTGATTTATTGTCATTAGACAAACTAACTGAGGAGAGAAAAAAACAAGCTCATAAAAGCAATGCAAAGCACAGTGAGACGATATTGAATACTGAGGTATTGTGTCTGCCCTTATACACTCTGTATCTGTATTGACCATCATGTTCTCAATGTATGAGGATTGTCAATGAAGAGTACACTATATTTTCAATATAAAAATGCTGACACCATTAGGTACGACAGCTGCGCACACAAAGTCTTCATTGCCGTAGCAGTCATATAGATCGGTAAAGGCCTTGTCACACCTCACCGGATTGAGGAACCGGACAGAAACCGGACACTGTCTGGTGAAATACGGCAATGTACGGTTTATATACGGTTGGTGTCCGGTGTGTCCGTTCTCCATCCGGTGGTGTACGATGGGAAGTTTTGAACACGCACAAAACTTGTACCGGACACAACCGGACTGACATGTACGGTTGGTGTCCGGTTTAAGTCTGTTTAGTCCGTTTTGTCTGTTTCATGTCCGGTACCCATCCGTTACGTCACCGGTTTGCTTCCTGCAGAGTCTGTTGATGGTGTTGCAGGAATTCGGTCAGTATATGTTTTCAGCGCATCTGTGATCAGTCCGGTACATGTCCGTTTGACATTCGGTTATCCTCCGGTAGCTATCCGTTCATGTCTGTTCATCCAGCTTCCGTTGACGTGATATCGCAACATTTCGACACATTTTGATACCGAACAGCACTGGGCTAGACAATTCTTTGTATGGTTTATGTCCATTGCTTAATCCGGTAAGGTGTGACATGCACTTAAATGTTCTACCTCTCATGTACTGTATAGTCACACTCACCACCACTAGTACCAGATCTACCCAGTCATGTATGAAGCTAGTCCAACATGAACACACACAGGACTAGATTCACAGTCACAGGAACCTTCACAAATCTGCAGACAGTCTGTGTTTCTGTCGCCACCTTGTTGGAAATTCGCAAACGTTTCCAGTCCATTCGGCCGGGGGACCTTGACCTTGGAATTGGTAATCTAGCAACAGACGCTCATCAACAGGCGAAAGGAGTTAGAAAGTGAGTACTGTGTGACGTCATAGTGTACAGCATAATGAAGGTGCTATTCTGTATTTCGCACTCTTTGCCAGTGTGTGCTCCTATTATGAAATAGCCTTGCTGGATGAGTTGGTTGGTTGGTTGTTGGAGGTTTACGTCCTGGTAACATCTATGGTCATATCCGGACGGGGACTGACTTGAGACAGTGCGCACTCATGGCGACTTTATAGTGCTGCCTCACCAGGGGCATCGTGCTAACCATTACACTACCTAGACTCCCATCACCGTACCCACGCCTACCTGTCTATGCCACTCCTTGTCTGAGAGGTCAGTGCACACAACTACACTCGTCCCCGAGTACATACATACAGACAATGCACTTATATGCATACACAGGGTAGGTTCAACAATCATATAGCACATAGCATGTACATGATACTAGCTATGGCACCAGTGTTGTGTGTGGGGGAGGGGATGATAAAAATAGGAAATATTGCGCCTACAGCGTGAATCGAACCCAAATCTCTTGCATTCTGGGCCAGTGTGCTAACCATAACACCACCTAGGCTCCCTGATTTCATCACTCTATCCACACCTATCTGTCTATGCGGCTCCTTGCCTGATAGGTCAGTGCAGACTACTATACTATCATTGATATATTTTGGTCGTTCTCAGAAACTGTGTACCACATTTGTGACATGGAAACCAAAGGTGAAAACATTCTAAATAGTTGAAAACATTCCAAATAATTCACTTGAAGGTTTCTATGTTGTGCAGATGTCAGAGTTGATTTTTTTTCTTTTCACTTTTTGATTCGATCTTATGCAAATTGAGAAAGCTGTTTAAAATTAACTGGGTAACATCCATCCATAACATCATTTTAAGAAACATCCATTAACATCATTTTAACACACACAACAATTTCAAACAAGATTTGATTGATTACAGGTAAACCAAAATAATTGCTTCTTACTAGAAAAATAGTTGGAAAAAACGTTTGAGTACATGTATGGTGTTGATTAGATAAAAGATTCACCCGGTACTTGTAGTACATGGGTGAATACCAACCCTATATAAAAACGGTCGAAAATAGTGTTAGTATGGAACAACAAGTAGAATGCCTGGCACCACTGTCAAATGGTTACTTATATCAGAACAGAGTTGGTGAATGAGAGAGAATGCAAAAAGACAAGATGGCAGCCGCAGTACGCCGTCGATTTCACATTTAAATCTTATTAAACTAGATATTATATTATATTTTTCAACTCAAAGGTAGCGGGCTATCAATAAGACATATGTAAAGAATAAATGTTGCTTCTTAGATTGTGAAATTAGGCTCTGATTTCATTGACCCATTTTTTTGACAGCTTTTACATAGGGTTGGTTTGCACCCCTACTGCAGCAGTACGGGGTGAATCTTGTATCTAGGTGTTGATATGCAAATTCTCATATTTTTCTTTAGCATAAAATCATATAAACATATTTTGGATACGTTTTGCGGGATAGATTAAATACATGTACTATATTGCTAAAATACTTAATACACAGAGTCAACAATAACTATTTGACTTACTACCCCTCCCCCAACTACCCCCCCCCCCCCCCCCAAAAAAAAACAAGGCAAAATCCTTAACAATGTAACAGGGAAACCACAAATGTGGTAGACAGTTTCTGAGAATGACCCATTTGCATATAGCACGTGCATGTTTGTTTGCAAACATCGCAAATGTCACCGGTGGCCTGAGAAAAGCAATTCAGAATTAGCCTATTGTATCGATCATGGTACAACGCCACCTGCACTCATACATACGCCTACGCGGGTACGTTCTATTAGACCACTGCGACCGGTTTACCAACTGTTCCAACAATTCCTATTGAACCACTGCGGCAGTTTTACTAACTGTTTCAGCATTTCCTTTAAGGCCCAGTCACACCTTACCGGACTGGGGAACCAGACGAGAACCGGACACTGTCCGGTGGTGTACGGCGATGCCGGTACATGTCCGGTACCCATCTGGCGGTGTCCGGTGGTGTCTGGCGGTGTCCGGTACAAGTTTTGAACATGCACACAACTTTTACCGGGCACCACTGGACTGACGTGTCCGGTTGGTGTCCGGTTTGTCTGGTTTATGTCCGGTACCCAACCGTACGTGTCCGGTACCCATCCGTTGGTGTCCAGTACCCATCCGGTACCCATCCATTGGTGTCCGGTTTGCTTCCAGAATTGTCCAGTGGCGAGAACGTCAATAAAATATATATATACTGTAGTAGTCGGCACTGACCTCTCAGGCAAGTAACCACATAGACAGGTAGGCGTGGGTAGTGTGTTGATATCAGGGAGCCTAGGTGGTGTAATGGTTAGCACACTGGCCCGGAATGCAAAGAGATGGGGTTCGAGTCCCATTCTATGCGCAATATACCAAGAAAATTAAAAAAATACAGTCCGGTACGTGTCCTGTTGATGGTCGGTCCGTCCCGTTCTCGTCCGGTACATGTACGGTACTTGTCCGGTTGTCTGGCGGCAATTGACCCAATTACGCTCCATTTTGATACATTTTGTGTACCGGACAGCACCGGACTAGAAAATCCTTCGTCCAGTGGTGTCCGGTAAGGTGTGATGGGTGCTTCAGGACCATGGAGTTATCTGGAGAAGTGAAAAATAATTCACACTCACATAACCTCCATATGCAAATGTCTGTTATCAAAACACATAATAGTCTAGTATATACACAATGAGCTGTAAATTACCGTATTAAAGGTAATGTCAAACATATTCTTTTTACTTATAGTTTTTTATTTGTTATTATTTAATATTTTAATAGTATTAGTAATGGACATGTGTTATTTTTAACTGGGGAAAGCGCCTCATAAATATTCTTCTTCTGCGTTCTCCCTTTTCATGTGAAATATTACTGACATAAATACCAACTTGTGTGTACTATGATCATAATTGTGTGTTCAACGATCATAAATATGTTATTTGTATTATTATTATCATGATCGTCGTCATCATCAGCATAATAATCATCACCATCATCATCATAACCATCACTATTATTATTATTATTATTATTATTATTATTATTATGTGTGCTTTCAAAGCAGTGCTGCTAACCTGAGGTGGGGGAGGGCGAGTTTGGGATTATTTGTAGGTTTGGGATTGTTGGTTTCCTGCTAAAACATGGTGGTTCCTGTTGAGGGTGCGTCGGGGTGACCTAGTTCCCTCGATGCCATACAGGGTCTACAGTGCCAATATAGACCAGCTTTACCTAAATGTGCCAGCCATTTCTCGTCTTTTATTTCCTTTCTTTTTTAAATCTGTGTTCTGACTGCATACTAGAGGTCACCACGCTATGCCCGTATCGTGGGAGGAACCTGGCAGACAGCAGCAACTGGAGTTTTACGTCCTGGCAACATCTAAGGTCATATCAGGACGGGTACCGACTTGTGACAGTGCGCACTCATGGCGAATGTATAGTGCTGCCCCACTGGGTTGGTTGCTTGTTGGAGTTTTACGTCCTGGCAACATCTAAGGTCATATCAGGATGGGTATCGACTTGTGACAGTGTGCACTCATGGTGACTTTATAGTACTGCCCCACTGAGAGACTAGGGCACCAGCACCATAACCTGATATCCCACCCAGTCATATTATCCTGACACTGAACCAACCAGTCCTTTCCCTATTCTAATAACCTGATACGTGTCGCGACCTAGCCTGATGCTCGGCATTACCAAGATAGGGCAAGGACTGGTTTGCTCAGTGCTGTAATAATGCGACTGAGTGGTATATTGGGTCATGGTGCCAGCGGGCCGATCTCCCAGTGGGGCAGCACTATAAAGTCACCATGAGTGTGCACTGCCACAAATCAGCACATGTCCTGATATGACCATATATGTTGATAGGGCCTAAAACCCCAACAAACAAAACTGTTATACCGAGCCCCAAGCAAAGTAGCGAGTAATGTCAGTTTTAAAACTTTTTCTTTAACTCAATCATGGTTCGATCCCATGACACGACATAGGAAGTGACTGTGCATGCGTGCTTTTTATCATTTGTGCGAGCGTACATGGTTTTGGTGGTTAAAGGATAATATATTCACCACACACAGCTAGTTAGATAAAGTAATACAACTGTTATGTTACGCTATACACAGGACGATAACACCCCTCATCATGCTGTCGGTCGCGATGCGACAAAGACTGCTTTCATTACATGACTGCCGCTCTCCATTTATCTCTCTGCTGTGAGAGTGATGTCCATGAGTCGGTCTTAATGTCTCTCAGCTTCAGGTTTCTCTTGATGGTATCTTTGAACCGGAGACGGGGGCACCCTCTCTTTCTGTAGCCAGAAGACAGTTGAGAATAGAGGATCTGCTTTGGTAGCACCCCTATGTCGCTAAGAAACCCCCATGGGTAGAGTGGTTGGTTGTTGGAGTTTTACCTCCTGGTAACATCTAAGGTCATATCAGGACGGGTACTGACTTGTGACAGTGCGGACTCATGGCGACTTTATAGTACTGCCCCACTTGGAGACCAGGCCACCAGCACCATGACCTGATATCCCACTCACTTATCCCTATCCTAATAATGCCGAGCACATGGCTAGGAAGCGACAAGTATAAATTGTTAAAGTTGTATAGTCCGATGGTTTTGAATTTCTGAATTTTTTCTGAGATAAATATATTAGATCGATCACTAGTGTCTACTTTACATTAGTTTAAAGTTACTTTTATTTTAAATGGTAAACTTTTGAGATATTTTGAGTGCAAACATGGAAAATTAGTTTTGGCAAGCTTGCCAAAACTCTGGTGCCATAGACTTCTGCAGTAACAGATTCTATTAAATTGACTCAGTATTGCTTTCTATGCAGAAGAAAATGCTTAATAAGTGCATCAGTATCTAAGTTAGATATGTCAAATCAAAACTAGATAATTGGTTTGGTTTTGAAAATTTGATATTTCATCGGACTATGCAGCTTTACGTCATTGGTGTGACTCGACCTGGAATTGAACTCCCGACCTTCCGCACGGGAAGCCTGGGCTCTACCGATTCGGCCACTGCATCCGGTGCCCTATGTTGCTAAGAAACCCTCATGGTTACGGTGGTAGTGATGGTGTTTTTTTCATTATCCTACAGGTAGCACCTGTCTCTATGTAATATAGACCCCTTTCAATGTTTATAAACATTGTGTATGCGCGCGTAGCTTGGCTGCAGAACGAAGGCACACTGCCATTGAGTTTGCCGGTACGCGCAGTGCAAAATGTTTATTTTATTCAAATTTATTAGAAATGCAGAAACTTAACCATATAAATTTAATATAATCAGTTTGTTGAATATGTTTTCTATATGTGTACCAGGTGGTTTGTTTCTAGGTGGTGTGGTTTTAGAGATGTTTCACTTTTTCTGTATGAAGATTGCTCACAGCCATTGACAATGCATTGCGTTTGCCGATACGCGCCATGCAAAACATCTATTTTATTCAAAATTTATAGAAATGCACAACCCTAACCTTACAAATTTAATATAATCTATTCGTTGAATATGTTTTCTATATGTGTACCAGGCGGTTTGTTTCTAGGTGGTGTAGTTTTAGAAATATTTCACCTTTTCTCTATGAAGATTGCTCACAGCCATTGACAGTGTGTCGTCCTGCAGCCAAAAGGCACATGCACTGACCTAGATACCCATGCTGACGTCATATGAAATAGGTCTATATGTTGCGAGGTGAAATGCTATTGCATGCCCATTGTTGATGTTTTTCACCATTATCCTACATTTGTCACCTGCCTATGTGCCATATATGTTGCATTGTTGATGTGTTCCCCCCCCACCCCCCATTATCCTACAGGTATCAGCTGACTCATTAGATGTGTTTACACAGGCAAATTTAAAACGATCTAGACAAATCGATTTATATGAAGCGATGTAGTGGCGTGTTTACACGGACCGAGTTTGAAAGTGTGTTGGCACCGGGAATCAGCAGCCTTAGTGGTGAGCCTGTAGCCGGCGAGTACTGCTATTTGTTTAGTCGCCGCCCGGGAACCAGCTGAATCGCTTCACAAAAACCACCTGGCAACCCGGTATACATGAAGCGTTTCATATGAATCGATTCAGCCCTAAAATGCCACAGTGTCGCGTTTACACTGCAAATGTGAATCGATCTAGGCAAGTCGTTTTATATGAGGCGTTTTAAATCGCCCGTGTAAACAGGGCTTATATCATATATGTTGCTAAGTGATGTGCTATTATTGTATGCCCATTGTTGATATTTAAAAAATTTATCCCGCAGGTATCACCTTGAAATCCGGGCACCCATCATGACGTGCGTCGTCACGTGATAGGGCCAATGACGCACGTGCACCACAAACACGTGCACCATACCCTCCCTGCAGTGCATGGGCACACATCAGGCAGTTAATGCCGATTCTCTGTCCACTTGGTGACTGGTCTTCTTGCGTCTTCTTCTTGGCTGTCTAACAATGGCGATGATGACAGCAACTCATCATTTGTCGTGAACTTGTCAATGACCGATGAGTCCAATTTGTGCTTGGAATCTGCAGTGGCACGTTGGACATGTGTGTGTAGCTGCTGTCTGTTCGATATACCTTACCGCCTCCCACCCCCCCCCCCAATATTAAATATGAATAATCAAAGATGAGAAGGGCCTGACAACAAAAAATCAGGAAAATATTTTTATGATTTTCTGCGACTTTTAAAGTGACAGAAGAAGCTGGAACGGTCGCGAATTCTGATCATATCCGGATAAAATCGGGCAGATCAGAAATCTGGAATTCCGTATAAATCCAGATGATTAGAAGACAAACTGAAGTGGCGTGCAGTGAATGTTATGCTGGCAAGGACAACCTACTTTAGCGGTCATTTCCTTTTTCTTTTTTTTAATTTAAAAAAGAAAAAAGACTACTGGCTTAAGGCATTTACAAACACCTGAGTGTCAGTGGTATTTACATTCTACACAGTCACGCAAACCTGTACTGTTGGCCATACGTCTAATGCCAAGGTTTACTACGCCTTCACAACCTCTGTGCACGACCCACTTTGTGTAGTCATTGGGCAAAAAGAAGAAGAAGAAGAAGAAGAAGAAAGAAACACCAACACAAACAAACATCCTGAAATTACTGACCCAAACGTCCACCAACACTACACATATTAGACATCCAGGGTTGCAAACTCGAGAATGCATTTATTATGTGACAAATTATAACAGAATGTTGGCAACTCAGTGATGACACTGGTCCCACTTCTACGTCATTGTCCATTGACAGTCTGCGTCTGTTGCGTTTATACAAGTCTACTTTGTACACTCTGGTGGATCTTTTAACTGGGTGATTCATTCCCCTGGCCGGTGTAGGCCTAATCAGAGCGGCAGTTGTTGGTTGGTTGTTAAGAGTTTTACATCCTGGCAACATCTAAGG
This sequence comes from Branchipolynoe longqiensis, assembly GCA_030323885.1. Classification (NCBI taxonomy): domain Eukaryota; kingdom Metazoa; phylum Annelida; class Polychaeta; order Phyllodocida; family Polynoidae; genus Branchipolynoe; species Branchipolynoe longqiensis. Next base: position 4,949,827 of record CM059200.1, read on the forward strand.
TCATATCAGGACGTTTACCAACCGACTTGTGACAGTGCAGAATCATTGCGACTTTATAATGCTGCCCCACTGGATGATGAGGCCGCCAGCACCATGACCTGATATCCCACTCAGTCACATTATCCTGACACTGATCCAACCAGTCCTTGCCCTATCCTAATAATGCCGAGCTAGGAATAGGAAGCGACAATTATTAATTTTATACGCCATTGGTTTGACTCAAGCAGGAACCCAAGTCCCGATCTCCCGCACGGGAAGCCTGCGCTCAACAGGACTCGGCCACGGCGTCCGGGAGCCTAATCACAGTGGCAGACTTATCATGAGGTAATGATACGGCAAAGTATGCCACAGTTAAAGCCAGTTATCTGTTAATCTTCAAAGGAACCTGTTATCATTATGACGTCCCAGTATGAGTTGTCCCAGTCCTTATCTCTCGGTGCGGGGAGTGGTAGTACTAGCAGTACCGGCGCCCATAGCGGTTGGGGCAGGACTAATGACAGCGCCGATTCTCATTTCTACACACAACAACAACAACCACAACACAGCATGTCGGAAGTCAACACTGATGGCTCCACCAATCTACGGCCGCGGGATCGTAGCGCCACTTCCGGGGGGACCGGAAACAACGCAAACAATGCGCCACCTATCGGCGCGGGAGTAACACCAGCGTCCAGCACGGGGAGCTTGCTGAGCACGGACGAGAAGCGGCCTCTGGTGGCCAAGTTCCTCGACTTGACCCGCAGTCTGAGTCAGTCCGGGTGGGACGAGGCGGCCGGGGTGGGAGGCGGGGCCGGGGCCGGCGGCGGGGCCCGAGACCTCCGCAGGACACTCGGCTGGCTCGGCGGGGTGTTCGCCTCGGTGGCATTGGGGCAACTCAGTACCAACGCCTTCCTTCGGATTGGTGAGTAGAGAAACTAATAATTTATTTACCCATGTACTCCTTATGGGTCTGTCACATTATGACGTATCTTGCCAGCGCACCACCAACGCAGAAAATCACTTTTTTACGTCGAGATGCGTCAAACTTTTCAGCGTGGGGGGAAAAGTTCAATGTCAGCGCAACGTAGTGGCCATAAGCATAGCGTGCGCCCGACGTTGTGGTAACGTATGTCGACGTGTGAGAAAAAACAAAAAGTTGGGCACAACGTGTAGCTAACAAGCCTCTCGCGTGTGCGGCGTGTACCTAGTGTTGGCATAACGTTCTCCAAACGTGCCGCTAGTGCCCATCCGACACAGCGTATGAGAGCGTAGTGCCAGTGCGTGAGCGATGCATGTCCAATGACACTCCAGCGAGTTTTGGCGTTGCGCCAGCGTGCCCCCAGCGCACCAACGTTAAGCGAGCGCCAGACGCGTGCCATATACGTAAAAAATGTCGAGACACGGTGGAGAAACGCAAACCGCGCGTCGGCCATACATTATGCATACTTTAGAACAACGTCATCATACTTTGGTGTTACGTTGCCAACTCGCTGATGGAACGCTTTCCGTCAGAGGAAAAAAAGTAAACGTAGGACAACGTAAGAATAATGTTCCTCCAACGCGCATCTAACGTATCTCGACGTCCGCCTAACGTTGCCATAACGTAGGCACCCATGCGTTGTCGTACGTCGAAAGTTTTGTGCATGCACAAAACTTCGCCGACCCCCTGACACCGTATGTCACCGAACGTCGATGTACATTGACGTATACCAACGCGCGCATAACGCATAATGACGCATCCAGACAAAATATCACATACGTCGACGTACGTTGGCGCGATGCGTCATAATGTGACAGCACCATTAGATTGATTGATTGATTGGTGTGGTTTCTTAACGCCGTGTCGGCAGCGTAGTCCATATTCACGGCGATTTTCTCCTTAGAGTTGCATGGTCCGATGGTTTTGAGTTTCTGTCATTTTCTGAGATATATCAGGGTGATACAGTAAACACTCTCTAAAGGGGCTGTCACACTATGACGTATGGCCTTAGCATATGCCGATGGCGTCATACGTTATGTATACGTTGGGCATACGTCGAGTACGCTTGGGATACGGCGTCATAGGTCAGCTTAGGTCGAGCTGCTAAAAAAATGTTGTGCATGTTCAAAATTGTCAACGGATGTCGCCATATGGCTCATATGTTTCTCCAAACGTACTTCTAACTGATGCCTGCCATATCTCAAGCGTACTTAACATATGCACCGTACTTCAAGTGATGGAGTAACGTACGTAACGTTGGTCAGCATACCATCAGTATGTGAACATTTTGCGGAAGTTTTGTGAGCCACATGAACGCTCTCAATAGGTCAGAGATACATTCTGCATACATTACATACGTCGTGTGTACACCCATTTTTATCCCTCGCAGCGTGACAAGTTTGGCGTATTCCGACCTATTTTGATTTAAAATTTATTTCAGCACCTTACGCACACGCCGGCGCCATACATCGTAGTGTGACAAGGCCTTAACCGACCACCTCCACAGATCGACCACTCCCTTAGATATCAGTCGCTTTATTTTGGTCCCAAACGATCGCCCATACAATACCATTGTGATGATAAAAAAAACCTCCCTAACCTGACCAACTCCCTGCATGGACCATTTAAAGTCGGTCCCATGATCGGTCGAATTAGAGAGGTTTTAATATTAGTTTTAATTTACCTTACTTTAGTTGTATGTAACTTCTATTTGAAGTTGCATAGTCCAATAGTTTTGAGTTTCTGTAATTTTCTCAGGTAAATATATTTTTATGGTGGTAGTTTATAATCTACCTTACTTTAGTTCGAAGTAATTTCTATTTAAAGTTACATAGTCCGATTGTTTTGAGTTTCTGCCATTTTCTGAGATAAATATATTAGATTGATAGTTAAAAAAAATATAATGTACCTTACTTTAGCTTGAAGTGACTTCTGTTTAAAGTGGCAAACTATTGAGATATTTGAAGTGCAAACATAGAAAATTAATTTTGGCAAGCACGCCAAAACTCTGCCACCATCGGCTTCTGCAATAACAAGTCCTATTAAATTGACTCACTGTTCCCTACTATGTGGCAACAAATGCTTAATATTATAAGTGCACCAATACCTAAGTTCTACACCAGTCACACGAGAGCCTGCGTTCGCCGCCAATCTCCTTACACCCAAAAGGTTGCCAACCACCCAGCGCCCCACTCGATACATTGATTCAGAAATGATGGTGGCGTCCTGGCGCCGCTCTGGTGCCGCTCTGGCGCCGCCTTGGTGCCGTCCCTGGCGCGGACAGGGCGCAGACCGGGCGCGGACAGGGCACCAACTGCTATGGTGGTTGGCGACCTGGCACCGTCCTGGCACCACCAGCGCAGCGCCTTGGCGGCACCAGTGCGGCGGTGAGAGCACCGGCTGGTCGCCAACGTTGCGCCGCCATGGTATGGCAAAAATGGTTGGCGACCTGGCGACAACCTCGTGGCGCCAGGTCGGCGGCTGGTCGCCAACCAGTCGCTAACCTTGCGCCGCCACGGTATGGCAAAAGTGGTTGGTGGTGGTCGCCAACCTTGCGCCGCCACCGTTCCCATGGTCCAAAGCTGGCGGGAAATGGTGGGTGCTGACCTGGTGGCAACCTCACGGCGTCAGGTCGTTGCCAGGTCGCCAACCACTTCTTAATGGCGCTGACCAAACAGGACGCAGGGAGGTTGCACGTGCAGCAGCAGCAACCTCCTTGCGTCCAAAATTCCCGAAAAGGACGCCGGGAGGTTGGCGTCCTCGCGGCGACAGCACTCAATCAGGGCATAAGGAGGGCGCAAGGAGGACGTTTTGACGTCGCGAATCGATTGTTAGCGAACGCAGGCCTCGTGTGACTGGGGTATCAGCGTTCGCTGCCAAACTCCTTACGCCCAAAAGGTCGCCAACCTTCTAAGGAGGGCGTACGGCAGTCATAAAACGTGGTCGGCGCCCGCCACCAACCACGTTTTTGAATCAATGTATCGAGCGGGACGCTGGGAGTTTTGGCGACCTGGATTGTCGCCAGGGAGGCGCCGAGTCTTGAGAGCAAAGACAAATTTACAGCATCAACGGCCGCTCACAACACACGGAGATGTGTCAACGACACCCCTGTCGGCATTCCTTTTTTGAATAAACATTTAGAACAATATGGCCTGGGCAAAATTACACAACAGAGGTTAATTTCACATGCCTGGAGAAAAGGAACAGTAAAATTGTATACTAGTTATTAATAGAAGTGGGGACTTCATTGTTTGATTAAGAAACTGAAGCCGATAAGGCCTACAATAGCCCTGGTTGTCATGTTTTTAAGAATGCTGGAAGATGAAGGATTAGGATTTGGTGCAATTAATGCAGCAAGATGTGCACTGTCGATTATTCTACCAAGAATAGATGGACAAACGTTTGGGAAACCCCAAGTTGTACATTGGTTTTTAACATCGGTTTATGAAAGAAACCCACCAAAACCAAAATATAACAGATTTTGGGACGTGTCAGTAGTATTCAAGCTGTTTAAGTCATGGCCTAGTAGTAAACATTTATCTATTAAAGAACTAGGATTTAAATTAGCAGTCCTATTACTGCTAGTGATGGGCCATAGAGGCCAGACAATAGTGGCTTTGTCTCTAGACGGACTAGAGATAGACAGCAAAGAGGCAACGTTCGATTTAGACCAATTACTAAAATCGAACCGCACAGGGGACCCACTGTCCACGGTGCATGTGAATTCCAGACAGCTTTTGATTAGCTTTATTAAGCCGCATAAGGCTATCTCGAGAGACACACTCGCAAGATGGACCATTAAGGTACTTAAGGAGGCAGGCGTCAATACTGGACGTTATGCATCCCATTCAACGAGAGGGGCCATGGTCTCGAAAATAAGACAACTAGGAATCTCAGTGAAGAGAATCCTGGCACATGCAGGCTGGAAGAGGGCTAGATCGTTTGCAAAACATTACAACAAACGACTAGAAAAATCAAGTGGCCTAGCGACGTGCTTACTCACCAATTAACAAGACAGGTGAGAAGTAAAAAGTATATATTGTTTAATACTAATGTGTATGGAAATAAGAATAATTAAGGATAAAAATGAGGTTACTTAAAGGTCTCCCTCGGCTACGAGTAGCCTGAGGCTTAGTACCGAGGTAAAATAGTATAGTTATATGAATCCTACATGGGTACAGATGATGGATAACTGTTGTTTTCCCGAGGTACAAGCCTTGGATAGTCGTGCGCTAAGGCCCACCCACCCAACCCTACCATGACTATTACATTTGCTTGTACCAAGATGAAAACATTGAAGTATCCATATAAGTTTAAGATCATTTTTATCCTGAATAAGTAGGTAAAGATTGCTGGACCCGGATGTGCTTCCTTCTCTCCCTAGTTCACGACTATCCGAGGCTTGTACCTCGGGAAAACAACAGTTATCCATCATCTGTACCCAGGTTAGATTTGTATATCTATACTATATATATATATATATATATATATATATATATATATATATAGATATATAGATATACACACAGTAAAACCTCTCTAAATCGACCGACCTTGGGACCGACTTTAAGTGGTCGATTTAGGGAGGTGGTCGGTTTATGGAGTTAGAATAAGGTTACAATGGTATTGTTGGGACCCAAATAAAACGATCGGTATAGGGGAGTGCTCGATCTGTGGAGGTGGGAGGTTAGGTTAAACTCTATATATATATATTTATTTTACCTCGGTACTACGCCTCTGGCTACTCGCAGTCCAGAGAGAAGGAAGCACATCCGGGTCCAGCAATTAGCATAATCTACTCACAACGGGAGGACGTTGTTGAGTAGCTCCGGCAGTTTTCTACATTAACTACTAAACCAACCAGGTTAGTATCCTTTTTGAAGGGATACGTTGGTATAGTTCATGTCAGCATTCACATATATATCAAGTTTGTTAAACTTTTGAGTGAATATTAACTCAGTTACAGGTTAATTGCAATGTGTTATAACATCATTAGAACAATGCCACCATTGTTCCTTGTAATGCTGCCCATTGCCCAACGGAGCCACTTACATCATTAGGATTTATTCCTGGGTTTCCTTGAGATTCCCCAAATGTTTTAGGCATACCTCCGAGTTCCGTAGTATTACTCACCAACTAAAAGACGGGTGAGAAACACAAAATTTTATTTTTGTATTGAAACATGTTATGTTAAAGAATAGTATAAAAGAGGAAATAAAATGAGATTGCATAAAGTTCTCCCTGGACTACGAGTAGCCAGAGGCGTAGTACCAAGGTAAAATAGTATATTTATATGAATCTTACCTGGGTACATATGATGGATAACTGTTGTTTTCCCGAGGTACAAGCCTTGGATAGTCGTGGGTCAGGGCCTGCCCACCCTACCCTACCACGACTATGACGTTGGCTTGTGCCGAAACGAAAACAGATTAGTATCCATAGAATTTGAAGTTAATTTTTTATCCTATTAAGTATGTAAAAGATTGCTGGACCCGGATGCGCTTGCTTCTCCCTGACCCATGAATATCCGAGGCTCATACCTTGGGAAAACAACAGTTATCCATCATCTGTACCCAGGTAAGATTCGTATAACTATACTATATATGAGACTGTCTCAAAAGGTGCTAAGCAATATGAGACAAAACTTTGTCCATTGTAATGATCAACATACTATTTCCTTATGCATTTGCTCAGGATAAACTGATTTGTTTTTTACAATGGTGTTTCATAATCCCAATAGAATATATATTGATTTGAAGCAAATGTTCTTGTGTATCCAGTGTAACCATTTCTGTGCTATTTTGTGCCAATTGTTACAATGGATGAAAATAAGAAGAGTTATCACCTTTTGAGACAGGCTCATATATATACAGTATAACCCCGTTAAACCAAACTTGAAGGGACCCTAGAAATTTGTTTGGATTAACCGATCATTGTTTAACCTAGCTTTGGCTTTGACTTTGAGTAATCATGTATTGCACATGTAATATACAATGTATATGGACACCTTGATTATTGTTTTTTTATGTATATGCAGTATAACCCCGTTAAACTAAGCTTGGTTAAACCAAATGATCGGTTAATCCAAACGTTTTTCAGTGGCCCAGCAAAATACTACCATTTATCATATAAAAAAGTTGGTGGGGTCTCAGATGTTTATAACCACATGAAAGTTTGGTTAAGCGGTACCGTAAGTGGCCTGGGGTTGACAATTTTGTTTGGATTAACCGATAATTTGGATTAACTGACTTTGGTTTAACCAACTTTTTTTAATGATAAATGGTAGTATTGTGCCAGGCTGCCGAAAAAGTTTGGATTAACCGATTGTTCGGTTTAACCGAGCTTGGTTTAATGGGGTTATACTGTATACATATTTATATATAATGTTCAGCAGTACAGTGACTGTACGTAATAGTTGCTGAGGCATGGCTGAGTAGGTGGTGCATGTGGAGAGCTGAGGTTGTATCAGTAGATGACCTAATGCATAGAATCAATCAGCCGAAGACTGAGGAGGCTGGGAACTAGATGGAATCTTCCGGCCTTACTATTACCCTTATAATGGCTTATACAGCATATATTTATATTATTTATGTCTGTGTGATACATAATTACTGCTTATATGAATTTAATAAATTATTATGACATTATTTCCAAATACCTTCTGCACCATCTATAAGCTATAACTGGAGTCACTAGTAGTAGGCCAAATTTTACTAATACTAGTAATAGTAATAGTAGTCGCGGCAGTGTCCTGTCGACAGTGCCTCGCCCACTTGCATTCAAAGTATACCCAGATGTATAGAGGCTAATCATTGTGTAAACCTATCTATATAATACCGATCCACCCAGTGGGGAGACCAAGGACTAACACCCGCGTGTGTGTGTATATATATATATATATATATATACATATGTGATGTATAACGCATTATGCGAGTCCAAAGGCGTGGAAGGGAATTAACCCCTCCTTATTACTATTATGTCCTAATTATTGTTATTATTACAATACATACTGTACTGCCTCATCCATCTCGTGACTGGTGGCGCCACCCCCGGCTGCGCCCGGTACCCGCCTACCCTGAATACTTCACTCGCGTCGGGAAAAACATAAACATAAACAATACCTGTACTCATAGAGGTCGAAAATTAGGTAGAAACACCAGGGACCGTATGCAGGTGTCGGTGTTACGGCTCCAAAATGCGTTTAGCGCGGGATTTCCCGTTTCGCGGCGGGATTTCCAGTTTAGCGAGCAAAATTCCGTATGCAGGAAGCGGTGTTATGCCAACACCACACGTTTACCCTAAACTCGTTTCATAGCAGGTTTACGGGCGGTGTTAGCGTAAGGTCCTACCCAAATCTATTCAATGCTGTCATATTTAACAGAATTACATACGCAATAAGTGAAATATGATTAAATTAACCCTAAATTCGAAGCAATATTAACGCTGTGCCGCCGTAACGGCGGAGATATTAATACTTATATTTTCGAATCGACGAACGTAAAGTAAACAAATCGCTGCCGTCGCGACCACCGCGTCGACGTCGACATCCATACTGGCCGACGTCTACGCATTGGCGGCAATGTATTAGCGATTTGTTTAGTTTACGCTCGTCGATTAGAAAATATAACCGTTAATATCGCCGCCGTTACGGCCGCAGCGTTAATATTGCTTCGAATTTAGGGTTAATTTCATCAAATTTCACTTATTGCGTATCTAATTCTGTTAAATATGATAGCATTTAATATATTTAAGCCTAATATATGGGTAGAGACCCAGAGGGAATTCCCAAATCTATAAATAATTTCACGTTTAGCTAACACTGACCGTTTAGGCGCTCCTGCATACCACTTGACATATTTCGCCCGGTCGGTGTTAGCTATACGCGTTTAAAGGCTAAACTCAAACTCGTGTAACACTGTTTCCTGCATACGGCCCCAGGGGCCATATGCAGGAGTCAGTGTTAGCGGGGTTTGGTGTTAGAGCCTGTTACCGGTTAGCTATCTCCGAGCCGGGGAATGCGGTCAAGTCGTATGCAGGAGCGCGTAACACTTTCATTATAGCTACCCGTGAATTTATTTATAGATTTGGGAAATCCCTCTGCGTCTTTACCCATATATTAGCCTTAAATATATTCAATGCGACCATATTTAACATAATTACATACACAATAAGTGAAATTTTATCAATTTAACCCTAAATTCGAAGCGTTATTAAGGCTCCTGCTGCATTGGTGGCGATATTAATAGTTATATTTTCGAATCGACCAACATAAAGTAAACAAATCGCCGCAGCCGCCGCATCGACGTCGCTTTCCATACTGGCGGCGGCGACGGTTTGTTTGACAGCATTGAATAGATTTGGCCACAACCTTACACTAACACCACCCTTAAACGTCATATGAAACGGGGTTAGTGTCGCGGACGTTAAACGCGCGGTGTTAGGCCTATCACTGACTCGTGCATACTGACTTTTCGGCGCTAAACCAGAAATCACTCCGAGAGGCGTTTTGGCTCGCTAACACTGACTCCTGCATATGGCCCCAGGGGCCATATGCATGAAGCAGTGTTAGCGAGCCAAAACGCATTTAGACGGGATTTCTGGTTTAGCGCGGAAAAGTTGGTATGCATGGAGCAGTGTTAGGCCTAACACTACAAGCTTAAACTAGGTTACAGTAAACCCGTTCCATAGCTGGTTTACAGGCGGTGTTAGGTACCAATTAGGGCCAAATCTATTCAATGCTATCATATTTAACAGAATTACATACGCAATAAGTGAAATTTGATCAATTTAACCATAAATTCGAACCGATATTAACACCACCGCCGCATTGGTGGCGTTATTCATATTGTCGAATCGACAATTGTAAAGTAAACAAATCGCCGCCGCCGCAGCGACGTCGATATGCATACTGTCCAACGTCAACTAAACATGGCTGCCGCCGTGGCCGCCGTATCGGCGGCAATATAATTAGGCCCAAATCTATTAAATGCTGTCATATTTAACAGAATTACATACGCCATAAGTGAAATTTAATCAAATTAACCCTAATTTCGAACCAATATTAACGCCACCGCCGCATTGGCGGCGTTATTCATATTGTCGAATCGAGGGATTTCCCAAATCTATAAATAACTTCACATTTAGCTATAATGTAAGTGCTACGCGCTCCTGCATACCGCTTGACACACTTCCCGACGTCGGTGATAGCTAAACGGTATCAGGCTGTAGCACCAAAAGCCGCCCATGCATACGGGCCCAGAATCCAGCAACTGGAAACGTCAGTCCGCAGCAAACAGGGTGGAAGACAGCGATTGGTTAATAATATACTTGTATTGAATCGCATAATAATAAAAAAATAATTCTCCGAGCATTTATATGTATGTCAATAGACTAGTTCGTAATTCAGAACTTCCATGTTTATGCCAAATTGTTATGTATTTAAAATAAAATCGAAGTTTTGCCCTACACGTATGGTCTATAGACAGGTTCGTAATTCCGACTAATGTGTGTGTGGGGGGGGGGGGGTCCTAAGCATTGCTAATTCATATTACAACTATGGAGCTTGACTATAGGCATTATACGCCCATCTATCTGGGCGTGTAATCTGGTAAGAGGTGAAGTATATGGGGTAGCAGCAGCAGCCGAAGTCGGTGCGTGGTGGCGCCTCCTGCCATGGTTTACTGTGACTGGGGCCAGACCGGGAAGAACGCCAGTTCCGGTTAGTGAGGACTCACAGAACTAACCAGGCAGCGCTGCTCCATTTGGTTGTTTGTTGGAGTTTTACATACTGGCAACATCTAAGGTCATATCAGCACGGGTACAGACTTGTGACAGCGCGCACTCATGGTCGCTTTATAATGCTGCCCAGAGACCAGGCCGACTACATCATGACCTGATATCCCACTCACTCGCACTATCCTGACACTGAACCAACAAGTCCTTGCCCTATCCTAATAATGCCAAGTGCTTGGCTAGGAAACAACAAGTATACATTTTTAAGTCATTGGTTTGACTTGACCAGGGTCCGAAACCGTGGGTTCGAATCCCACATCTACTAAAGCGGACAGGCAAGCAGAGAACATTCTCTTTTATAACAGAGAATGTTTATATTATATACATATACGTTCTCTGCTTATATGTATCTATAAGCTCTTATAAGTTATAGTTATAACCGTTTACAGTACAACCCCGTTAAACCAAACTCAGTTAAACCAAATGATCGCTTAATCCAAACTTTTTTCGGCTGCCCGGCAAAATACTACAATTTATCATATTAAAAAAGTTGGTTAAACAAAAGTTGGTCAAACCAAAGTCGGTTAAAGCTGCATAGTTCGATGAAGCATCAAATTTTCAAAACCAAAATAATGATATAGATTTGACTCTACATATCTAACTTAGATATTGATGCACATATTAAGCATTTATTGCCACATAGAAGGGAACACTGAGACAGTTTGATAGAACCTGTTACTGTTGAAGCCTATGGTGTCAGAGTTTTGGCGTGCTTGCCAAAACTAAGTTTACATGATTGAATTTCAAATATCTCAAAACTTATCCATTTAAAATAAAAGTTACTTCAACCTGAAATAAGGTAGATTATAATGATCAATTTAATATATTTATCTCAGAAAAATGACCAAAACGCAAAACCATCAGTCTATACAACTTTAATCCAAGGTATCGGTTAATCCAAACAAAATTGTCGGGCCCAGGCCACTTCCGGTATGATTAATCCAAACTTTCATGTTGTTATAAGGTCATCTGAGACTTTTATATGATAAGTGGTAGTGTTTGGCCAGGCCGCCGAAAAGAGTTTGGATTAACCAAACGTTTGGTTTAACTGGGCTTGGTTTAATGGGGTTATACTGTATAAACATAATAATAATCAAAGTGTCCACATACATTGTATATTACATTCATAATGCACCAGCATTTTTGCCAAAGCCAAGTCAAAGTCAAAGCCAAAGCTTGATTAAACCAATGATCAGTTAATCCAAACAAATTTCTAGGGTCCCTTCAAGTTTGGTTTAACGGGATTATACTGTAGTTATAGGACTATCGCTATATGGCTATCAAGCATGGCATTAATGTTTGTTTGTTGTTTTATGTCCTAGCAATATCTAAGGTCATATCAAAATGGGTACTGAGTTGTGACAATGTGTGCTCATGGCAACTTTATAGTGCTGCCCCACTGAGCAACCAGGCTGCCGGCACCATGACCCGATATTCCACACAGTCACATTATCCTGACACTGAGCTAACCAGTCCTTGTCCTATCCTATTAATGTCAAATGCCAGCGACAAACTGTACCAATTTTAAAGTCATTGGTTTGACTCGACCGGGAGACAAAATCTCGACATTCCGTGCACGATCCGTGTACGATCGAGCCCTGCGCTCTACCGATTACGTCAACCTACAAAAAAGATCCAGCCCTTTCGGGAATAGGAATAGATAAAAAAAAAAGATTCACCCCTACCTCAGTATCAGGCTAATGTGACTGAGTGGGATATTGGGTCATGGTGCCGGCGGCCTGATCTTCCAATGCCCATGGGATAGCACTATAAAGTCGCCATGAGTACGCACTATCACATGTCGGTACCCGTCCAGATATAACCATAGATGTTGCTAGAACGTAAAACCCCAACAACCAGCCACCCAACCAAAACACGGACACTCAACATCCGAATCGGGAAGTAATTCTCGTATCATTCATATAGTCAACAAAGAGCAGTGATGCAGTGTGACTGTGAGCGCAAGGAGCACGGGCAACGCCCCCGCCTCGCCAGGAATCCCCTCAGCCTCGATCTCCCTTCACGTGACGTCATTCCGTCCAGGGGCTTCCCTGACCCCCCTCCCACGAAATCGGAAACAACACGACCTGGGCAGTCAGATGACACGGACTTATTGGTCATAAGCCGCGTGGTATCGGATCGCCACAGTTGCCGCAATCACATACATCTGATCAGACATCCTTTGTGATCCAGTGTGTTGTGAGTAGCAATGGAGAACCGCCCCCAAAATGAAAATTCCGACACGACGGCTGGCATTCAGTTTCCTACCCGAGACTCGCCTTCTCTGCAACATACAGACTCCCCTGCCGCCCTGACTGACTACAATGCCGTGGTGCACAGTGATCGACAGGACTTGGTGTCAGAGGATGACGATATAGAGACAAATGCTGTATGGATCCTGAATCGGAGTCTATCACAAGATCATGGTGCTCTCAGTAAGGAGGATGGGACACGGGTCCAGCCGGTGGTTTCCCGCCGAAACCTCACGACCATCCCCGGGGTTTTCTGCCCTGTCGCCCTGTCTATGTTCAGCACAATGTTGTTTCTACGTCTTGGTGAGTTCTTGTAAGTTGTAGGGTCGGTCACTCACTGGCACTGCCAGTGCCACTGTGTTTGAGATGGGGGGTCGGGGTGGGAAAAACGTAGGATGCGTTGACATTTTACCAGCTCAAATGTTACCTTTAAAATTGATTTCTCTTTTTGCATACTCCGTACACGATTAAATAAAGCTGAAACCTGCAATGGTGCATAACCGTTTTGCACTACTAAATGGATTTCAGTACATATATGTTTATCTATGCCAAAAGCAAAATTTTAAGCAAATATAAATAAAACAATTATATATGCTGTATAAGCCATTATACAATTATGATAAGGCCATCCTACTAACACTCAGATCCGTTCGGGGGGCGCCACCCGTCTGTGCACGCACCACTGCCCCTGGTGCCTCTACCGCCGGATATAGATATTTTCAATATTTAACCATTTACTGATTAGTCAGGCACGTATCATTCTCCACAGCAGTCTCGAATCAAAAGCCAAATACAAAGAAACAAGAATTTCAGCTTTATTATTTCAATATATATATATATCTATAAATAGGTATAGTACCAATAATACTATTACTATAGTATTAGTAGTAATTTTAATCGAATGTTCACACTGAATGTTGAATATCATTCCAAAGGTATGCATAATTCTGGTTTTAATGTGAGGCTTCTTTCATTGTGAGCGAATATTAAAGCTACATAGTCCGATGAATATATCAAATTTTCAAAACCAAAACAATTACCTAGATTTGATTCTAACTTAGTTACAGGTGTACATAGTAAACATTTGTCATCACATAGAAGGGAATACTGAGGCAATTTAATAGAATCTGTTACTGCAGAAGCCTATGGTGTCAGAGTTTTGGCATGCTTGCCAAAATTAATGTTGGATGTTTGCACTTCAAGTATCTGAAAAGTTTGCCATTTAAAATAAAAGTTAATTCAAATGAAAGTGGGGTAGATTTTAGCGATCAACCTAATATATTTAACTAAGAAAATGTCAGACACTCAAAATCATCGGAATATGCAACTTTAAATAAAGCTGAAACTTGCAATATTGCATTATAGACATTTTGTAATACTGAATACATTCCAGTACATATATATTTACCTATGCTAATAGCAAACTCTCAACAACAACAACAAATATATACATTTTCAATATTTAACCATTTAGTCAAGTACATATGATTCCTCACACCAGTCTCGAATCAAACGCCAGACACAAAGCAACAGGAATTCCACCTTTATTATTTCAATATAAAATTAGGCATAGTATTAGTAACTATTAGTAGTCGTTTTAATTGAATGTTCACATTGAATGTTATGTAGGTATGTATGTGGCTCATTTTGATTTTGTTATGTCCTAAGGTATACAGAACTCTGATTTTAATGTGAGACTTCTTTCGTTTCGAGCGAATATTCAAGTTGCATAGTCCGATGGTTTTGAGTTTCTCTCATTTTCTGAGATAAACATTAGATTGTTCATTACTTTAGTTTGAAGTAACCTTTATTTAAAATCGCTAACTTTTGAGATATTTGAAATGGAAACATGCTAAATTAATTTTGGCAAGCATGCCAAAACTCTATCACCATAGGCTTCTGCAGTAACAGGTTCTATTAATTGACTCAGTATACCCGTATATGTGACGACAAATGCTTAATAAGTGCACCAAAGTTAGACATGTAGAATCAAATCTAGATAATTGTTTTCGTTTTGAAAATGTTAGGTTTTCATTGGACTATGCAGCTTTAACACAACATTCTAAATACTCGATGTAGTTATCGTTTACATAGTTTGTATATATCAGGGATGAAAGATCTCCGCCAATTCGCGGATTTCCGCGCTTTTTAATAGCAAAATACCAGCGTTACATGACAGCAGTTGGTCGGTCAGAATCTCTTACACAAGTGGTTCACCAACCTTATGTGACCTTTGACGTTGCTAGGACATGAAACCAAAACAAACTAATTTTTTTTAAAGCAAAGAGTGGATTTCCGTGAAAACGCGGAAATTCTCCCATAGACTTAGCACTGTCAGAGAATCATGGAAAATTACCGGAGTCAGGTTATATACAGTACTCTCCCAGCATAGTTTATGGACCGTACCTATGACCAATCATTTAGACCCCTGCTTGGAGAGTGTTCCGCTATCATTATTGTGTCCATTATCGCCCACCTCACCGTAGATTTCCGCTTTTTTCCACCAAGACCACTTTCATCCCTGATATATAAATATATATATATGCAATGCATTAACCAAAACCAAGGATTGATTATGCCACAAATTGGTTGGCTTCAGTTATGCTTATAATATAGTACAACCCCATTAAACCAAGCTCGATTAAACCAAACATTTTTCGGCGACCCGGCAAAATACTACCATTAATCATATAAAAAAGTTGGTTAAACCAAAACTGGTTAATCCAAATTATCAGTTAATCTAAACAAAAATATCAGGCCCCAGGCCACTTCCGGTATGGCTAAACCAAACTTTCATGTGGTTATAATATAAGGTCATCTGATACTTTTTTATATGATAAATGGTAGTATTTTGCTGTGTCGCCGAAAAAAGTTTGAATTAACCGATGGTTTGGCTTAACCAAGCCTGGTTTAATGGGGTTATACTGTATATATATATACATAAAAAAAACATTAATCAAAGTGTCCACATACATTGTATATTACATTCATAATGCACCCGTGTTTTTGCCAAAGCCAAGTCAAAGTCGAAGCCAAAGCTCGGTTAAACCAATGATCGGTTAATCCAAACAAATTTCTAGGGTCCCTTCAAGTTTGGTTTAACGGGGTCATACTGTAATTATATATAGATAGTGCATAGAGCACACAGTTGGTCACCGTCCGATAAGTTTTCTACTTTAACTTAAAGTTGCATAATCTGCCGAAAGGATCAGAATTTCGAAACCACGGCATTGATCTAGAATTTACCCTACATACACAACTTAGATGCTGGTGCACTTATTAAAGCTGAATAGTCCGATGAAAGCATCAAATTTTCAAAACTGAAACACGGACTGCTTGAACTTTGAAGTGGCTTACACTATTACAGGCTTTGGGTGTATGTCTTCCTGAAAGTGAATACAATGCTAGATGTGCTGTATAGGGAATTGTACTAAGCATGACATAGAGATGGATGAGTATTGAAGCCAAAGTGCAAAGTGTCCAAAGTTAACAGGACTTACTTTATACATGTTGCTTTCGGTTGTTTGTTGGAGTTATACGTCCTGGAAACATCTAAGGTCATAACAGGACGGGGGTTGCTGCTTTAGAGGTCAGTCAGCAGGATATATCCACCGAAACAAGATATAAGTTATAACCAACAAAACTAAGGAAATTCTACCAAATTAGCTTTGGAACAGAAAGGTTGTCCTATGTCTCTGTCAGTCAGCACGATATATATCCAACGAAACAAGATATGAACAAAGAAACTAAAGAGATTCAACCAAATTTGCTTTGGAACAGAAAATTCGCCCTTTCTCTCTGTCAGTCAGCAGGATATATATATCCAATGAAACAAGATATGAACAAAGAAACTAAAGAGATTCAACCAAATTAGCTTTGGAACAAAGAATTGGCTCTATCTCTCTGTCAGTCATCAGGATATATATACAATCAAACAAGATATAACAAATGAAACTAAAGAAATTCTACCAAATTAGCTTTGGAACAGAAAGGTTGTCCTATGTCTCTCTCAGTCAGCACGATATATATCCAACGAAACAAGATATGAACAAAGAAACTAAAGAGATTCAACCAAATTAGCTTTGGAACAAAGAATTGGCTCTATCTCTCTGTCAGTCATCAGGATATATATACAATCAAACAAGATATAACAAATGAAACTAAAGAAATTCTACCAAATTAGCTTTGGAACAGAAAATTTGCTCTAGTATATCCTGAGAATACAAAATACTGCGAATCTGGGCTCACATTTTCCCGTTAAGATCCATAGCGTGGTGGATCTAGGCGACGGAAGAGTTTCTTGGCAGGTTGAAAATGTGGAATACTGTCAAACTGTAGCAGTTATGCAAAGATACTACTCACCAACGTTAGGCTGCAAAATTGGAAGCACTGAGTACTACTTTAACTTTAAAGCTGCATAATCCGATAAAAGCCACACTTAATCAAGCGAAGATAATCATCTAGATTTTATGTTACATTTTTTACTTGGATACTGATGCACCTATTGACCATTTGTTGCCACATAGAAGGGAATACTGAGTCATGTTAATAGAAACTGTTTTTGTTCCTGCTGAAGCCTATGGTGTCAGAGTTTTGGCAAGCTTGCCAAAATGAATTTAGCATGTTTGAACTTCAAATATCTCCAAATTTAGCCATTAAAAAAAAAAGTTAATTCAAGCTAATGTAAAGTACATTATAACGATAAATTTAATGTATTTAGAATCACAAAACCATCGGACTATGCAACCGTAACAACTGTGTAATTATTTCGATTAAATTATCTGCAATTAATTAATATTGACAGTTGTTGCTCCCTGACCTGGTATTTGACATTACTAGAATGGGACAAGGAGCAGTGAAATGAGGAAGAACGATTGTTCACAGTTGATATTTTCCCTTGCTTGATCAACAAATGTAACCAAAACAAATTATACCTTAATTGTACTATTGTAGTAAAGCTAATCAGGGTAGGACAGTAACCTTTTCCCCATCGGGAAAGTGACTGAATTTTCTACTTGCCAAAGTGGCAAAACTACTTGCCCAAGCTCAAGTCAGCAAATTGAAACTGAAATCTGCTGCTGCAGATCAGAAAAATAATGACTTGCCTGTTCGGGCAGGTCACCGAGAACTTCACTTGCCCGACTGAATAAATTAGGTGCCCTGGGCAACCGAGCAGTCTTTATTATCCTACCTTGCATCATTAGCTGGCTGAGTAGGTTTTTTGGGGTTTCTTTTGGTAAAGTATTTATTCATCTGAATATGACATTTGTCAACACCGGAGCACTGGTCTTCCGGCCATCTTACTATCGTAGTTGACAGTCTAAATAATCTAAGTTTGATCAGTGCTGTATTAGTTACAGCACCGATCCTATAGAATTAAGAGAGTGGCTCCTGCTGTATAATGTACAGCACCAGTCACTGTAGTTCATGCAGGAATGGGGAGCAGCACCGAGTAGAAAGTGTATACTCGGGGCAACTCAACAATCATTGCGGGTTACATTTTTCTCTAATAAAACAAGGTAAGTTTATAGTTGACCATACATTTTGTCTGTCTTATATAGTGTTCAATGTGTTTAAACAGGTTGATAGTTGTGTTGGATGTTCGGTGTGTTGATGGTTTGTTCTTGATGGTTAAGGGTGGTGGCAGGTTAATATTTAAATTTCAATCAGTGATGCATATCTATGCAATTAGGAGGCACATACATCTCCCACCTCACCCTATCTCCTTTTTAGTTCGATATTTGTATTGATGCTGACTGGATTTTGGACCTATACCGCCTTATTATGCTGGGTAATGATTATATGGTCTAGAACATAAAAGGTGATACAGATGTAGATCCACTTGGACCAATATGGATAGCAGCCAAATGGATTTAAATAATTTAGTTGGTGTTCGTAATCATGCTGGTGATGTTTGTGGGGAGATAAAAGGTCTTAGAACTACTAGTGCCGCCCCGTTAATTGTGTTAATCACACTACTGATGCTGACCAGATAGTTGTGTTAATCACACTACTGATGCTGACCAGATAATTGTGTTAATCATGATATTCTGTTAATCACATTCCTGGTGTTGACCAGATAATTGTGTAAATCACATTATTGGTCCCAGCGAGATAATTGTATTAATCACACTACTTATGTCTACCAGATAATTGTGTTAATCACACACTTCTATTAATCACACTGCTGGTTCCGGCGAGATAATTGTGTTAATCACACTATTAGTCCCGACCAGATAATTGTATTAATCACACCATTCTATTGATGCGCGAAAAGGAAGAGAGGAGGCGGGGGTGGAAATAAAGCGTTTTTATTTTCGCCTCAGACAAGCATACAGGGCATACAGGGTAAAAATAGGACAGGTATAGGTAACTAGTGAATAATGTGATAAAAATAAGGAAACTCATGAGGAGCGGAGTAGAAATAGAAAAACAGAGATCAAGTGTCAGTGGAGTGAGGGGGTGAAAAAGGAGGGTGCTGGGAGACGGCAGGAGGGCGAGTGCCTGAGGGAGGCCGAGGGGCGACCTTATAAGGGGAGGAGGGAGGGGGGACAGCAGGTGAGTGTGAAAGCTGCCGGCCCGGGGGAGGGCGAGAGGAGGCGAGCAGCGGCGTCGGGTGAGGCGTGAGCGCTGCACGACGCGGAGGGCGGGGGAGGGGGTGGGGGCACGCCGCGCCGTCTGCCGAGGTGAGAAAGCAGCGCGACAGCGCGGGGCGGGGGGAGGGTCTCTTCCTCTCCTCGCATCAAACGTAATGCTTCGCATTACGACCAATCACACTGCTGGTGCCAACGATATAATTGTGTTAATCACACTATTAGTCCCGACCAGATAATTGTGTTAATCACACCATTCTATTAATCACACTGCTGGTGCCGACGATATAATTGTGTTAATCACACTATTAGTCCCGACCAGATAATTGTGTTAATCACACCATTATATTAATCACACTGCTGGTGCCGACGATATAATTGTGTTAATCACACTATTAGTCCCGACCAGATAATTGTGTTAATCACACCATTATATTAATCACACTGCTGGTGCCGACGATATAATTGTGTTAATCACACTATTAGTCCCGACCAGATAATTGTGTTAATCACACTACTCATGCTGACCAGATAATAGCGTTAATTACACTACTAGTGCCAACCAGATAATGATGTTAATCACACTACTTATGCCTACCAGGTAATTGTGTTAATCACACCATTGTATTAATCAATCTCCTGGTGGTGACCAGATAATTGTTTTAATCACGATATTGTGTTAATCACATTCTTGATGTTGACCAGATAATTGTGTTAAACTGGTGACAACCAAATAATTGTATTATTCACTGCTAGTGCAGGCCAGATAATTGTATTAATAACACTACTTATGCCGACCAGATGATAATGTTAATCATGCTATTGCAGTATTGGTGAATAATTGTGTTTATCACATTATTGGTGCTGACCAGATACATCTGTTATTCACACTATTGTTGACAACCAGATAATTGTGTTAATCACCTGTGCAATGCCTAGGAGTGGGACATAGCTCGGGCGCTAGCATGTCCACCTGTGAAGGTGTGGGTCATCCGATCCATCCTGCTCAGTGGACCCATTTGCAGTTTGGGCTATATTCCATTCCAACCAGTGGTCCACAACTGGTTCATCAAAGGCTGTGGTATGTGCTGTCCTGTCTGTGGGAAAGTGCATATAAAAGACCCCTTGTTGCTTATCGGAAAGAGTAGCCTATGTGGCGGCAGCAGGTTTCTTCCAAATAAATATGTCAGAATGACCATATGTTTGACGTCCAATAACCGATGATAAAAATCAATGTGCTCTAGAGGCGTCATTAAATAAATAAAACAAACTTCTGTGCAATGTCCTATTACTGTACTCCAACGGTATCGTATTTAAATGTTGATCGTTGGCAGTCACCAGGGGCCAAATGTAAGAGTCCGGGTTAAGGCTCGTAACCCACGCGTCGTGCGGATTTCCCGGGTTAGCGGCCAAAGTCTCAATGTATCAGGGCGGGTTAGGCTACCGCCTCGAGCGTTAACGTCGTCTTCACTAACTCCAACTTGAGCCTGGGATAACGTGCAGGTTAGGGACGGATTCGGGCCAAATCTATTCAAAGCGACCATATTTAACAGAATTACATACTCAAATCGTGATATTTCATTAAATTAACCTTAAATTCGAAGCGTTAATAAGGCTACCGCCGCATTGGCGGCGATAGTAATCGCCGAACGTAATGTAAACAAATCGCCGCTGCATCGACGTCGCGTTCCATACTGGCGGCGGCGGCGTTTTTGTTTACTTTACGTTCGTCGATTCGAAAATATAACTAGTAATATCGCCGCCAATGCGGCGGTAGCCTTAATAACGCTTCGAATTTCGGGTTAATTTAATGAAATTTCACGATTTGAGTATGTAATTCTGTTAAATATGCTCGCATTTAATATATTTGAGCCTAATATATGGCTACAAAGGCAGAGGGATTTCCCAAATCTATAAATAACTGAAACGTTAGCTAACCCGCGCGCGCTTTGGACTGATACATCCCCCGTGACACATTTATTAACGCCGACAATAGATAACCCGCCGGCCGCCCTAAACTCCGCAGCCGATAAATTGTGACTCTTACATTTGGCCCCAGGTGGATAGATGTCCGTACTTCATTTGCACCGATCACGTGTCCGTGCAGTTCTCATCTTTTATTTCTTTTGTTGTAACTGTTACATTCTTCAACGGGTAATCGCATCAACGTGAAGCACCATTTTACAGGATATGTAATCAGAGATGCGAATCTTCCAGATTTATCCGGGATTCACGATTTTAGATCGGCCCATTTTTTTCAGGATATCTCGATATATGGCCAACATTTACGACCATTCCTGGGTTTGCACCCCCTCTGCTCCCTCCCCCCCCCCCGACTATTTTCTTGATTTTTTTTTTTGGTCAGGCCATTCTCATCTAAGGTGATTCACCGGAGGGAGGTATGTTATTTGAAGAGATCATTAAGGGGTTCAGGGGCGTAGCTAGACCTTTAACGATGTGTACTCCTAATTTCGGCTGGGGGTTTAGGGGGCCGCTTAAGCTTAAAGCTACATAGTCCGATGAAATATCAAATTTTCAAAACCAAACCAATTATCTAGATTTGATTTTATATATCTAACTTAGATACTGATGCACTTATTAAGCATTTGTTTCTGCATAGAAGGCAATACTGAGTCAATTTAACAGAACCTGTTACTGCAGAAGTCTATGGTGTCAGAGTTTTGGCAAGCTTGCAAAAACTAATTTTACATGTTTGCACTCAAAATATCTCAAAAGTTTACCATTTGAAATAAAAGTAACTTTCAATTAATGTAAAGTAGATCCTAGTGATCGATCTAATATATTTATCTCCAGAAAAAATACAGAAATTTATACAAAACCATCGGACTATGCAACTTTAAGCTGGCGGATTTTACACATTTTAGACTTGAGTTTTCGACACTCCAGACTACTACATGCCTCCTCTCTCTCTCTCTCTCTCTCTCTCTCTCTCTCTCTCTCTCTCTCTCTCTCTCTCTCTCCCTCTCTCTCTCTCTCTTTATTATTTTTTAATTAAATTTTTTGTGGACAAAACGATGTGGAGGTTTTGGCGTACACGCGTACACCTCGCTACGCCCCTGGGGTACATGACAGAAAATGGATATTATTTGACTTATTTATTCGATGTTTTTTGAACATGTGATAGTGAGCGCTGAGATGATATGCAGCCTTTGCCTCATGTAGATAAGGCTCTCACTCCCCCTTCTTCAAGAGGCAATAATTCTAAGGCAAACAGTGTGCATTCAATTGATTAAGGTAATCAACATTCCTCCCGAACAGGCATGCCGGTCACATGTGTTAGATCATTCAATAATGGTTCATCTAGGTACACCATTCTATCTATATATCTATCTATCTATCTATCTATCTATCTATCTATCTATCTATCTATCTATCTGTCTGTCTATAATATAGGTTCTATATACAGTAAAACCTCTCTAACCGACCACATCCACAGATCGACCACTCCCCTATATATCGATCGCTTTATTTGGGTCCCAACAATACCATTGTAACCATATTCTAACTCCCTAAAGCGACCACCTACGTAATTGGACCAATTAAAGTCGGTCTTCAGGTAGGTCGATTTAGAGAGTTTTACTCTGTAATAAGTATATATATATATATATATTTTACCTCGGTATGCCGCCTCTGGCTAGCCGTAGGCTAGGGAGAAGGAAGCACATCCGGGTCCAGCAATTAGCATAAGTAACTCACAACGGGAGGACGTTTGTGAGTTGCTCCACAGGATTTATCTACTACTACTGCTTTTATCCAAAAGTAAGTACTGTTTTCTTCGATAACTTTGTTTATCATGCTCTATAGCATCTTTTTATGAAAGTTCAGAACTTTCTTCAGTCCTGTTTGGACTTTGTACGTTTTTTAACTTACGGATAGAACATTGCGTGCCGCTGGCACAAACGAAACCGATACTGAGTTCTATCGACACCTGTTTTTCAGACAGGGAGAAATGGCAACCCGAGTTGCTCATTTCCTAAGAAAAGTCTCCCGGATCCTAATAGAGGATGATGTTGGGGATGCTTCTGGGTGTTTTTTATAAACACCCCTGACCGGTTTAAGGCGAACCTCCGAGTTTCGTAATATTTTCTCCAACTTGTTGGCGCTGTAGCCACAGGTGGGAGAAGTGTACGGAACAGAGAGAGGGGCCGATCTCACGATCGATGCCCTCCGTTTGGTTGGTTTCGTTACCACACACCTACGGCAAATTTAGCTTCACGCCTGTACTGACACGTTGCAACACACGTTCTCTGTACCATGTTCCTCAACCCAGTTTACTGGCTTACACTTGTGTAGTTGAGATGATTCCGGGTTAGTAACGCTTTGGTTTCGTTACAGTTCCCGATGGCCACTCGCCGGAATAAGCCGCCCGCTGCAGCGGTGGGTGTCCCCCCGACGGATTACGATTCGTCTCCACCGGCTACGGCTCCGCCGTCCCCACATCCTGGGGCTCATGCCTCGGATCAAGACAGTGATCACGCCCCTCAACCAGTGGGGTGGGAGGCGAAAATGGCGGAGATGATGGAGGAGAAGATGCGCCTTTTCCAGGCGCAGAACTTTCCAGATCCTTCCCAAATCCCTGATGAGGATTGGGAAGACTTTTCTGAGGACGAAGAGGACACGCTTTCGGCACCTGAGGTTCCGAAACCGAAAGCGCGCGGCAAGAAACGCCGCCCAGTGAGCAGTTCTGGTGACGAGTTCACAAAGAAAGCGAAGTCTAAGCGCTCCAAAAAGTCCAAAAAGAAAAAGAAGAAGAAGAAGAAGGACTCTTCTTCAGACTCGTCGTCCGACTCTTCTTCCACCGAGTCGGATTCCGACACGGAACGAGCGGGTGTCTACGCCAAAATAGGCGTTAAAGCTGGCAAGAAAATTGTCAAAAAGAAAGCTCAGAAAGTGCGCACCACTACCATGATGCGCAAAACGGTGAATAGCCATTTCACTACGTTTAAACCGATCGAAGTCATCAACAAGTTGACTGAGCAGATTTCAGGAGTTAAGGGCATTCCTGCTTCGGTTTTCAAAGAGATGGATTCCGGCATTCATCTTTCCGACGAACGCCGTCGTTATGAAACTTCCCTCTGCCTTATCCATAAGGCAGTTTTGGGTGCCTTGACGTCTGTTATCCCTGTGGCTAACAGGATGCAGACAGAGAACAAGTTCTCGTCTTTGGCGCGGGTTATGGACCGGGGCATAGCTTTGTTAGCAGCCGCTAGTAACTACATGACCCATCGAAGATTTGAAAACGTTTTCAAATCGGTCACCACAGATGCCGGAAAAGAGGTTGCCCGCTCGAACAAGGTAACGGACCATGATGGTAAGGAATACACCGTGTATTCCGGACCTACCCCTATCAAGAGCAAACCCCTAGATAAATCCAAGATGTTTGGGGGTCAGCTAGCTTACCTGTACAAACAGGTAGAGGTCGACTACAAGAGTGCTAAAAACACTGAAGCAAAGAGTCGTCGCTTCCAAAACCCAGCAGGGTTCAGAAAGTCTAGGACGGATTTTCGATTCCGCAGAGGAGGAAGGCCGTTCAGGGGCGGACCGTCCTTCCAGTTCAACCAGCGAGGAAGGGGCCGAGGCGACAGGCCGGCCTCAAACTGGAACGACAACCGCGGCTACAAGAGGGATTTCGTTCCCAAGCCCCAGTTCCCGAAACAAGGCAACAAGTAGAGATTTCCACACAAACAGTGCTGCCTCCTGACCCTACAATGGTCACGGAGGAAACTCAAACTGAAGTAAGCCTTTTTCAAGCAGGGAATGTTTCTAATTGTTTACATCAATGGCAACAGTTAACCACTAATCCAGAGGTCCTGAATATTGTTAAAGGCATTCACATCCCTTTCACACAATTGCCTATACAAAAGAGAGCGCCTTTTCCGTATCAGTTTAATTCACTAGAAAAATCTCAGCTAGATCAGCAGGTTCTACTGTTTGAGTCTAAGGGCATTGTCAACAGAGTTGAACATACTGAAGGGGAATATATTTCCAATATCTTCTCTACTCCTAAACCTGATGGTTCAATCCGAATGATTTTAGATTTAACTCAGTTGAATGAAATCATTGAATACAAACATTTCAAAATGTTTTCTTTAGAAACAGCTCGTGATTTAATTACCCCAGGGTGTTGGCTAGCGAGTGTTGATTTAAGGGATGCGTACTACACCGTCCCTATTCACCAGACAGATCGGAAATACCTACGTTTTCTCTGGAATGGCCAACTTTTTGAATTTACATGTTTACCTAATGGTTTGGCCTGCGCACCGCGTCTGTTTACTAAGTTGTTGAAACCAATTTTTGCACACATGGCAAAATTGGGGCATTGTATGTTTCCATACATAGATGATTCTTTTATTATGGGCCAATCTTTCACGCAATGTGAACTCGCTGTTAAAGATTTATGCAACATTTTCACCAAATTGGGTTTCTTCATACATAACAAGAAATCGGTTTTTTCTCCTACTCAGGAGCTTAAGTGTCTCGGGTTCATTCTGAACACCACGGCTATGACCGTTTCGCTTACACGCCAAAAGAAAGATAAGCTTTACCGCACAGCGATACAGCTGTTAGACACTTCTAGGCCAAAGATTAGACAGGTCGCGGTCCTTATCGGGGTCATGGTTTCGTATAGTCCAGCTATTCTATACGGAGCGGCACACATAAAATCCCTCGAAATTGATAAAAATTTGGCGCTGGCCCGCGCAAAGGGAAACTTTGAAAAGACCATGTTTATTTCGGAGAACGGCCTAGCCGACATTGATTGGTGGCTAAACCACTTTGACCATTCCCCCAATCCCATTAGAATGGGAGAGCCTGACACTACCGTTACCACTGACGCGTCTCTCCAAGGGTGGGGAGCACATCAAAATGATGTAGCAACGGGAGGAAGATGGCTAGAATCGGAACTCCCCGATCATATTAACGTTCTAGAACTAAGGGCCATTTACTTGGGATTAACCAGTCTAGTAAAAATACCCAAAAATAATGTACGTATCCTCACGGATAACACCACAGCTATGGCTTATGTCAGAAATATGGGAGGTACAAAATCGATTAAATGTAATGCAATGGCACTTCTCATTTGGAACTGGGCTCAAACCTTTGATGTCTGGTTAACTGTTAATCACATTCCAGGCACACAAAATTGTCTAGCTGACAAGATGAGTCGCCAGTTCCATGATCACTTAGAGTGGTCACTTAATCCATCCATTTTCAAACACATTTGTCACACATGGGGTTCACCTCAGATCGATTTGTTCGCTTCGCGTAATAACTTTAAAATTCCAAAATATGTTTCGTGGCACCCGGAACCCAATGCTTGGCACATTGATGCCTTCTCCCTAAAGTGGCGACATCATTTCTTTTACATTTTCCCCCCCTTTACTATCATTAGCAAAGTCGCCAGAAAGATTCAAATGGAGGGGACACACGCCATACTCATCGTCCCCGAGTGGCACACGCAACCGTGGCTACCGACGTTACTAGCCACAGCCAAAAGCAGCCTTCGCTTCCCAAGATTCCGAGGAAACCTCAAACATCAGGGACCACTAGAACGCCACGGAAACGTGTCGACAACTCCGTTGGTGGCATTCCTTTTTTAAATAAATATTTAGAACAGTTTGGCTTAGACAAAATTACACAACAGCGTTTGGTTGATGATGCGTGGAGAAAAGGAACGGTGAAAATGTATACTACGTATTTAAAGAAATGGGGTATTTATTGCCTGCTTAAGAAAGTTAAGCCAATGACTCCCACAGTATCCCAGGTAGGACTCTTCCTACGTTACCTAGAGGACGAAGGCCTAGGATATGGCGCTATTAACGCTGCCAGATGTGCTCTGTCGATAATCCTACCGCGGGTTAATGGACAAACAATGGGTAAACACCATGTTATTTGTTGGATCATACGATCAATTTATCAGAGGAATCCGCCTAAACCCAAATATAATAGGTTTTGGGATGTTTCTCTAGTGTTCAACCTCTTCAAGAAATGGCCAGAAAATAAGTTTCTGGACGTTAAACTTTTAGGTTTCAAAGTCGCAGTTTTGCTTCTCCTGGTCACTGGACACAGAGGCCAAACTATAGTTGCCCTGTCGCTGAATGGTCTAGAAATTGACAGTAAAGAGGCCACGTTTGATTTATCAACTTTATTAAAATCAAACCGATTAGGTGACCCCCTTTCTACGATAGGGGTGTCCAGCTTCACTCAGGATCGCAAGTTATGTGTCGTATCTGCGATACGAAATTATATATCCAAGACAAGATTAATAAGAAACTCAAGACAGCTATTGGTCAGCTTTATTAAGCCACACAAGGCCATTTCCAGGGATACCCTCGCCCGATGGACAATGAATGTGTTAAAACTGGCGGGAGTAAATACAGACAGGTACTCATCGCACTCTACACGTGGTGCAATGGTGTCCAAGGCAAGATTGCTAGGCATCTCCGTTAAACGGATCCTAGCTCACGCGGGATGGAAAACCGCTACTTCGTTTGCTAGACATTACCACAAACGACTAGAGAAGCCTCAGCCTATAGCGCACAGGCTACTCACCAACTGAAAGAGAGAGGTAAGAAAAACATTGGTTTTTCCCCTTTTTTGCCATACAAATCGCTTTTCCATTGTTGCATACATAAGACATAATCACTAAAGAATAATAACAAAACAAGAATATCAGGATAAAAATTATTTTACGTAAAGGTCTCCCTAGCCTACGGCTAGCCAGAGGCGGCATACCGAGGTAAAATAGATTAGTTAGACGAATCTTACCTGGGTATAGATGATGGATAACTATTGTTTTACCGAGGTAGAAGCCTCGGTTAGACGTGGGCGAGGGCCCACCCACCACGCCCTGCCACGTCTAGTCAATCACTCACTTTAGCATGAGGTCACTTGACCTTAGGTTGTTTTTTAGAATCATTTTTATCCTGAATTAGTAGGTAAAGATTGCTGGACCCGGATGTGCTTCCTTCTCCCTCGCCCACGTCTAACCGAGGCTTCTACCTCGGTAAAAACAATAGTTATCCATCATCTATACCCAGGTAAGATTCGTCTAACTAATCTATATATATATATATATATATATATATATATATATATTAGTTTCTATCTCTTTCTCTCTCTCTAAAGATATATATATATTTATATATATATATATATATGGTTTCTATCTCTTTCTCTCTCTCTCTCTATATATATATATATGTATATATATATATATATATACATATATATATATCCTCCGGTGCGACTGACACTGGTCTACATCCGGTGGAGGAGAGGAGGGTAGGTGGAGCCACCTGTACCGTGTTGGTCTTACGGAGTATAACAAATAACAGTAATAATTAACCCTTACGTATCTTTATACTTGCATAATTCGTTATACATCACTATCTGACACACATTGTTATAGATATCACACCTTGGCCTCTGTAGGTGAGGACAGGATCATCAAACCAGAGTAGGGGTGTCGGATACAATGAGTTCTCTAGTTGTAGTCTCTGGTCAGATGTAGATTAGACGAAGGTCTCCTCAGTACAGTCAGCTGACTCATGGGCAACTGGTTTTGTTTGTTGTTGTTGTTTTACGTCCTAGCAACATCTAAGGTCATATCAGGACGGGTACCGACTTGTGAGAGTGTGCACTCATGGCGACTTTCTAGTGCTGCCCCACTTGGAGACCAAGTCACCAGCACCATGACCTGATATCCAATTATCCTGACATTGAGTCTACCAGTCCTTGCCCTATCCTAATAATGCCGAGCGCCAGGCTGGGAAGCGACAAGTATACATTTCTAAGTCATTGCTTTGACTAGACCAGGGTTCGAACCCACAAACATATGGGTTCGGATCCCCTGATCTCCCAAAACAGGAGACGGACGCTCAACTTATTCGGCCATTCCGACTCATGGGGCAACTGTTAATCACTGACACTTGTAAGACCGGACGTGGTGGCACAATCGGTAGAGCACAGGCTTCCTGTGCGGAAGGTCGGGAGTTAGAATACCAGCCGAGTCAAACTAACGACTTATGAAATTTATAGATATCGCTACTTGGCCTGGTGCTTGGCATTAATAGGATAGGGAAAGGTCCGTTTAGCACAGTAGGGTATGACAGTAACTTTTTTCCTCGCTTGCCCAATCCGGCAAGTGACTGAATTTTCTACTTGCCCAAGTGGCAAAACTACTTGCGCAAACCCAAGTCATCCAATTGAAACTGAAATCTGCTACTGCAGATCAGAAAAATAATGACTTGCCTTTTGGGCAGGTCACCGAGAACTTCACCTGCCCGATCGAGTAAACTAGGTGCACAGGGCAACTAAACTAGGCAGTCCTTATTGTCCTACCCTGCGTGACAGTATCAGGATAATGTGACTGAGTGGGATAACGGATCATGGTGCCGGCTACTTGGTCTCCTAGTGGGGCAGCACTATGAAGTCGCCTTGAGTGTGCACTGTCACTAGTCGGTACCCGTCCTGATATGACCTTAGTTGTTGCTAGGATGTAAAATCCCAACAAACAAACAAAACATCCCAGAAGTAAATCACACAGCATTGCCTCTTTATTCCACTAAGAAGGTCGCATCAATACTTTCATACTTGAAACACGCCCACATGTATGCACACTCACAAAGTCACATTGATCAGTAGAGAAATCATGATTTGATTGATTGGTGGTTGCTTTACGCCGTGTCGGCAGCATAAGCCATATTCACGTCGAGAAATGTTTGTTTTTTGTTCAAACCATCGCTTTTACATGTAAAAGCAGACAATCAATTATGTGCCAATAAACACTCATTAAATTAGAAAGCTCACAATCATATATTTGTGGTCAAGGGAAACAAATTCCCATAGAAAAAGAAAAGTTTTATTAATAATTGATAGAATCTAT
The DNA here is from genome assembly GCA_030323885.1 of Branchipolynoe longqiensis. Classification (NCBI taxonomy): domain Eukaryota; kingdom Metazoa; phylum Annelida; class Polychaeta; order Phyllodocida; family Polynoidae; genus Branchipolynoe; species Branchipolynoe longqiensis. Next base: position 4,980,331 of record CM059200.1, read on the forward strand.
TTAGTAAACTATATGAGGTGGTACAGTCTGAAATCATATTCCATGTGGTATATGATCTAGAGAGAAAAAAAAGCATGATTGTGATTAAGATGGTATTGATGGATAAAGAATGGGTCTAGAAAAGTATGTGAGTAAATTGATTTAACTCGCTGCTTAAGCCCCAGTCACATTACGGCTTGTGTCCAAAAGGCTGACTGGTCACTGACCAGTTGGCCACCCCCTGAAAGTGGTCGCTGACGTCCTTGTGACCATTTTGGTCGCAAGGAGGTTTTTCATACAGAACCTGCAACCACCTTGTGGCCAAAATGGTCGCCCGGAGGTCGGTGACGGATCGCTGACCGATTGCCGACCATTGTTTATCCTGCATCACCGGCTTTTGGTTGCAGAGTGGTCGCAAGCCATAATGTGACTGAGGCCTTAATCATATAAGGCTGAAACAACGGCGGGTATTTACTATTACAGTATAACCCCGTTAAACCAAACTTGAAAGGATCCTAGAAATTGGTTTGGATTAACCGATCATTGGTTTAACCGAGCTTTGGTTTTGACTTTGACTTGCTTTGGCAAAAAGACGGGTGCATTATGAATGTAATATGCAATGTATATGGACACTTTCATTATTGTTTTATTATGTATATACAGTATAACCCCGTTAAACCAAGCTCGGTTAAACCAAACAATCGGTTAATCCAAACTTTTTTCGGGGACCCGGCAAATTACTACCATTTATCATATAAAAAAGTCTCAGATGACTTTATAACCACATGAAAGTTTGGTTTAGCCGTACCGGAAGTGGCCTGGGGCCCGACAATCTTGTCTGGATTAACTGATACTTTGGATTAACTGACTTTGGTTTAACCAACTTTTTTATATGATAAATGGTAGTATTTTGCCAGGCCGCTGAAAAAAGTTTGGATTAACCGATCATTTGGTTTAGCCGAGCTTGGTTTAACGGGGTTGTACAGTATTCAGATGTAAACTATTGCACACTGTCAAGTCTTTGGAGCTACATTGATTGACGAAATGAACCCTGTACAGGCTTCAGATAAAGTTCCTCTAATTCGATATTTGATACTCAGTGATTCCTGGTACAGTATAATAACCCCATTAAAATAGTTGGTTAAACCAAAGTTGGTTAATCCAAATTATAGGTTAATCCAAATAAAATTGTCGGACCCCAGGCCACTTCCGGTACAGTTAAACCAAACTTTCATGTGGTTATAAGGTCATCTGAGACCCCACCAACTTTTTTATATGATAAATGGTAGTATTTTGCCGGGCTGTTGAAAAAAAGTTTGGATTGACCGATCGTTTGGTTTAACTGAGCTTGGTTTAATGGGGGTTATACTGTATATACATAAAAAACAATAATCAAAGTGTCCACATACATTGTATATTACATGTGCAATACACACTTACTCAGAGTCAAAGCCAAAGCTTGGTTAAACCAACGATCGGTTAATCCAAACAAATGTATAGAGTCCCTTCAAGTTTGGTTTAATGGGGTTATATTGTATTGTGTTATACACAATCTACGGCCTAGATTCTCCTAATTATGGCTAGGGGTGTGGATCGGAAATAAGTACAGTTTATACAGCTCTAATCCAGCAACCTGACAACTTAGCTATTATCAAATTACAGAAAATGTCCGGCTACAGAAATACTCTCTTAAAGACCCATAAGGGTACCCCTCATGTAACCATAGTCTTAATCTTAATCCACATATACATTGCTGTATTCTCTGAGGTATTTAACCTAGCTTAAAATGGGAAATAATACAAGTATTAATGCTTCCAAACAAGGTATTTATTGTTTCATCTAATATAAAGCCCCCAAGCGAAAAATAAAGCCAGTAATATAGTGCCTGTAGCTCAGATTACATCTATATGCTGTATCCTCAACCCGTCCTGATATGGCCTTAGATGTTGCTAGGACGTAAAACAACAACAAACAAACAGTGTATCCTCAAACCGGACGTGGTGGCCGCATTGGTAGAGAGCAGGCTTGCCGTGCAGAAGGTTGGGAGTTCGATTCCCGTCTGAGTCAAACTAATGACTTATATATATATATAAGTTATAAAATTGATACTTGTTACTACCTAGCCTGGGGCTCGGCATTAGTAGGATAGAGCAAGAACTGGTTAGCTCAGTAACAGGATAATATGACTGAGTGGGATATCTGGTCATGGTTCCGGCGACCCAGTCTCCCAGTGGGGCAGCACTATAAAGTCACAATGAGTATGCACTGTCACAAGTCGGTACCCGTCCTGATATGATCATGTATGTTTCTAGGATGTGAAACCCCAACAACCAACCAATCCACATAGAGACAGATAGACACACATACACAAACACGCATACACACACACACATACTTATGCTGCGTTCATATGAACTGGTGAATATGGTGTTTCCCACACAACCGGTGAATTGTGTTCAATTGACTTCACAACTGGTGAACACCACCTGTGAACTGGAGATTTTTTAAGCGGCTCGTTATTCACCACTTGTGAAAAAATGGCAGCGAATGGAGAAAAGTTGCATGGCAACTTGTAAGGTTCCATAATAAATTGACAAAAATATGTTTGTAAAAAAACCATTGTCCATGATGTGTGGTCTTAAAACAAATCATACATGGTGAATAATATGGTAGTGGATGCTATATATACCAAAAACGTGCAGTTTACATGTTATTTATGCATGTATTGTAGTTTGCCTCTATTATCGCCCAGCCTGAAACATTCAATTTCTTTAATCATAGACCGCAAAAACTTGCTCAAAATTAATTATTTCAATCATATTGGATTAAATCTATGTATCTAAACTTAGATTCTGTGTTAATATAATGGTTACACCGTAGTGAAAAAGCTAAAAGCCTTCTGGAGTCCATATTGTTGTTGTTTACCGCGAATTGTCAAATGAACGCTCTCAGTTTACATAGTCGTGTTCACCGGCAGTAAGTGGGAAGTTCACCATATTATGAACGCAGCAATAGTCACAGACAGACCCATACACACAGACTGACACACACACACACACGTACATAGTCACAGACAGACCCATACACACAGACTGACCCATACACACAAACACACACACGTACATAGTCACAGACAGACCCATACACACAGACTGACCCACACTCATACATACACACACACACATACATAGTCACAGACAGACCCATACATGGGGCGTAGCTAGACCTTTAACGATGTGTACTCCTAATTTCGGCAGGGGGTTTAGGGGGCCGCTTAAGCTTAAGCTGGCGGATTTTACACATTTTAGACTTGAGTTTTCGACATTCCAGACTACTACATGCCTTCTCTCTCCCCCCTCTCTCTCTCTCTCTCTCTTTTTATTATTTTTTAATTTTAAAATGTGGACTTTTTGGTGTACGCGCGTATGCCTAGCTATGCCCCTGCATACACAGACTGACTCACACATACACACACACACGTACATAGTCACACACATACCCATACACACAGACTGACACACACACATACATAGTCACAGACAGACCCATACACACAGACTGAAACACACACACACATACATAGTCACAGACAGACCCATACACACAGACTGACACACACACACGTACATAGTCACAGACAGACCCATACACACAGACTGACACACACACACATGTACATAGTCACAGACAGACCCATACACACAGACTGACACACACACACATACATAGTCACAGACAGACCCATACACACAGACTGACACACACACATACATAGTCACAGACAGACCCATACACACAGACTGACACACACACATACATAGTCACAGACATACCCATACACACAGACTGACACACGCACATACATAGTCACATACAGACCCATAGACACAGACTGACAGACACACACGTACATAGTCACAGACAGACCCATACACACAGACTGACACACACACATACATAGTCACAGACAGACCCATACACACAGACTGACACACACACATACATAGTCACAGACAGACCCATACACACAGACTGACACACACAGACTGACACACACACACATACATAGTCACAGACAGACCCATACACACAGACTGACACACACAGACACACACACTGACACAGACACATAGCCTGACACTCGTACTATTCTGTAGTCTGTATAAACTTATAAGTTAAATGTGGGCAGTGTCTTCCCCTCAGTGCCCACATAGAATGGACTGTTACTCGTGTTAAGCCGTGTTTACACGGGGAATTGTGAAACGTTCTAGACAAAGCGATTTATATGAAGCGTTTCAGAGGCGCGTTTACACGGACAGAGTTTGAAAGTGTTTTGTCGCCGGGAACAAGCAGCCTTAGTTTCGCCTGTAGCCGGCAAGCACTGCTATTTGTTTAGTTTACACACGTCGATTCGATGCAGATGTAGCTGCTACGTTAATATCGCTTGGAATTTAAGGTTAATTTAATTAAATTTCATTATTTGAGTCTGTAATTCTGTTAAATATGATCGCATTCACTAGATTTCGGCCTAATCGGGCCCTAACACTGCCGGGCACCAGCGATTAGTCACTGCTCCCCCTGTTTCCGGCACGCACTACTATTTTATACTACCGCCGCCCGGGAACCAGCTGAATCGCTTCAAATAAACCACCTAGGGAGGTGGTATAGATGAACCGTTTCATATGAAGCGATTCAGCCCTAAAACGCCACAGCGTCGCGTCTACACGGGAAATGTGAGTCGATCTAGGCAAGTCGTTTCATATGAAACGTTTTAAATCGCCCGTGTAAACGGCGATTTTTGTTTGATATCTCAGACAAAAGATTACAAATGATGGGAGATGTGAGGAAGAAATTAAAAGAAGGATAACAATAGCCCGAACAACATTCTCCAAAATGTATAGAGTGTTAACATCAAGTAAGATATTAATACAAACAAGGAAGCGTATTCTTCACTGTTATGTGTGGTCTACTCTAATGTATGTGGCAGAGACATGGACAATCTCTAAGAAAATGTACAAACGTTTAGCAGCATTTGAGATGTGGACTTATCGAAGGATGATGAAAATATCATGGACAAAGAAGATCACCAACAAAGAAGTTCTCAGAAAAATTAAAAATAAGAAAAGCTTGTTTGCCACTATACAGACAAAGAAACTTATTTATTTTGGCCACATCATTCGTCAGAGTTCAATATACCGTACATTGTTGGAAGGGAAGGTGAATGGCAGCAGAGGGAGAGGGAGACCAAGAACATCATGGTTTACAAATATTTCACAGTGGACAGGCTTGAATTATTCACAGTCTATCAGAACAGCACAACATCGGGACAAGTGGAGAACCATTGCATCCAACCCTCGACTAGAGGATGGAACTATTGATTGATTGAAACAGGGCTTATGTGTTACATGCGTTTGGTGAATAGGACAGTACATCTAGTGCACAGGTACCCAAATAAACGTTTGTGTACTGCAAGGTGAGTCACATGATCGGACGCGGTGGCCGAATCACTAGAGCGCAGGCTTCCCATGCGGAAGGTTCAGAAATTTGAATCCCAGCCGAGTTATACTAATGACTTACAAAATTGATATTTGTCGCTACCGCACCTGGCGATTGTCATTAATAGGATAGACCATGGACTGGATAGCACAGTATCAGGATAATGTGACTGTAGGATATTGGGTCATGGTGCCGGTGGATTGGTCTCCCAGTGGGGCAGCACTATTAAGTCGCCATCAGTGCGCACTGTACAAGTCGGGACCCGTCCTGATATGACCATAGATGTTGCCAAGACGTAAAACTCCAATAACCAACCAACAAGTCAGTATCCGTCCTGATCTGATATGACCTTAGATGTTGCTAGGATGTAAAACAACAACAAACAGACAGTGAGTCATGTTGTACGAGTGACATAGATGCACCGGTGTCGTGGTTTAAATTCTCAGCCTACGCTCGGGGTTCTGCGCATGCGTCAAAATCGAACGGCATTTCAGCGTATTTGATTAATCAACTCGGGTGACCCTAGCGACTTTTTGACGCACACATGTGACGTCATCGCTCCTAGCCAACCCCAGCCAAGAGGTGGGTTTAACTTTTTGCACAAGGCACATGTTTTTGTCAACTCCACTCGCGGTGTTCTATTAGAATTTCTAGCAACTCGGGTGACCCGAGTCGCCCGGGTCATGTTAATCGGGTATATATGCGCATGCGCATAACCCTGAGCGTAGACTCTAAGCCCACTGAGAATCTAAACCGCGACACCAGGTTTGAGTAGGCCGCCGTGTGTGGGTGTGGGTGTGTGGGTTAGGGTGGGGCTGCTATTATGCTTTCCTGGTTACACTAGGCAGCATTAAGTTAAATATAACCCTTGCGTGGCAGCCTAGACGCCTCGTGAGTGAAGTGATTCCTGATTCCTGATTTGCCAGGAAGGCCGCCTCAGTCTAGCCGACAATTTGACGTGTAACTGTCGGTTATAGTTCTTACTACAGAGGCCCACATGAGTGATCCAGGGTTCATACGGGTCTTGAAAAGTCTTGAACTTCATTTGCCCCATTTCACTGCTATGAAAAGCCTTGACTTTAACCTATTTTGGGTAATTAGTCTTGAAAAGCCCTGAATTACATTAAACTGTCCCCACTGATCTAAATTAGTCCGGGACCAGACGGGATGGCCGAATGAGTTAGAGTGTCCGTCTCCCGTGTTGGTAGGTCGTGGGTTCGAACCCTGGTGAAGTCAAACCGATGACTTAAAAATTGATACTTGTTGTTTCCTAGCCTGGCGCTCGGCATTATTAGGATAGGGCAAGGACTGGTTGGCTCAGTGTCAGGATAATGTGACTGAGTGGGATATCAGGTCATGGTGCTGGTGGCCTGGTCTTCCAGTGGGGGCAGCACTATAAACTCGCCATGAGTGCGCACTGTCACAAGTCGGTACCCGTCGTGATATGACCTTAGATGTTGCTACGACATAAAACAACAACAAACAAACAAATAAATTAGTCCGAAATCGCCATTCGCCTTTGGTTTTTTTCTTCTGAAATCCAGATGAAAATTGTCTTTAATTCCTATTAAAAAAACTGCCTCGAAAAGCCTTGAAATAGCCTTGAAGTCCATATCTTCTCCTGTGTACGGATCCTGGTGAAGCCGGGACCTATCTGGTATCACACACCACGAGTCTTGACTCGTTCATCAACCACTGATATCATTGGTTCGTTGGTTGTTGGCGTTTTACATCCTGGAAACATCTACGGTCATAGCAGAGCGGGTACCGTCTTGTGACAGTGCGCATTGATGGTGACTTTATAGTGCTACCCCACTGGGAAGAAATCAAGCCACTGGCACCATGACCCAAAATCTCATTCAGTCACATTATCCTGACACTGAGCTAACCAGTCCTTGTCCTATCCTATTAATGCCGAGCACCAGGCTAGGAAATGACAATTATACATTTGATAAGTCATTGGTTTGACTCGACCGGGGAACCAAACTCCTGGGCCACGTTCAGGGTCCGTCTCGGAGACGCCGCAGTCCGTCTCGGAGGCGGCCCTGATGTTACGCCAGCCTGAACCGCATTTAGCTGTTGGCCGCCTCGAAAATGGCGGCCTCCACAGGTGGCAGCCATTTGCAATGAAAACGAAGCACTCTGATTGGCTGAAATCACTGAATACAAGGCCATTTTCGAGGCCCTTTTTGTCTCCTATCTGAAAAGGGAGACACCTCGGAGACGCACCCTGAATGGAGATAAGTCAAAAAGCATCGCGGGGACATCTCGGAGACGCACCCTGAATGCGGCCCAGATCTCCCGCACGGGAGGCCTACGTTCTATCGATTCGGCCACCGTGCCCGGTAGTTCTAACTACATCCGCCAACATCAATGAGGTTGGGCTGTATTTGGCCTCACGCGCCGTGCGTTTTGACTCCCATATCAACCACTGCTATCGATCGGTTAATAAATAATGTGGCCTGAAGTTGGAAAGGGTAACAGGATCACGCAGCAACCAGGTTCAACCAGACGGGATGGCCGAATGAGTTGAGCGTCCGTCTCCTGAATTGGGAGATCGGGGGATTGGGGGATCCGAACCCATGGGTTTGTGGGTTCAAACACTTGTCACGTCAAACCAATGACTTAAGAATCACCCTATTCTGTCAACGGTTATTTATAAAATGAACCAACTGACAACAGATGGGTATGATATCCACCTGTGCTGGGTGCCTGGCCATGCTGGCATACAAGGAAACGAACGGGCTGTGAAGAAGGCCCTGAACTGTGATCTTGAACCATGTCTGATCCCTCACTCTGATCTGAAACCACTAATAGCCACCCACATAAAATCCAAATGGCAACATGAGTGGGATGAAAACATTAATAAACTCAAAGAAATTGAACCATCTGTGGGAAAACCACCACAGACTCATGCGGGAGGTCGGCGGGACCAAGTGGTCCTTAGCCGCTGCCGTATTGGCCACTCTTTTCTGCTCAAGGGGGAACCTCGCCCTGAATGTATTGGGTGTCAGTCCCCGCTGACATACAAGGAAACGAACGAGCTGATCGGGCTGCGAAGAAGGCCCTGAACTGTGATCTTGAACCGTGTCTGATCCCTCACTCTGATCTGAAACCACTAATAGCCACCCACATAAAATCCAAATGGCAACATGAGTGGGATGAAAACATTAATAAACTCAAAGAAATTGAACCATCTGTGGGAAAACCACCACAGACTCATGCGGGAGGTCGGCGGGACCAAGTGGTCCTTAGCCGCTGCCGTATTGGCCACTCTTTTCTGCTCAAGGGGGAACCTCGCCCTGAATGTATTGGGTGTCAGTCCCCGCTGACACTCAAACACATTTGACTAAGTTGCGTTGATTTTTTTGGCCCTGCGCCAACAATTCTACACTGCAGACAGTATGCGTGACCTTTTTACTAAAGTAAAATAGGAAAACATTTTAGCCTTTTTGAGGGCAGCTGGACTGTACCACCTCATATAGTTTAATAAATAAATTCTATCAATTATTGATAAAACTTGTCTTTTTCTATTTCTATTGGAATCTGTTTCCCTTGGCCACAAATATATGATTGTGAGCTTTTTAATTTAATGAGTGTCTATTGGCACATAATTGATTGTCTGCTTTTACATGTAAAAGTGATGGTTCGAACAATTTCTCGCTGTGAATATGGCCTATGCTGCCGACACGGCGTAAAGCAACCACCAATCAATCAATCTTAAAAATTGATACTTGTCGCTTCCTAGTCAGGCGCTCGGCATTGGGAGTTAGAATCTGAGCCGAGTCAAACCAATGACTTATAAAATTGATATTTATCGCTACCCAGCCTGGCACTCAGCATTAATAGGATAGGACTGGTCAGCACAGTATTACTATCAGGATAATGTAACTGAGTAGGAGTGGGTCCCGCTCCTGGTGGTGTAGTCTCCCAGTGGGGCATCACTATAAAGCCACCATAAGTGCGCACTGTCACAAGTCGGTAGTCGTCCTGATATGGTTTTAGATGTTGCCAGGACGTAAAACTCCAACAACCAACCAACTAACCAGGTTCCACGTCCGGTTATCGGCGAGTCTGGGGCGACCCACGCAACACTACTAGTGTTTTAAAAAAAAAACTGGTTTCCTATTAGTTGGGTGTGGTCACTGGTGTGTTTCGGAGGTCACGTGGTTCATTGTGGTAACTGAGGGTCAGTGTTGGATTGTGGGGAGGGGCAGTATTTATTTAGTGAGTGTTTGTTTTACATCCTAGCAACATCTAAGGTCATATGAGGACGGGTACCGACTTGTGACAGTGCGCACTCATGGCATCATGTTGCCGGACTGGAAGACCAGGCTGCTAGTGCTGCTGGCACAATGACTCGACATCCCACACAGTCACAGTATCCTGACACTGAGCTAACCAATCCTTGTCCTATCCTATTAAAGTTGCATAGTCCGATGAAGCATCAAATTTTAAAAACCAAACCAATGATCTAGATTTGATTCTATATATCTAACTTAGATTCTGATGCACTTATTAAGCATTTGTTTCTGTGTAGAAGGCAATACTGAGTCAATTTAACAGAACCTGTTACTGCAGAAGTGTATGCCATATGGTGTCAGAGTTTTGGCAAACTTCCCAAAACTAATTTTCCATGTTTGCACTCAAAATATCTAAAAAGTTTACCATTTAAAATAAAAGTAACTTTGAACTAATGTAAAGTAGATACTAGTGATCGATCTAATATATTTATCTAAAAAAAACAACAGAAATCCAAAACAATCGGACGATGCAACTTTAATCCCGAACACCAGTCTAGGTAGCAACAAGTAACAGATGTTTTGGTCGAATCGGTAAGAAGGCTGGACGGTTTCCCGTGTATGAGGTCCTGGGTTCGAACCCTGGCCGAGTCAATCCAATGACTTACAAAATCGATACCTGTCGCTACCTATCCTGACACTCTGCATTAATAGTGCAAGGACTGGGAAGAATATCGAGTCAGTCGTCCAGTACCAGGATTTTGTTGTTGTTGTAAATATAGTTTATTTATTGAATAAAGTCTTTTGTCAGCGCCGTGTCACTGGTCTTCCAGCCATGTGACAATACAGTTATTTTACAATATATGTATATGTAGTCTGATATTGCCATCAATAACTAGCTCAAGTCAGCTGAAATAATATTAATCATTCCAAGACTTACATATATGGTATAGTTAGACAATTCACATATAAAAATAGTAGTTATATGTTGTATTCATACATACTTAGATACAGTATACATGTGTATTGATTAGAGCTTTACCTTACGGAGTTGTTAGGTGCATAGTTTCCCTTCATAGGTTGGTATGCCTACTGTGTTGTGAATTGCATAATTATCTTCTTCTTTTTTTCCCAAATATTTATTCCAGTTGAATAACATCTTTTTTTCAGCACCGAGGCACTGGTCTTCCAGCCTTAACAATTATAGTGCATATGAACTATTTATGGATGAGATGATGTGATGGTATGAACAATATAGACAGTAGTAGGTTAAAATGAGGCATTACAGATATAGTGGGGATCTTATTTTGCACATGTAGACTGGAGAATAACCATTTACCTTTAGACTATATCAGTGATTTGATGATCATACCTGTGAGGAGACATTAATATAATGGGCATGACTTGCTGATACAGGTAGTCATGGATTTTGGATTATGCAATTAATGGTTGCACGACTCATTTAAATTGTCTTGGGTCAACTATAGCTTTGTCAGTAGTATATGTTTTATTGGTTTAGTCAGGTGTTATAGGCTGGTGGGTATACTTTGGTAGTTGTTATTTCTTTTACTCTTCATGTTGTTGGAGATAACATTTTGAGATGGAGTGTTAGTAGAATGGTTTGTTTATTCTGTTAGATAGAGTGTGGTTAGCTTGTAGGGTTATGCTTAAAAGGTTAATACCTCGGGTGTGTTTTTTGACTACATGAAGTAGTTTGAGTAAGTAGGTTGTTAGTAATGATGGGATGATAATGCGACTGAGTGAGAAATTAGGTCATGGTGCCAGAAGCCTAGTCTCCCAGTGGGGCAGCACTATAAAGCGTGCCATGAGTGTGGACTTTCACAAGTTGGTACCCGTCTTAATATGATCTTAGATGTTGCCAGGACGTAAAACCCCAACAAAGATTAGTAGGGGTTTGGTTTGGGAACTACTAATACGGCATTCTTCAGTGGCAGGATGTACGTCCATGCATGGGGTGAGTGAGGGTGGGAATGCCATGGACAAAAAAAAAATCTAATTTATTATATTTACAGAATCACTTTCGTGTCTCCAGGCTTTGCGACGGATGAAGCTGGAACATCCCTTAACTGGGATGGTGATACAGAGGTGTCTTTTTATCATTAAAAAAATAAGAAGTTTTCTGTTGGGTGCCCAGTCACATTGGTATCAGGGGTAACGAAAAGACAGACCTGGCGGCTAAGGCTGCTTTGAATTTGCTTCGTGCCAACCTGGTTATCGCATATAAGAGCCTGTCTCAAAAGGTGATAACTCTTTTTTTTTTGTCAATTGTAACGATTGACACAAAACAGCACAGAAACGGTTACATGAACATTTGCTTCAAATCAATATGTATTCTAGTGGGATTATGAAACACCATGTAAAAAACAAATCAGTTTATCCTGAGCAAATGCATAAGCAGATAGTATGTTGATCGTTACAATGGACAAAGTTTTGTCCCATATTGCTTAGCACCTTTTGAGACAGTCTCATATACAGATCTTAAATTTTGCATTGGCAGTTACATGACTGAGGGAGAACTGCGTAAGTTCACTGGACTTGGTGGGTTAAGCTGTGCTCTCTGCTTGTTTCTGGCAGGTTTCGTCATTGGCCAGGCCGGCTTGCTGCAGACGCTCATACAGTTCGCGCTCGCGTACCTCATCCTCTACATGACCATCCTCTCCATCTGCGCCATCTCAACCAACGGAGCCGTCGAAGGTGGTGGAGCCTACTGTATCCTTTGTCTTCTTTTCCGCAGGGATCTAAGATCTCCGCGTTTTCGCGGATTTCCGCGATTTTCTTCTATGACCTTCAGGGTAGGACAGTAACTTTTTTTCCCCAGTTGCCCGGTCGGGAAAGTGACTGAATTTTCTGCTTCCCAGAATGGCAAAACTACTTGCACAAGTTTAAGTCAGCCAGTTGAAACTGAAATCTGCTAACGACTTGCCCGTTTGGGCGGGTTACTGAGAACTTCACCTGCCCGACCGAGTAAACTAGGTGCCCCGGGCAGTCCTTATTGTCCGACTGTGGACTCACCTTAGATGTTGCTAGAACATAAAACCCTGGGTGATTCACCTCTGTCTCAGAAACTGGGCTGCAGGGATAACTAATAAAATGCAAACAAGAAAGAGTTAGGCACGGCTAATAATAACCAAAGAAACCTGACTTCCGCCATTTCTCCTAACACTGTTAATCCAATTGACCAATTTCATATGACGTCAGCACATGTATTTAGGTCAGTGCGCGCGCTGCTTGGCTGCAGGACAACATCCGGACACACTGCAAACTCAATGGCTATAAGCAATCTTCGTAGAGAAAAGGTGTAATATCTCTAAAACCACACCACCTAGCCACAAACCGATTGGATTACATATAGAAAACACATTCAAAAAAGAGATTATATTAAATTTATAAGGTTAGGGTTCTGCATTTCTATTAATTTTGAATAAAATCGACGTGTTGCACCGCGCGTATCGGCAAACTCAATGCATTGTCAATGGCAGTGAGCAATCTTCATACAGTAAAAGTTAAATATCTCTAAAACCACACAACCTAGAAACAAACTGATTGGAATACACATAGAAAACATGTTTATCAACAAGATTATATTAAATTTATAAGGTTAGGGTTCTGGATTTCTATTAATTTGGACTAAAACTGACGTTTTGCACTGTGCGTAACCGGTGTCATGGTATAAAACCCCTGCCTGATCGCAGCCCCTGCCGTGAAGACAGTTGACTAAGCATTTATTTTTGTAAAATAAATTAAAAAACTTTCAGTGGATCGATTAAAAATATCTTAATGCGCGATTGAAGAGGAAGATCTGAAGTATTTAATGTAACCTAAGTCTAAGAGCAATTTATTCTGAAAGTATTAAAAACAGAGATAATAGACTAAATAGTGAAAGTTGGGATATTCTGAGTGTCAGTGCAATCTTCATACAGAAAAAGTGAAATATCTATGAAACTATACACCACCTAGAAACAAACCCCCTGGAACATATATAGAAAACATATCCAACGAACAGATTATATTAAATTTATATGGTTAGGGTTGTGCATTTCTATTAATCTTTAATAGACACTGGCAGTGTGTAGTCGTTCTGCAGCCGAGCTGGGCTTGTTTACAACCTCTGCGCATGCGCAGAAGCCACGACAGGGCTGCGATCAGCAGGGTTGTATACCATCACCGCAAACTCAATGCATTGTCAATGGCCGTGAGCAATCTTCTTACAGAAAGAATTTAATATCTCTAAAACAACACGACCTAGACGCAAACTGCTTGGAACCCATATAGAAAACATGTTAACAAAAAGATTATATTAAATTTATATGGTTAGGGTTCTGGATTTCTATTAATTTTGATTAAAACTGACGTTTTGCACTGCGCTTACCGGCAAACTCCGTGGCAGTGTGCCTTCGTTCTGCAGCCGAGCTGTGCGCGCATACACAATGTTTGTAAACATTGAAATAGGTCTATAGAGGGGGTGTAATGATGTCGCGAGACAACTTCTGGTGGCCATATTGAATTACATACGAAAGGCTTGCAACTGTTTACATTCTATTTATTTACCGATTTGTTGGTTTTGTCACTGTTTTGATAATTTGGCCTCAGAAGTTCTGGGGAAAGGGTTTTTTAATGTAGGGGAAGTCTTTTTAATCATGTAGCCTCACATCGTTGCTAAAGTGCTGTATGTTGACACATTGGATGCTCGGTCAAAGAATTAGAAAGGTTCAGGCAGTACCCGCTATGTGGAGCCACCGTACTTTGTCGGCGGCCGACTGGGTAGGCCCAGTGGTGGCCATAGTGTTCTTGGTATACGACAGGGGGCGCCGTAGGTAGAATCAAGTGTAATCCAAGATGGCTGACCACTGAGTGGCGAAGACCTCTTTCATGCCTGTTTTCTACTCCACTGTTTTATTCATTTAGAAAGTTTTTGTTTTTAGTGACGAAGGAGAATTCCTGTCGTATTTTAAATAATTTATTATAACAGCTCAAATTGCCCCAAAATTAGCAATTTTTCGTCCAACTTACTCCGGATTAATGAATAGTAGGTTATAATGATCAACCTGATATATTTATATAAAAAATAAGGTCAAAATTCAAAAGATATCAGACTATTGAACTGTAAGATATTCTTTTGGTCCCTGGCTTTGTAGGGTAATGACTACGTTATCGACTGGGCTTCTATTGGCTTCTATTGGAGTAACCAGACGAGATGGCCAAATGAGTTGAGCATCCGTCTCCCATTCTGGTAGATCGTGGGATTCGAACCTTGATTGAGTCAAACGAATTGATACTTGTCGCTTCGTAGAGAGGGGCTCGGTATTATTAGGATTGGTCAGGGACTGGTTGGATCAGCGTCAGGATAATGTGACTGACCGGGATATCAGGTCATGGTGCTGGTGGCCTGGTCTCCCAGTGGGGCAGCATTATAAAGTCACCATGAGTGCACACTGTCACAAGTCGGTACCCGGCCTGATATGACCTTAGATGTTGCCAGGACGTAAAACTCCAACAGCGAACCTTCTATTGGAGATTCTCCTTAACCTTGGGGAGTCATGATCAGTCGTGCGCTTGGACCTGAGTTCGGTGGGAGTATCGGTGTCCTTTTCTTCCTCGCAAATATCATCTCATGCGCTCTCTACGTCTCCGGTTGTGTTGAGGCAATCGTCGAAAACTTTGGAAATGGAGGTGAGTACCATGTTTTATCTATCATGCTGGGTGGAGGAAGGTCCCACATTTTTGTGTGTCATTCTCAATTATTAAAAGTGTATGGTGTACACTGGTAGGGACCTGAGCCAGGGTTGCCACACATCAGGGAAAAATCATGGAAAAGTTTGTTTTTTTCAAGGTCAGGGAATTTTGGGATTTGTCAGGGAAAATGGAATTTTGAAAAATGTCAGGGAAAAATGAAATCTCCAGATCTATGCGCAAAGAATTGGCAAACTCCGACACCGTCGGAATCTGTGTATATTGAAGAAAAGAAAATATACCAGATTCCACTCTGCTCATAACAAATATACCACATATTTATGCAATTATTTTAGTATATATTTGGTTGTCATCAAAAGTAACTATGTATGGGGCTTTGCTGTGACCCGGAACAATCACCGTGGCTACAGGAGTTGCCAAGAAAGGTTTATAACAGTTTACGGTATGGTGTTTCAAAAGTCCGGGCCTAAAATAACTAAATAAATGGGAGGAAAGGACAGCTGTAGGGGTGGTTGGAGGTCGTTTAATAAAAAGATTTCCTCATCTTATTTGTCAGGGAAAAAATTTAATTTGTCAGGGAAATGTCGGGGAATTTTAACATTTCTGGTTTGTGGCAACCCTGTGAGCTGTATTCTGACAAAGCAAGGACCAGGGCTGCCAACCATTACGATTTCTGCAGAATCATTACGATTTTCTGTCTCATTACGCCAGTAATTTGAAATATTACGATACATCGCCAATTTTCTTAGTACTAATTTTGCTCGAAGCATATCCTGGACAGAGCTGCCAACCATTACGACTTTTGCGGAATCATTATGATTTTCTCTCTTTCATTATGCCGTTACGCCTCATCTCTGAAACATTACGGTAAATCTGTCTTTTTACACTTATATGTGTATATATTTATATAATGAGGGAAATATTACAACTAGAGCAGGCCTCAAACCCACATTTCTGCCATTCAGAGGCTAGGATCCTAACCATTAGGCTCTCCAGGCCAAAAATCCCAAGTAGAAATGTGCTGTGTAACCAATATGTCACAATTCATGTGAAAAAGATTACGCTTTCCCATTTTCAAATGTTGGCAGCTATGAAGGACTCACCAGCACACCTTTGCATCATTTATATGTCTCAGGGATGAAAGATCTCCGCGATTCCGCGGATTTCCGAGATTTTTCAATCTCGTAGCACCATCAGCCTATACTAATATGTGGTGCTGATGCCGCAGCACTATCAGCGTACACTACTAATACATGCTTCAAACGGTGCAGCACTTTCAGCTTATACCAATATATACGAAACCCGACTTCCGCGAATTTTCCGCTATTCCCTGACAATGCTAAACCTATGGGAGAAAATCAGCATTTCCGCTTTTTTTCCCGGAGAGCGCTTTCATCCCTGATGTCTAGATAATAAAATATGTTGTGGAGAATGGAGAGGGCCTTGTCAGTGTCCTGTAATAAGGATACTCATCCACAGGCTGTTTGTAAAGAGGTTTAATAGTTGTTAGATTCTGAATTCTTTGCTTTATCTATAACAAAGTGCAGATGAGCACATCAAAATAATTTAAGTGTAACATTTTTATTTTTGTGTTCAAGTGTTTTTATTCCTCTGATTAAAGTTGCATAGTCCGATGGTTTTGCGTTTTGGTCATTTTTCTGAGATAAATATATTAAATTTATCCTTATAATCTACCTTATTTCAGGTTAAAGAAACTTTGATTTTAAATGGATAAGTTTTGAGATATTTGAAATTCAAACATGCAAACTTAGTTTTGGCAAGCACGCCAAAACTCTGACACCAGATGCTTCAACAGTAACAGGTTCTATCAAATTGTCTCAGTGTTCCCGTCTATGTGGCAATAAATACTTAATATGTGCATCAATATCTAAGTTAGATATGTAGAGTCAAATCTATGTCATTATTTTGGTTTTGAAAATTTGATGCTTCATCGGACTATGCAGCTTTAACATGTTGTCTTCCAGCATTAATGACAATTGTCACTACACACTAAACACAAGCTACAGCAATATAGATAGACAATTACAACACAATAAGCAAAGCCTCGATATGATTTCCAATAATAAAACCCCAGCTGCAATGATTAACCTATGAAATATATACAATTGACCGAAATAAAGGATTTGTTGCATAAAAAGATCGTACTATTGTTAAAATTAAATCAACAGGAAAGATTTTTAGTGTGTGGCACACTGAAACCCAATCAAACTGGCCTCCAGTTTACAATAATTCTATTTTCGGATAGTGCTTTATTTTCAAGACAATTCTAGAATTTTCTACATGAAGCCATGTTGTGGCTTGCATTATTTTACTGCACCTCATGAATATTCATAAATCCTAAGCGATAACCCAAAATGGTTTAGTCTGATGGGGGGGGGGGGCAGTTTAACTTTAAGTTGCCCAGAACTGTTTGTTGTTGTTTTTACGTCCTAGTAACATCTAAGGTCATATCAGGACGAGTACCGACTTGTGACAGTGTACAGGCGGTGGCCGAATCGGTAAAGTACAGCCTTCCCATAAGATTACGATCGGGAGTTCGAATCCCAGCCGAGTCAATCCAATGACCCTTGCTGCTTATCAGTAGCCTATGTGGCGGCAGCAGGTTTCCTCCAAAGAAATATGTCAGAATGACCATATGTTTGATGTCCAACAGCCGATGATAAAAATCAATGCGCTCTAGAGGTGTCGTTAAATAAAACAAGCTTTTCTGCTCAGATATGATCGGGGACTTCCTGCCGAGTGGCAACCGGTGGTGGACCTACCTGTATGCTTCCATCGTCCTCGCCTTCTGCCTCATCATCTGCCTCATCGGAGGCTCCATGTTTGCGCGAACCTCCATCTTCATCCTACTCGTAAGTGAAACCACTAACCAGGGCAGCTAGTGAACGAATTAGGGTAGCTACACTGTGAATTAGGGCAGCTGTGAATTAGGGTAGCTATGCAGTGAATTAGGGTAGCTATGCTGTGAATTAGGGTAGCTACACTCTGAATTAGGGTAGCTATGCTGTGAATTAGGGTAGCTACACTCTGAATTAGGGTAGCTATGCTGTGAATTAGGGTAGCTACACTCTGAATTAGGGTAGCTATGCTGTAAATTAGGGTAGCTACGCAGTGAATTAGGGGAGCTATGCTGTGAATTAGGGTAGCTATGCTGTGAATTAGGGTAGCTATGCTGTGAATTAGGTTAGCTACAATGTGAATTAAATTAGCTAAGCTGGGAATTAGGATAGATATGCTGTGAATTAATGTAGCTATGCTGTGAATTAATGTAGCTATGCTGTGAATTAGGGTAGCTATGCTGTGAATTAGGGTAGCTATGCTGTGAATTAGGGTAGCTATGCTGTGAATTATGGCAGCTACGCTGTGAATTAGGGTAGCTACGATGTCAATTGGGGTAGCTAAGCTGTGAATTAGGGTAGCCATGCTGTGAATTATTAGAGTAGCTATGTTGTGAATTAGGGGTAGCTATGCTGTGAATTAGGGTACTTATGAATTACAGCTGTTATCCTGTGAATTACGGTCGCAACACTTTTGTTTTTGTGTTTTTGTTTTGGTAAATATGTTTATTCTGCTGAATAAGTTCTTTTGTCAGTGCCGAAGCACTGGTCTTCCAGCCGTTTTTCAATTTGGGGTTATTTACACAAAAATGCTATATAGAATAAGGTATATAAGGCGAGCTAACAATAGCTGTTGAATACACAATTTGCAGCATATAGCACAATGCAATTCTGATAGTCACCCACAAGTTCCGCAGCGATGTGGCAAAATCATTAATTAAAAACTACTGTGCGATTAGGACTGCTATTAGGTGAATTAAGACTCCTATTCCATGAATTAGGACCGCTATTCTGGGAATTGGGGCAGCTACACTGTAAATTAGAACAGCTACACTGACTTATGGCAGCTATACTAAATTAGGGCAGCTACACTGAATTAGAATACCTACACTGTGATTTCAGGCAGCTATGCTGTGAATTAAGGCAGTCACACTGAATTAAAATGGCTACACTGAATTAGGACAGCTACACTGAATTAGAACAGCTACACTGATTTTGGGCAGCTACACTGAATTAGAGTATCTACACTGAATTATGGCAGCTACACTGAATTACGGCAGCTACCTTATGAATTAGAGTAGCTACCCTGTAAAGTGGAGAAGCTAAACTGATTTATGGCGGCTACACTGAATTTGAGCAGCTACACCGTTAAGAGGAGAAGCTACACTATTAATTAGGGCAGCTAAACTGAATTGGTGTTGCTCCGCATGAATTAGGGCAGCTACACTGTGAATTAGGGCAGCTACACTGTGAATTAGAACAGCTACGCCATGACTTTAAACTGCGGTATTTGGTACTAGTTAACAACCAGCAGTTATTTTACATGTGACATAAGCGTGCCACTCTCTGGCCCCGGGTTCAGGTCGGCGCATGCCATGTATTGAGGACACTGCACATGCGCACTAAGGTGTTACCTGGACACCTGGCACCAAACACAGACGATTTGCATTGAGCAAGGACCACTATATGTGTTGGTGACGATAACCAAGTCGTAGTTTTGCTTGTTTGTTTGTTGTTGTTTTATGTCCTAGCAACATCTAAGGTCATATCTGGATGGGTACCTACTTGTGACAGTGCGCACTCATGGCAACTTTCTAGTGCTGCCCCACTGGGAGACCAGGCCACCAGCACCATAACCTGACTCAGTCACATTATCCTGACACTGAGCCAATGAGTCCTTGCCCTATCCTAGTAATGCCGAGCGCATGGCTAGGAAGCGACAAATGTCAATTTTTTAGGTCATTGGTTTGACTCGACCAGGGTTCGAACCCATGCACCCATGGGTTCAGATTCCTCGATCTCCCAAAACAAAACAGGAGACAGGCGCTCAACTCATTCGGTCATCCCGTCTGGTCGACCTAATATATTTATCTCAGAAAATAACAGAAACTCAAAACTATGCAAACTCGGACTATGCAACTTTAATAACCACGGGTTATGAGAGGCCGACATTTTGGTTTCTGACACTACAAAGACCCGACAGACACACATCGGGATTCGCGAAGTGTGTATTGTGGTTGTCCAACGGGCTTTGCGAATGTTTGTCATTGCTTCCAGTGTGTTTATCCAAAGTCCACTTTCCGTGTTTGTCAAATATGCTTCCTATATATAGATATGAAATTATATATAGCGCGCGATACACGCAAACAGTAGGAATCGATATTAGAACCGTTTTGAATATATTTGTACATACTTCGCAATATATTGCATTTGTTATAGTTGCATAGTCCGATGTCTTTTGAATTGTTGCCTCATTTCTTTTAGATAAATATATCAGGTTGACCATTATAACCTAATATTCATTATTCCGGAGTCATTTTGATGAAAGGTAGCTAATTGTGGAGCCATTTAAGCTTAAAGAACCCAAAATAATTTATGCAAGCTTGCCAAAACTCCTGTAGTTGTGGCCCAGATTCACATCTCGCGACGGCTATGTGATGAGCTTAGTAGGCCTCCAGTGCGGGAGATCGGGATTTCCATTCCCGGTCGAGTCAAACCAATGACTTATAGATTTGATACTTGTCGCTTCCTAGCTTGGCGCTCGCCATTGATAGAATAGGGCAAGGACTGGTTAGCTCAGTGACAGGATAATGTGACACAGTTTAATATTGAGTCATGGTGTTGGCAGCCTGATTTCCCAGTAGGGCAGTACTATAAAGTCGCCATGAGTGCGCACTGTTACAAGTTGGTACTTGTACTGATATGACCTTAGATGTTGCCAGGACGTGAAATTCCAACAACCAACCAACAATCTACCACCTAATGTTCTTTAATGTTGCGGACTCCGATGGTTTTGAGTTCCTGACGTTTATTTTAAGATAAATATATTAGGTTGATTTTTATGATTGACCATGGTTTAATTTGAAGTAACTTTTGTTATAAATGGTTAACTTTGGAGACATTTGAAGTGAAAGCATGAAGAATTTCATTTTGGCAAGCATCTAAAAATTGTGACACCTTATAGTTGCATGGTCCGATGAAATATCAAATTTTCAAAACCAAACCAATTATCTAGATTTGATTTTACATATCTAACTTAGATACTGATGCATTTATTAAGCATTTGTTTCTGTGTCGAAGGCAATACTGAGTCAATTTAACAGAATCTGTTACTGCAGAAGTCTTTGGTGTCGGAGTTTTGGCAAGCTTGCCAAAACTAATTTTCCATGTTTGCATTCTAAATATCTGAAAAGTTTACCATTTAAAATGAAAGTAACTTTGAACTAATGTAAAGTAGATACTAGTGATCGAAATAATATATTTATCTCAGAAAAAGTACCGAAATTCAAAACCATCGGACTATGCAACTTTAAGATTCAAAGGTAAGAGGATCTATTAAATTTGCGCAGCGTGCCCTTTTCCGCAGTATTACACGTTTAATAAGTGAACCAGTATTTTGGTCTTAAAAATGATGCTTTCATCGGGACTATGCAACTTAAATTTGTTATCATTTTATATCATTTCATTTGCTATGTAGCTCCTCGGTAAATAATATAGAGACCTAGAGTGTAAGATAAGGATGGGTTTTTTTTAGTGTTTTTTTTGGTAAATGTGTTTATTCTGCTGAATAAGTTCTTTTGTCAATGCCGAAACACTGGTCTTCCAGCCATTTTTCAATTCGGGATTATTTACACAAAAATGATTTATAGAGTAAGGTATATAAGGTGAGCTAACGATAACTGTTGAATCCACAATTCGCAACATATAGCACAATGGAATTCTGATAGGTGTCTACAAGTTCCACGGCAATATGACAGCAGTAGTATCATATGACTATATCAATATTAGTTTGATCAATGTGAGTATTTTCACGGTATTTAGAATGTAAGCAGAAGTTATATTCTGTCTTTATTTGGTAAGGTTATAATACGTTTTAATGTAGGGCATGATCAGTTGGAGTTAGACAAGGAGTATACAGCATTCGAAATAAGGCTTGTTGGTGTATGACAAATTATGTCAGTATAAAATATGGAAGATTACTGATCTCAAAGGGTGAAAATTCAGGCAGACCAGTAGAAATCACACCAGACTTGTCCTGTGGACGAGTGGAAAATTTGGCTTATTTCTTTCTATCACTCGTATATAAATGTCAGTTAGATAGGAATATTCTAGTGTTACCCTATCGTGGTTAGTATATGTGAGTTTGTTATTTGCAGTTTGTTGTTTTAGTGTTGATAGTCACCTGACAGCAATATGAGTCCTGCTGTTGGGGTGGGGTTGTTAGTAACGCATTAGACCGACCAGCTGTGGCCAGTGAAGCAGTGGGACCGACCCCAGTGCATTTCGTTTAAAATATTACGTTATATTCGTGTTGAGAATAACTGCAGAGCTGACTAAGATTGTCTCTCCGGCAGGTGGTCGTGGTCTGTGTCCTCAGTGTCATCGTGTCGGTGTTCGTCGTCCACCCCAAGTGCGTCGTCTTCGCTGCCGAGAGGTCGACCAACAGCTCGGCCAATGGGACTTCGCAGTGCGCAAACTACACCGGCCTCAGCACGCGCACCTTCATGGACAACATCTGGTGTGAGTTCCTGCAGTCAACCACTGTTGGTGATGGCTGGAAACTTAACTGCCGCTTTATACTTTTTTTTCAAGGAAAAACTAGTTTTTTCCATACTTTTTTCATGTGTAAATAGATTTTTTAATACTTTTTTTCTGCTAAAATAATTGCCCATTTTACGCTTTTTTGAAAGTATTATTCTTTTTTCAAGGAAAAATTACTTTTTTTCATATTTTTTGTAACCTTCTCGTAATAAGGCCAGATTATAAAAAGAAATTGGTGATCGTCCCTGCCGTGCCTGAAAAATCACCAGCCCCTACTTTTTATTTTTGTTTAAACTGTTAAAATTGCGTTGGGCTAGCAGCAATTAAACTTTTGTAAGCACACAATCTGTGCAACATAAGCCCCGTTCACCCACGGTCCTTAATTCGCCTCAACTAGTTCGCCTCATCTAAGTCGACTCAAAACGTGCACGTGAACGCGCCGCTGAGGCAAATTAGGGCTGATTCGCCTCAACTAGTTTGCCTCAAGTAAACCGCTTCGCGAGGTAGATTAGATGAGGCGACTTAGCCTGAGTCGGCCTAAGTCGTGTGTGTGAACGCAAGTGGTTTAGTTGAGGCATCTTAAACACATCACGGTTGATGTAAGCCTATGCATGTGTGTCTGCATGTCTGAATGTATGTGTGGATGTTTGTGTGTATGTATGTGTGGATGTTTGTATGCATGTGTGTATGGATGTATGTATGGATATGTGTATGTGTGCATATGTGGTGTTCTCTGTGGCGGAGTGGTTAGAGTGTCTGACTTTTTTCTAGGTTGGACTCCTAATCCGAAGGCCGGTGGTTCGATTCACCGTGCCCCCACCTCTGCCAATTTGGATTCCCACAGCTGTGTATAACTTACAGTGTCATCAAAGGCCAGTTGGTCTCATACCATGTCTATGTGGTGTGGCAGCCAAAAAATCCCTTGGGTCTGTAAAAGTGTAGGCTCGGGCTTTCTGTTGACAAACTGTCTAATGGTGAGAACAAATCTGTTCAGACTTATCCGTGATAGGCAGTATAAATCTTCGAGAAGAAAAAAAGTATTTATGTATGGAACAACATAGGCCTGCTGGTCGATCTGAGCCGGTTTAAAGGTGCGTGTGTGAATGCGAGACACTTTCAAAACTCAGTACGTGTGAACGTGCCGCTAGTTTGACTCATCTAGTTCGTCTCATCTAAGTTGGCCTTCGTCTACGTCATATGCCAGATGTTATATGTAACTGAAAACAAAAATTGAGTGGGACGTAGCTCAGGCGGTAGAGTGTCCACCTGTGAAGATGTGGGTCATCCGATCAATCCATCTCAGTGGACCCATAAGCAGTTTGGGGTATTTTCCGTTCCAACCAGACGGGATGACCAAATGAGTTAGAGCATCCATCTCCCGTGTGGTAGATCGTGGGTTCGAATCCTGGTAGAGTGAAACCAATGACTTAAAAATTGATACTTGTCGCTTCCTAGCCAGGCGCTCGGCATTATTAGGATAGGGCAAGGAGCAGTGGAATGAGGAAGACCAATCGCCTGTGACTGAAATTTCCCCTGCTTAAACAACTAATGTACCAACAAAATCTAAAAAAAACAGTGGTCCACAACTGGTTCATCAAAGGCTGTGGTATGTGCTGTCCTCTCTGTGGGAAAGTGCATATAAAAGATCCCTTGCTGCTTATTGGAAAGAGTAGCCTAATTGGCGGCAGCTGGTTTCCTCCAAAAGAATATGTCAGAATGACCATGTGGTTGACGTCCAATAGCCGACGATAAAAATCAATGCGCTCTAGAGGCGTCGTTAAATAAATAAAATAAAAAATAAAACAAAAATAACAATAAAAAGCGCCTGCCCGACCTTGAATTGTTTGATCAAAAAGACGATCACCAATTTAAAAAAAAATTATTTGGCTTAATGGCAAATTTCTGTTTTCTAGTTTTATTTTCTTCTTCCGTTTCTATTTTTTAGCAACGATTTAAACTC
The DNA here is from genome assembly GCA_030323885.1 of Branchipolynoe longqiensis. NCBI lineage: Eukaryota > Metazoa > Annelida > Polychaeta > Phyllodocida > Polynoidae > Branchipolynoe > Branchipolynoe longqiensis. The sequence continues at coordinate 5,005,338 of CM059200.1, forward strand.
AGTTTTGTTATGCGGTATTTGCTGACAATGTGTTGATGTAACCCTCTCTGCTCTCAGCCAAGTACGGGATTGACTACCAGTCACAACACATCATGTCGTTTGCGACCGTGTTTGCCGTTCTCTTCAGCGGTGTGACTGGCATCATGAATGGGGCCAACATGTCAGGTAAGTCAAGCCAAAGACCCTATAATACTAAGACGGCTCACTCAGCCTGTATTGTGTAATCAAAATGATCAAACCCACCACTTGGTGCACTGGCTGTTCTCTTGGTTAAACAGGTGCTATATTATATGTATAAATGTATATATGAATGTGAAAGATGTGTGCTGATGGCAATGATGATGACGATGCTGATGATGATGTGTATTTGTTCATAGCAATTTCATATTGATGTGTATTCATACTTACCTATCTCATGTATAATATAATTGTATGTGTTTGCATGTGAAACACCAACCAGAGCCGGGCTGATCAAACCCACCACAAGGTGGCACTGCAAAATTTACATTACCATGGGAGAGATAGGGAGTGAGCCGTCTTATTATTATAGGGTCTTTGGTCGAGCTAAGTATTAAATACAGTGAAACCTCTCTAAATCGCCCAACCATGGGACCGACTTTAAGTGGTCCATTTAGAGAGGTGGTCGGTTTAGAAAGGTATAATATCCTTACAATGGTACTGTTGGGACCCAAATAAAGCGATCGATATAGGGGGGGGGGGTCGGTATAGAGAGGTTTTACTGTACACCATTTCTTCATTAAAAAAATACTTTTTAAATATTTAGATTAGTGGCCGAATCGACAGAGCGCAGGCTTCTCGTGCTGAAGGTCGGCAGCGGCAATGAACAGCCAGAAAACCCTCAACATTTGTCCGTTAAAATCTGTGGAAAATGTAATTTTCATGGAATTTAAATGGAGTGAACTAATATTTTCGCTGATATGTTTGGTCAGAGATATCCACTTTAAATGTGACATTTAAATTGAATAATCTAACATTTTCTCTAATCTGTTTGATCAGATATCCACTTTGAACATGGTATTTTCTTATTTTACCAAACGTTCTTTGTTTTTATAATCAATTACTCTATCCTTCAACCATAATTGTTTTCAAATTTTCCCCTGAACTCACACTGTTTTAGATATTAGAAATGTTCCCTTCCATTGTCCAACCCACATGTAAATGATTCGTAACATGCACACATAGACTCATAATTTCACGTGAATCACGTGACTAACGTACCGAGCGTTCCCGTGACCTTTATGCTCGACTCAAATGGAAAGGTCATACGATATAACGCAGGCCCCTATTACTAGCAGCTTATTCAGATACTGATGGCAAGGCTTTTGATTTAGCAAATGTTTAGGAACTAATTCCACCAACACTCGATGTTAAGGGGCTGTCACATTAGGGTTTTTTGCGGGAGCGTATGGCGGCGTAAGCGCGTTGCGTCATATACGTCAGCATACGCCGTATACGCTACTCATACGCTACGCATACGCTACTCATACGCCGCCAGATGCCGGCGTATGTGAAGCGTATGAGGCATCCGCCGCCATACGCTTTCATAAATCCGTCCGTCCAAATTTTTTTGTGCATGCTCAAAAAAAACTCGACCTATGAGGGCGTATGGCCCATACTGTCAAAAAATGTCACAGCAGCACGCTCCCATACGCTCCTCAAACGCTCCTCGTAGGTTCCACATACGCTCAAAACCACCCGAAAGGTCACCAAATGTCATCATAGGCCGGCACGCGCAGGACCTACGTAGGTTTTCAATACGCTCCCGCCATACGCCGTAATGTGACAGGGCCTTTACATCACACTCATTCTTTTAAAGACCCGTCTGTTATAGCTAATTTCATTGGGTTACCTTAAAGTTCCATAGTCCGATGGTTTTGGGTTTCTGTCATTTTTCTGAGATAAATATATTAGATTGATCATTATTATTGACTTTACCGTAGTGTGAAGTAACTTTTATTTGAGATATTTGAAGTGCAACTATGTCAAATTAGTTTGGGCAAGTACACCAAAACTCCACCAAAGACGTTTGCAGTAGTAGGTTCTATTAAATTGACTCAGTATTCACTTCTATGCAGAAACAAATGTTGAATAAATCCATCAGATTCTAAGTTAGATATGTAGAATCAGATCTAGATAATTATTTTGGTTTTGAAAATTTGATACTTCATCGGACTATGCAGCTTTAAAATGTCGACACTCATTGTAAACATACTTGTCCCAATTAATCATAATAATTGTCTTGAAATATATTCCAATATTTAAAAACTAAGCAGATACACTGAAATATATTGCTTTTTGTGTCTTTTCAAATATATATTATAAGGAGTATTAATCATAATAAAAAAGTGTTCACAATATAGTCATAAATCTCAGTACAAAAGGACAGGGATCAGGCTACCAGCTACAATTATTTATATTTATATTATTGTACTTATTTATATTTATATTATTGTACCTATTTATATAGCCCGTGATACCAAATTAATAGCTTTAATTTTTCATTATTATTCTACTAATAAATTGGGTGAAATGATACTTTTTGTTGTCGATGCACTTCCCACACACTGTTTAACATCCACATTTGTGACTGGACACGGTGGCTGAATTGGTAGAGCGCAGGCATCCTGTGTGGAAGGTCGGGAATTTGAATCCCCACCGAGTCAAGCCAATGACTTCCAAAATTGATACTTGTTGAGCGCTACCTAGCCTGACGCTCAGCATTAATTGTATAAAACAAGGACTGGTTAGCACAGTATCAGGATAATCTGACTGTGGGATATCAGTTGATGGTGCAGGTGGCCTGGTCTCCCAGTGGGGCAGCACTATAAAGTCACCCTGAGTATGGACTGTCACAATTCAGTAGACTTCCTGATGTGGCCTTAGATGTTGCCAGGACGTAAAACAACAAACAAACAATGAGAAGGTGTGCAATTTTCTTGCCACAAAGCCAGCTGGTTCTGACTTGTAAACACGGATGGCGTGGTCATCTGGGTCACATCCGGTAGACTTGCAACACGGCTCGGACACCGAAGTTCAAGAAGGACATGTCAATGATCGAGAGTGTAAAGAGACGTGCTACAAAGTTATCACCAACCATAAGAGAACTACCATACGAAGAACGTCTCAGGATTCTCAACCTACCCAGCTTATACTACCGAAGGGCCAGGGGAGACATAATAGAAGCATTCAAACACGTCACTGGAAGATATGCGGTTGATGCTAGATACCTGAAGCTGGCCAACTGTAAAACTAGAAGTCATCGATACAAGCTGAAGAAGGAAAGAGCAATAAAACCTGTCAGACAGCTATTCTTCAGTAACAGGATAGTAAATGCCTGGAACGCATTGCCTGAACATGTCATAGAAGCGCCTTCCGTCAACGCCTTCAAAGGCAGACTGGATAAGCATTGGAGGGGGCTGCAATATTGCACACATCCGGTACTCGATGCATTTAATCCTAGTAAATCAAATTTTGACATGCATCGACCTGATACAGGCTATAAGCCTAACAAAATCAGAAGCGGATGAGTATGAGTGAGTAGGGGGCCTGTACAGTCTTGAACAGTTTTGAACTTCATTTGCCCCATTTCAAGGGCTTGAAAAGCCTTGAATTTAACCTATTTTGGGTAATTCGTCTTGAAAAGCCTTGAATTCCATTAAACTGTCAGTATGTTTGTTGTGTGCTGCAGGTGAGCTGAAGGACCCGAGTAAAGCCATCCCCCGGGGCACGCTCTCCGCGGCGGCCTTCACCTTCACCATCTACTTCATCCTCGCCATGCTCACCTCGGCCACGTCATCCAGGTAGTAGCGCCACCACGTGCTAACTCCCCTATTATCGCCCATCTCACCGTGACTTGCTACTCCTCTATTATCGCCCATCTCAGTGACTTGCTACACCCCTATTATCGTCCATCTCAGTGACTTGCTACTCCGCTATTATCGTCCATCTTAGTGACTTGTTACTCCCTTATTATCGTCCATCTCAGCGACTTGGTACTCACAGGCAGGTCTAGATAAAAGATTCACCCTGTTCTGCAGTGGCCTGAATAGGGGTGAAAACAACCTTCTTATAAAAGTTGGCGAAAAATATCTACATGCTGAGTAAATGAAATGAGCAGATCTCTCACACACTATGGCCGTAATCGATTAACACGATCCGGGCGACTCGGGTCACCTGAGTCGTCAGAATTTCAAATCGAGCACCGCAAGTGGAGTAAAGAAATACACGTGCCGTGTGCAAAATGATCCGACCCCAGTAACCCACCTCTATGCTGGGGATTCCTAGGAGTGATGACATCACATCTGTGCTGGTACCTGTAGTATAACAGCTACTGGTACAACTCCTATGTGTTGTTTTAATTCTTTTTTTTTAATAACCCAGATTTTCAGCTTCTACAATCATAAAATACTTTAAATCCTATTTTGCTGTATTTCTATCGGTTTTTGAACAAAAATATTAAGTTTCAAAATAAGCCACCATTTTGTCCACCCTGAGTGTATTCGTTTATCCAACCCAAGACTAGGATGTGTGCATGCGCCAAAAAGTGGCTCAGGTAACCCGAGTTTATTAATCGATTACGCCCTATAATGCAGCCTTGGTGTGATTCTCACCTTGACCTTCGCTATGACCTCTGTGACCTTGCAGTCTGCTGCTGCAGAACAACTACCTGTTCATGCAGCCCATCAACGTGTGGCCGCCATTCATCGTTATCGGGGTCACGGCCGCTACGTTATCAGCAGCCCTCGGCAACCTTATCGGGGCATCACGGATCCTGGAGGCACTCGCCAAGGACAAGCTCTTCTGTGGGTATACAGGCCCCGAGACGGCTGGGTCTTTGTTTCTTGCATTCATTTTGTTGTTGTTTTTGGTTGTAAATATATTTATTCTGCTGAATAAAGCTAAGATTCCATATATGCGGCATGCAAATGCAAATGTGGTATATGCGGCATAGATATATGCCAACCCCCAATAGCCGATGTTTACTTTTTGTGCTGGGGGATGGTTAAGCAAACAAACACACCAACAAAATTACCCATAACATTTTTTGGCGTTTTTCCTCCAAATTTGTGAAGGAAGCTCAAAGTTACTATTGTTTTCTATGGCAAACGCAGCAGTATTCGCATTCACATTCGCATTCGGACCAATCGGTCGATGGGTCGATCCATTTGCCGCATTCGCATTCGCATTCACATTCGTATTCACATTCGGATGTATGGAAGCACCACTATCCATTTACATGCTTTTCGATTTCTTGCCGCATTCGCATGCCGCATACCGCATATAATTATAAGGAATCTTAGCTTGAGTCTTTTGTCAGCGCCGAAACACTGGTCTTGCAGCCGTTTTTCAATTCAGGATTATTTACACGAAAATTGTATATATATATATATATATATATATATATATATAATCACTACGGAAGAAGGTAAACAACAAGATGGGCTGAGTTGGTTTATTAAGCCTCTGGCGGGGGTTATAATGCCCACCTACAAAAAGGAAAAAATGGTAGTAATGAAGTTCCCTGGGGCGGCCTACAGGTGGCGCCACAATCGCGCGCTCAGGTGGGTACAGGTGCGCGACTCCTAATACAGGTAAACATCATAGCATAATAGAAACAAGACCTTAGTTCATCTACGTTATTTATATTATTATAATACGTTAATTATAATACACATAATCACTACGGAAGAAGGTAAACAACAAGATGGGCTGAGTTGGTTTATTAAGCCTCTGGCGGGGGTTATAATGCCAAAGACTCACCTGAGAGTCCCCCAACCCAGCTCAATCTTCAGCCGCCAACCTGGCTGCTACCCTCATGTCATTCATAATGCGCAATGATAAAGGCGTTTTAAGATACTGGAACACCGCATTGCTAGTCCAATCTCCCCTTGTCCGAATCTCCTCCAGGGATGCCCCACACATGGATAAGTAAGTACACCCACCCCTGCGAAGAGAATGGGAAGATAACAAATTAACATCAATTCCTATGCGGCCCCCAAAAATTTTTAACGTTGACTGATAAATGTCATACGTTAACGGGGTAGTACCCCTACATCATTAGGTACCCGAAAGGCATACCAAGTTGCTGGTGCTGGACACTCTAAAAAATGTCTTTCTGTCCAATACACCGCACACAGTTGTACATCTTGACACCGAGAAATAGGAATATGCAAAACCCTATCTTGAAATTGTATAGTCTTTGTTTTTCGCACTGTCAACAACATACCCCAAGGATGAAAACTAAAGTCTCCTCGGAGCAACATAGCATCAGACAACGTGACATTAGATTTTCGCAACAAACCCCTGAAACTGCATAGCACAGCAGATCGCCACGCGACATGCCCCAAATTATCAGTTAATTGCAAGAAAATGCCACGCAGCATGTTGGGGAGCAATGGTATCGCCTGTTTCGGCATATCTCCCAACTCTCTCCGAATACCCTTCAGGGTTGACATGATCACAAAATCTGAGTAATTAATTTGAGTTGCACCTTGTTGCCTCAAAAAATAATTAAGACCACTAATGTAATTAATAATAGAGGAATATTTCATAGTCCTTGCCAGCCACGTCGCATATAACGCCACCTGCATTGACGAGCAAGGTAGCGGCGCGTGAGTCATAGAAAATTCCTCCACAAATGCTAAGTATTTTTTGACCTGTACTGCCCTCGTAGATATAGAACTTGGTGCGTAGCACTTAAGTTGAAATTGTTTCTGCTCTGCCGCTAGTCTACCGACATCTGTAAAGAGAGGAGCATTTAAATACATCAATGCAACACAAATATTTGCCCTCATCCGCTGCATATATTACCTCTGCCATGTGGTCGGTATTTAACCTGCTCAAAGCATCTGTTATTATATTCGCTTTAGTATTAATATGCACACCTGTAAATACAAAATTAAATTCAATTGACAACCAAAACAGCTGCCGAAGGTAATGCATAATCTGCTTACATTTGGACCTCCCCGTACAAAGTGCTGACTCCACTGTCGCACTATCCGTAACCATCACAATAGAGGCCCCCGTCCAAGTTGGACCCCACCTTTTTACCGCGGCATACACCGCCCACATCTCTTGCACGTTAATGTGCTCTAATCTCACTTGCTCATCCGGCCGGTCATAATGATGAGTCACAGTCTCTTCAATACCGTTCTTCAATTCATCCTCAAAACAACCCACTAACCAGTCGTTTGCATGTAATGCACCGTACCCCCACTTACTGGCATCTGTGTACACTGATTTCACTACTGCAAATTTCCCCAACATAAGTGCTGTTCCATTAAATTTCCTCGAAAATTTAATCCACCACTCAACATCCTCTCTAAATCCTCCATTTAATCTAATCTTATAATAAGGCTGCGCCACTGCACTCATTAAATCGTAAATCCGCCGCGAGAATGTACGACCTCCTCGCACCACCTTAGAACAGTGTGCTAACAGCCCTCCCAGCCTTTCCAATTCACGTCTCGTCGATTTCCGTCTCCCCCTGAAACCTAGCAAACAATTATGCAATTTCAGCAGCTTATCTTGCGGCAGGGTTAGCTCTAACTTAACTGAGTCAATAATTATCCCTAGAAATCTTATTTTCGTACTCGGACTGATTACCTTTTTAAAGCTTATACTGAAACCCAGCCGCCTCAATAAATTTATTAACTTATTTTGTTGCCGTGCAGCTGTATCCCAGTCAGGAGCTATTATACAAAAATCATCTAGATAATTAACCATCTTATCTACCCCTTCTCTCACCGCACATCTAACTATGAAATCGGATACTTTAGAAAACACGAACGGACTGGATGACAGACCCATACATAACCTGTTATCTACCATATATTCCGGCCCTAGTTCGCGCTCCCCTCCGAAATCCCAAATTAAGCCCTGCTTCGGTCTATCTGAAGGATGTATGCTAATTGATCGATAAGCATCTTTGAGATCGACTGCAGCTAAGTAGTCTCCCTGTTCTAAGTAGTCAACCACGTCATCGACACTTTTATAATTAAATTTCAAAGAAACTTTATCCGTGAAACTATTCACCGACTTCCCTTTCGGCATGCTACAGTCCACTACACCTCTCCCCCCGGTTTCTTTAGGGATGCAAAAAATGTTATGTACACATTTTGGGGGTACGGTGCTGAAAGAAATCAATTTTTGGTCCAATTCTAGCAACAGTTTTTGCGTTATAATATCCCTATAAAGTTTATTCCGGATCCTTTTGAAACCTGTATCATATTCCACCGGGCAGTCGCTATTTGTAACATGAAAACCAAAAATCACCCCCCACAGGATGTACCTCCAATCCGGATCCGAGTCACCTCGGAGAAACAATTCACATATAAAACGACAAGGTTTTAACTGAACAAGATTCCCCGCTATATAATGACCACAACTGCAATTGCCATTAATACAGTCGTTTGTCACTATAATTACAGTTGCCGGTGCTTGTTCTGTTTCCTTAATGTAGAATTTCCATTTACAAAATTCCTGTCGTATTGTCTCGACATAAAACATGCCGTCTTTTTCAGCTCCGTCACTATTAACCCAATCCGACCATATTCTGTCAACTTGGCTCTGCACTACCACTGTTTCATTACTATTACCTAATTGTTCAACAAATTTGGAGTCCTGAAACTTAATTTGAGTACCGCTTGCACATGTAACATTTGCTATGTGGTCATTATGTCTCATTGTTCTATTAACTTGGCACTCAACCGACCTCGCACCACCACCGGCGGTATTAACAACTATGCCACCCGCCGCTTCATTTATATCGACGGCTAATTGCCTGTCTGTCGACGCACATGTAACAGGTTCAACAATATCATGAATAGGTTCAACACAGTCAATAACGGCCAAATCAGCTATTTTACGCTGACTCACATGTCGCCGAACATACTTGTCATTCAAAATTACTTCCGCCGTACCAGCGTCACATTTGCCACGTCATTCTTTGCAATTAGATTTCTTATGTGACTTACTCCCACATTTTAAACACCAGTGGCCAAAGTTACACAATTCATCCGTTCGGCTACAACCACCTTCTTTGTTCCAACGGTAACAGCCTACTTTACCGTCCTTTGCGTACGTGCTACTCTTCCGTACAGTGTTCGCCTGCTTCCGCGCCCGCATGTTATGCGTACCATAGTGAAATAAACTGAGGCCTGTATTCTGGTTACCAAATGCTGCAAAGCCTTCAACTTCTGCCAACTTTCTAATGTCCTTATCATACTCTACGTGCGTTGAATCTACAAAGTCATTCTGCCTCGCTCGCGACGCCATTAAACAGATATGCTCCATGAATGCCCTCAGGTCTTTACCAGTCAAGCCCTGTAAGTCGAGACACCACCGTATCGACGCAGTAATGAGTTCATAACAATTTAGTTTACCGACTTCTTTACCTAATACGGCGTATCTTCGCAGGCTCCACTTACTTCTGAGCCGTCGCGTGCTACTCGAGCTCCTACTTCGAGAATCGGACGGCGTTCGTCGCCGTCTGCGTGTTCGCGACCGTTGCCGCTGCCTTGGCTTCCCATAATTCGAGTGTTCGTCCTTCGCGCCCCCCGCCGGTGTCGTCGTTGCACCGGCGGCCGTCGGCCATTCCTCCTTCCTGGTCGCCGCCCCCTCCGGTGCGGTGCCCTCGACTCGTTGTCGCGCCTCACGTTGTCTCAGCATGACTGCTCGTCGTCCCTGGAGATTTGCAATTCTTTCTTCCAATTCTAACTCAGATATGTCCTTCATTAATGAAACTTCTTGCTCTTCCAATGTTAACGTCGATAGCCGGTCTGCCACGTCAGGCGAACTCTCCCGAGAATTATTCATTACACCCGCAGTTTGAGTGTTCGCCTTCGTTGCTGCTCTTGTCATACGCGTAGACGCCAATTTCTTTCCTTTCCTCCCCTTCTTATTTTTACACTTATCTGCCCTATGCGAGGCACCGCACAAGTCGCAGTACGGCATGATTAAGTGTCACGTCTCCAAAACTACCAACCAGCCACGTCTTCACTCAAAGGAAAAAATGGTAGTAATGAAGTTCCCTGGGGCGGCCTACAGGTGGCGCCACAATCGCGCGCTCAGGTGGGTACAGGTGCGCGACTCCTAATACAGGTAAACATCATAGCATAATAGAAACAAGACCTTAGTTCATCTACGTTATTTATATTATTATAATACGTTAATTATAATACACATATATATATATATATATATATATATATATATATATATAGCATGCTACACAATAATTGATTTAGTTCTTTTGTTAATTTTTACACACACATTGTATATATATATAGTAAGGTATACAATAATTGATTTAGTTTTTTGTTTAATTAATTTTTTTAATAAATTTCCAGTTGAATAAAATTTCTTTTTGTCAGCACCGAGGCACTGGTCTTCTGGCCTCTTATTGGTTAATACATACGTCCTAGCAACATCTAAGGTCATATCAGGACGGGTACTGACTTGTGACAGCGCACAATCATGGCGACTTAATCATGCTGCACCATGACCTGATATCCCACACCATCACATTATCCTGGTAGTGTACTAACCAGTCCTTATCCTATCCTATCAATGCCGACTGCCAGGCTAGGTAGTGATATACAAAAATGTTTTTATTGTTTTCTCTAATTGCCTCCAGGGAAACTTCTAAACCCAGCGTCCATCACAACTAAAGGCGGGAACCCGATCCCTGCCGTCCTCATCTCATGGATCCTGGTTCAGGTAACCGCACAGTTCGCACGGGTCCTTGAAAACCTCGAAAGTCATGGAATTTGATCATTCTCGATTCCAGGCTTGGAAAGTCATGGAATTTGTCTAAAGATCCTTGAAAGTCCTTGAAAATGGAAAATCATTACCATTTTTTTGTTTAAAGTCTATTTTCGCCGACGTGCCCAAACTTCAAGCGGTGATGTTTTGTGTTAAAAGTGATTTTTGTGGGTTTGTTATCCTACCTCTTGATTTTTATATTATAACCAGACATATAGTCATTGTTATTTGGCATGCTTATTCACAATTCACATCCCACCCAGTGAATCGACTATGAATACAGCTGTGTTTCGTGGCACTTTAATTTAATAAACGTCTTTAAAACGTCCTGGAATTTTGAACTGAAAGGTCCTGGAAAGTCCTGGAATTTGATGAACAGTTTTTGTTTTTTTTCGGGGTTTTTTCTGGAAGATTTATACTGCCTATGATGGATAAGCCTGAATAGGCTTGTTTTCACCATTATACAGTTTGTCGATAGAAAGCCCGAGCCTACACTTTTACCGACCCAAGGGATTTTTTAACCTCCTACACCACATAGACATGGTATGAGAGCAACTGGCCTTTGATGACGCTGTAAGTTATACACAGCAGTAAACCAATATTAGAGCTGCATAATCCAATGAAAACATCAAATTTTCAAAACCAAAACAATGATCTAGATCTGATTCTAAATATTTAATCTAGATACTGATGCACTTATTAAGCATTTATTGCAACATAGAAGATAATACGGAGTCAATTCAATGGAACCTGTTAGTCCAGAAGCCTACGGTGTCAGAGTTTTGGTGTGCTTGCCAACATTAATTTTGCACATTTACACTTGAAATATTTCAAAAGTTAACTATTTAAATTAAAAGTTACTTCACACTAAAGGAAGGTTGATTATAATAATCAACCTAATTTGTTTATCTCATAAAAATGACAGAAACTCAAAACCATCGGACTCGGTGGCAGGACGGGTGGGTTAGTTGTCAACTAACACCACCCCCACCCCCCGCACCCTTTATTTGGGGCAGGTGTGCCACTTGAGGAGGTCACGTGGTACTACCTCCTCCGGTGTTGATGTTTTTAGTCCTTCGCTATCTCCACCAATCAGGACACATACCGTGTGCTACCATGTGGCTGTCTACAAACACTGAGGATACAATGGACGAGTTCGTAATTCCGACTGCGCATGCGCTGAAAACGGCATCCAAAGCAAAACAAATGCACACGCTCATTGGGGGGTATTTGATTAACCAACTCGGGTCACTCGAGTCACTTTTTGGCACTTGCGCACATCCTATAGGCTCGGGTTGAATAAACGAACACGCTTCTCCAAGCTCGGGGTGGAAAAAAGGTAGCTTAATCGAAATATTATTTTTTTTTAAACAACGATATAACTACAGCAAAATAGGATTTAAAGTATTTTATGATTGCATAGTTTAGTTATCTTTCCATTTAATTAATCTGGACTATTAAAAATACAAGATTAAAACAACACGTAGGACTTGTACTGGTAGCTGTTATCCTACAGGTACCAGCACAAATGTGACGTCATCGTTCCTAGCCACCCCCAGCCAAGATGTGGGTTACTGGGGTCGGGAAGTTTTGCACATGGCACTTGTAATTGTCAACTCCACTCGCAGTGTTCGATTTGAAATTCTAGCAACTCGGGTGACCTGAGTCACCCGGGTTGTCTTAATCGATATACGCGCAGTACAAATCTTCTATATTTCTTCTTTTTTTTTAAAGAAAAAAAGAAATCAAACAATTTGTCATAAACATTGATCCCCTCATGCAGCATTGTAATGTAATGAATATATTTAAGGCACAAATATCCATAATTAAGCATTTTGAGCAAAGAAACATCCAATTTCCAACAAAACAATCAGTCACTTTACTTACTTAGGCTGATGTGCACCGGGTAGTTTCTGAGTGTAATGTGGGTAGCGTCGTTTGTACACAGGGAAGTTTCTGAGTGTAATGTGCTTGTTCGGGTTGTGCTGCAGCTTGTGTTGCTGATCGGCTCGCTGAACGCCATCTCGCCACTCGCGTCTGTCTTCTTCCTCCTCTCCTATGCGGCAACGAACCTGGCCAGTCTCGGACTGGAGCTTGCCTCAGCACCCAATTTCAGGTAACAAACCAAAAGGGGGGCGCATAAGAATGTGTCCGGTGTATGTATTCATTCATAGTAACGCAGAGCGCAGTGCTAGTAGATTAGTGTAGTTAACAGATGTGAGTGTTTGGCACACAGTGAATGTAATACAGGCTGCGGTGGTAGTAAATTACCATAAGACTTACTCCGAACTAAAGAAACTTAGATTATGTTCTAATAATGGTCAGTCTAATATATATTTACTTAAACATGAAAAAAAATTCAACGCCAACGAAGTATGTAGCTTTAATCTCAAAGTGGTGCTCGTTAGTTATTGATAATGGTGGAGACTGCATGAGTCGGCGTGCATGCCGAGTGAACCTGTGTGCAGAGTGAATCTGCATGGATCTGTGCAGAGTGAACCTGTGTGCAGAATGAACCTTGAGTGCAGAGTGAGCCTGTGTGCAGAGTGAACCTGTGTGCAGAATGAAACTGAAGAGTGAACCTGAGTGCAGAGTGAACCTGAGTGCAGGGTGAACCTGGATGCAGAGTGAACCTGAGTGCAGAGTGAACCTGCATGCAGAGTGAACCTGAGTGCAGGGTGAACCTGCATGCAGAGTGAACCTGAGTGGAGAGTGAACATGCGTGCAGTGAACCTGAGTGCAGAGTGAACCTGCATGCAGAGTGAACCTACATGCATAATGAACCTGTATGCAGAGTGAACCTGAGTGCAGAGTGAACCTGTGTGTAGAGTGAACCTTTGTGCAGAGTGAACCTGCATGCAGAGTAAACCTGCGTGCAGAGTGAACCTGAGTGTAGAGTGAACCTGAGTGCAGAGTTAACCCGCATACAGAGTGAACCCGCATGCAGAGTGCATATGTGTGCAGAGTGAACCTGTGTGCAGAGTGGACCTGAGTGCAGAGTAAACCTCAGTGCAGAGTAAACCTGAGGCCAGAGTAAACCTGCATGCAACATGAATCTGTGTGCAGAGTGAACGTGCGTGCAGAGTGAACTTGCATGCAGAGTGAACCCATGTGCAGAGTGGATCCACATGCAGAGTGAACCCACGTGCAGAGTGAACCAGTGTGCAGAGTGAACCCGCATGCAGAGTGAATCCGCATGCAGAGTGAACCCGCATACAGATTGAACCCGCATGCAGAGTGAATCCGCATGCAGAGTGAACCCGCACACAGAGTTAATCCGCGTGCCACGTGACCATGCGTGCAAAGTACCTGTCTGACACTGCCGCCCCCTCGGCAGGCCCACTTTCCGCTACTTCAGCTGGCACACTGCGCTGCTCGGCTTCCTGTCGTCCATCTCCATGTGCTTCCTCATCAACGTCATCTACGCGTCCGTGTCCATCACCATGTGCCTGCTGCTCGTCATCCTCCTGCACGTGCGCACCTTCCCCACATCCTGGGGCTCCATCAGCCAGGCCCTCATCTTCCACCAGGTCAGTGCTGCCCCCCTCCTCCCCTCCCCAAGGCTCGCCCTGTTATCGTCACAGTAAAGGGGTAATATTGCCCAGGCATTGTTTAGCAAGAATCAGGGTCCGCACAGGGGCCTGGAAAGTCTTGAACTTCATTTGCCCCATACACGGCGTAAAGCACCCACCAATCAATCAATCAATCAATCATTTTCCCCATTTCAAGGCCATGAAAAGCCTTTAATTTAACCTATTTTGGGTAGTTAGTCTCGAGAACCCTTAGTTGATTGGGTGTTGGAGGTTTACGTCGTGGCAACATCTAAGGTCATATCAAGACGGGTACTGACTCATGGTGACTTTATAGTGCTACCCCACTGGGAAATCAGGTCATTGGCACCATCACCTGATATCTCACTCAGTCACATTATCTTGACACTGACCTAACCAGTCCTTGCCCTATCCTATTAACGCCAAACATCAGGCTAGGAAGCGACAAGAATTAATTTGATAAGTCATCGGTTTGACTCGACCGAGAACCGAACTCCCAATCTCCCGCACTCAAGTCCAGGGCTCTACCGATTCGGCCATCGTGCTCGGTGAGAAGCCTTGAATTCCATTAAACTCTTCCCACTGATATAAACTAGTCCGATATAAATCGCCATGTGCGGGATCGTGGGATCAAACCCCTGCCGAGTCAAATCAAAGCCTTACGCAATTGATACTGGTCGCTACCTGATCTGGTGCTCGGTTTTACTAGCACGGGGCAAGGACTGGATGGCTCTGTCAGAATAATGAGACTGAATGGGATACTTAGTCATGGTGCTGGTGGCACCGTATTCCATTGGGGCTGTACTACAATAGGATTAACAAATAATAATTTCCGATTTTTTTTCTTGGTCATATTCATCATTTCATGAGTGATTTCCTTTGATATGATTAGCTCTGAAAAATTCACCTGAAGTCAGATTTCAACTTTTTCCCATTCCAACCCCCCGCTAGGTGGGAGGTAATTGGACACCATTATGGGTGCCTCTGGTGAAAAATGGGAAATACTACTTCCGGCTCCACCTGTTCAAATTGTCAAACTTTTTTTCTTTTTTTTTTGGTCCATTAGTTGTTTAAGCAGGGGAAATTTCAATCGTGGACGATTGGTCTTCCTCATTCCACTGCTCCTTGCCCTATCCTAATAATGCCGAGCGTCTGGCTAGGAAGCGACAAGTATACATTTTTAAGTCATTGGTTTGACTCGACCAGGGTTCGAACCCACGATCTACCAAACACGGGAGACGGACGTTCTAACTCATTCGGCCATCCCGTCTGTTTTCTTGTGTTCAAACCTATATGTATATATATCTAAAATATAATGTAATTTTATATATATATAAATGGGTGGAACTATTTAGCTATATTGATAAGTGGATGTATTTATTATTTATTTATTATATCATGCAATTCGCTGCGGGACAGCTTCACAAATTGACACTGACGCCACCACCCGGCCAGTTCTGCTGTCCACCCCTTCGCTCACTGCCACTCCGTGTATGAATTTGAGCTTTATTGTGTAGGTGAGGCTATTTTGTTCGGGCAATGGCCCTTGCCTAAATAAAAGAGGGTTTTCCATCCACTTCTTGATTTTTGTCTCCTTCTGTCGTATCCGGATTTATGCAAAAAATTCTTTAAAACTTCTCTTTGAACCCTTTCCAGGTTCGCAAGTACCTTCTGATGCTGGACAGCCGCAAGGACCATGTGAAGTTTTGGCGGCCTCAGATCCTGCTACTGGTGTCTAACCCACGCGCGTGCATCCCACTCATGGAGTTCATCAATGACGTCAAGAAAGGCGGTCTCTATGTCCTTGGTCATGTGACCGTGGGGACGCTTGACACCTACACCGAGGATCCGTCCGTCACCGATATGCCCAACTGGATGAACTTGATCGACTTTCTCAAGATTAAGGCTTTTGTTGAAGTCACCTTGGCAACTTCAGTTAGAGAGGGCATGCATCATTTAGTGCGGCTGTCAGGCTTGGGCGGAATGAAGCCAAACACCATTTGCTTAGGTTTCTACGATGAGATGCTGCCTGAGGATGTACTTGCGAAGAAGATGGCGATATCAAGAGCGCGAAGAAGAGTGCGGTTCTATGGGAGTGACGAATCACCGACAGTTGTCAACGACAATTTCCAAGTTCTTCGGAAGGTCAAGAAAGACAAAATCCTGCAGGGTTCTGAGTATGTCATGATGGTTGTCGATGCACTGAAGATGAACAAGAACCTGTGCATCTGCAGACATTTCAATTTATGGGACAGAGAAGCCATCATCAGAAGCAAAAAGCAGCAGTACATTGATGTGTGGCCAGTTAACTTCTTCCGGCCAGAGACCTCACACTACTTTGACAACACTTGTCTGTTCATGCTGCAGCTGGCTTGCATCCTGAATATGGTGCCCGGATGGAAGAGTCGTACAACACTTCGCATCTTCCTTTGCGTGAATGCGCAAAGCGATGACACACTTCGCAAGGAACGAAAGCTGGACCAACTCCTTCGCCAGCTCAGGATCATCGGCCAAATTAAAATAGTCACCTGGGAGAACATAATCGAGCTTCTCCCCGGAAGTGGCGCGTCTGCGCAAACAGAACCAGAAGCGGAAGTGGAAGTGCCGCCTCCTGTGACGTCAGAGCTTGCACCAACCGAAGCGGTGTCTTCCCTCGCGGGGCCCAGCTTCCCTGTCGACCTTCCATCAGCGTATGTCACAGGAATCAATCAGCTGGTCAAGGTGCAGTGCAGTAACACTGCCATAACCTTCTTGTACCTTCCGAAGGCGCCTGCGCAGGTGCGTCATCACCAGCTGTACCTGGACCAGCTTCGACTGCTGTCCGATGACCTGCCGCCCACAGTGTTTGTCAACGGCATCCACCCGGTCACCTCAACCACGCTCTGATGGCGGGCACAGTGCACTATGCAGCAGTATATCACAGAAAAGTCTACGGTGTAGTTAGTTATCAGGGATGAAAGATCTCCGCGATTTCGCAGATTTCCGCAATTTTGTTTTATATTTATATCTAATGTTAAACAAACCGGTAATATAATATATATATAATAAATATATATATATAATATTTATATAATATATATATTATTATATATATATTATTATGACAGCAATTGATTAGTCCGAATCCCATTCATATGACCTTAGATGTTGCTAGAACATCAAACCCAACAAGAAAGAGGGAGATATGGGCTATAACATAGTCACCACAAGGAGAGTTGAAAGCTGACTTCCCGTATTTTTCTGGGATTCCCTGACAGGGCGAATCCTGTGGGGGAAAATCTGCGTTTTCACTGAAATGTGTCATTAGCGGCAACGTCTGGGTCTGATTTCCACGTTTTTGGTTGGAGACCCACTTTCCAGTCCCCTGATTATATGTAGTGAGGTAGATGCGGAATGTGGCAAGGCAACACTACGCATTACGCTGGTTCCCTCCAAGACTGCTGGAGTTAGAGTAGTTGAAGGATAGATCCAGTGACTCACACGCAGCTGTCTGTGCCTAGTTCCACTAAAGACCACCAGGGGTGACACTGCAGGGTTCTGCATGGGGAGCCATTTTCCTCGTTTCCCGCAGCTGTCTGTGCCTAGTTCACTAAAGATCACCAGAGGCGACACTGCAGGGTTCTGAAGTAAGACACCAGGGGGAGCCTGGGAATCGCTGCTTGCGGTCAGCCAAGCTTCGGGTGTTGAACACCAGGGGGCATACTAGTATTGAAGTGAAGTCTCAGTACTCTGGGGACATGCATAACATACGGCACACCCATTTTTACCATTTTTTCAACACAAGACTCCCTCCACTCCTCTACATGCACACACTCACGTACATATCACTACCAATAAATAACCCCACCATCATGACACTGCAGGGTTCTGAAGTAAGACACCAGGGGGAGCCTGGGAATCGCTGCTTGCGGTCAGCCAAGCTTCGGGTGTTGAACACCAGGGGGCATACTAGTATTGAAGTGAAGTCTCAGTACTCTGGGGACATGCATAAAATACGGCACACTCATTTTTACCATTTTTTCAACACAAGACTCCCTCCACTCCTCTACATGCACACACTCACGTACATATCACTACCAATAAATAACCCCACCATCATGACTGCCACCCCCCCACCCCCACCGCCTTAACTATTTCTAGCCTATTGTCTTTTACTTCTCTGGTAAATGATATCGTTGAGATATACAACAAATATATAAATAAATGGTAAAATATGAATAATTAAAAACAACTTCTCGCCATGAATATCGCCATACTTTGCGACATGGCGTAAAACTCCCAAGTCGCTCAGTCACTAAACAAATAATTTTAAACCATTAAACCACCAAAATATTTTAAAGTAAATGTTAAATCCACTTGAGGTAATTCTCTTTAAAACTTGGACTATGCGGCTTTAAGTAAACGTTAAATCCACTTGAGCTAATTCTCTTTAAAACTGGGACTATGTGGCTTTATGTACACGTTAAAGCTAAGATTCCATATACACAGTATGCAGCATGCGAATGTGGCATGCAGCATAGATACCGATGCGATTTTCGGTCTTTCTACAAATTTGTGAAGAAAAGTCAACGTACCTGTTGTTTCCTATGGCTCATGGGGCAGCATTCACATTCGCACTCGCATTCATAACGATCGGTCCATGGGTCGATCCATTTCCCGCACTCGCATTCACAATCGCATTCGGACATATCGAAGCACGACTGTGCCTTTACTTGCTTTTACATTTTTTGCCGAATTTGCATACCGCATACCGGATACCACATATATGGAATCTTAGCTTTAACCCACTTGACCTAATTCTCTTTAAAACCGGTGTTCCAGTGATGGCCGTCCCTGGCGGAGCGCTTAGAACACGTGACCAAATCGAGCTACCGGTGTTCTGGCAGAGCAGCTGCTTCTTCTATGTGTGTAATGCTGAGATACAATATTTTTCCTAAGATGTTTTGCAGTTTTAATATGTTGCTAAATATATATATATTTTATAATCAGATTAGAAAAAAGCATTCCTGCACAGCAATCACAGGGTCCCTGCGTCGTGATGTGCGTCGCGCATGCTCCCAGAGTTGTACGGTGTGAGGTGTGTGCACATGCTCTCGAGTTGTACGGTGTGGGTGTGTGTGCGCATGCTCCCAGAGTTGTACGGTGTGGGGTGTGTGTGCGCATGCTCCCAGAGTTGTATGGTGTGGGTGTGTGTGCGCATGCTCCCAGAGTTGTACGGTGTGGGTGTGTGTGCACATGCTCTCGAGTTGTACGGTGTGGGTGTGTGTGCGCATGCTCCCAGAGTTGTACGGTGTGGGTGTGTGTGCATGCTCCCAGAGTTGTATGGTGTGGGTGTGTGTGTGCATGCTCCCAGAGTTGTACGGTGTGAGGTGTGTGCGCATGCTCACAGAGTTGTATGGTGTGGGGTGTGTGTGTGCATGCTCTCGAGTTGTACGGTGTGGGGTGTGTGCGCATGCTCCCAGAGTTGTACGGTGTGGCATGTGTGCACATGCTCACATAGTTGTACGGTGTGGGTGTGTGTGTGCATGCTCTCGAGTTGTACGGTGTGGGTGTGTGTGCGCATGCTCCCAGAGTTGTATGGTGTGGGTGTGTGCACGCATGCTGCCAGAGTTGTACGGTGTGGGTGTGTGTGCGCATACTCCCAGAGTTGTACGGTGTGGGGTGTGTCCGCATGCTCCCAGAGTTGTACGGTGTGGGTGTGTGTTCGCATGCTCTCGAGTTGTACGGTGTGGGTGTGTGTGCGCATGCTCCCAGAGTTGTACGGTGTGGGTGTGTGTGCGCATGCTCCAGGAGTTGTACGGTGTGGTCGTATGTGCGCATGCTCCCAGAGTTGTATGGTGTGGTTGTGTGTGCGCATGCTCCCAGAGTTGTACAGTGTGGGGTGTGTGCGCATGTTCTCAAGTTGTACAGTGTGGGTGTGTGTGCACATGCTCTCGAGTTGTACGGTGTGGGTCTGGGTGTGTGTGCGCATACTCCCAGAGTTGTATGGTATGAGGTGTGTGCACATGCTCTCGAGTTGTACGGTGTGGGTGTGCGCGCGCATGCTCCCAGAGTTGTACGGTGTGGGGTGTGTGCGCATACTCTCGAGTTGTACGGTGTGGGTGTGTGTGCGCATACTCTCGAGTTGTACGGTGTGGGTGTGTGTGCGCATGCTCACATAGTTATATGATGTGGTCGTGTGTGCGCATGCTGCCAGAGTTGTAAGGTGTGGGGTGTGTGCACATGCTGCCAGAGTTGTACGGTGTTGTCGTGTGTGCGCATGCTCCCAGAGTTGTATGGTGTGGGTGTGTGTGCGCATGCTTCCGAGTTGTATGGTGTGGGTGTGTGTCGCATACTTCCAGAGTTGTACGGTGTGGGTGTGTGTGCGCATACTTCCAGAGTTGTACGGTGTGGGGGTGGTTGCCCTTTCACGTGTAGTTTTGCTTTAACATTTCCATTAGGCAGATATGCCAAAGATAAATCTGTGAAGTCACATTGCTAGTTGCAATACAAATATATAAAATACATATACAGAAAAACCTCTATAAATCGACAGATCATGGGACCGACTTTAGATGGTCCATTTAGGGAGGTGGCAGGTTTAGGGAGTTTTATTTTATCATTACAAGGTATTGTATGGGCGATCGTTTGGGACCCAAATAAAGTGATCGATATAGGGGAGTGGTCGATCTGTGGAGGTGGTCAGTTAAAGAGGTTTTATTGTAATTCACTAAATCCAGGTGTTTTTTTGGTGGTTCTTGTTTTGTTATTGGGAAGTAGATGGTCCATTTGTTTACAAGTCACGTGACATGCACTATGCCAATAAAGGGTGCTGGTTCATTGCCTTATTAGGACACCATTCAGGGTCACACACTATTTAACAACAAAAATTGTTGGTACATTATTTGTTTAAGCAGAGGAAATTTCAGTCGCAGACGACTGGTCTTCCTCATTCCACTGCGCCTTGCCCTATCCTAGTAATGCCAAGCGTCTGGCTAGGAATTTGGTAAACAGTATATAATCAGTGTTGGGTTAATTGTGGTGCGACAACCTTGCAGTCCCACACACAAGTCCCTGGAGGTCACCTTCATGATGCTGTGCCATTAATTAAAATTAGTTTAAAGTCCTGTCGCGCATTCGGTTACTCCCCGGGAACTTATTTGCAGAGCAGAGCTATTTGTAGACTATTACTGTAAGTTTTGTGAGGTTGCATAATCAGATGGAAGCATACTATATATGTATATATAACTATAATAAGCTGGAAGATCCCAACTACTCCCCAGCCACTAATGCCTAGTACACACCTCCCGTTTACGATTCGCGCACTAAAACTCGCGACTCGACCTGACCCGCTTAAAACTGAAAACTGGCCGATTCATTTTTCGAATCGCGAATCGCAATCGTAATCGGCCCGTTTTAGCCCTAAAATGTAAGAGTTTTATATGTGAATTGCAATCGCTAGGTGTGCGCGGGGAGCGCACACCTAGCGATTTTTGTGCGCGAAACGGGCAGTTTTCGATCGTATATGGGAGGTGTGTGCGCACAAACGGTAGGTGTGTACCAGGCATAAGTCATCGGCTCGTTACGTCTATTCATTAGGTCATCTACTGATACGACCTCACCTCCCCATGTGGCTCCACTTACTCGCCCGTGCCTCAGCCGCCATTACGCTCACTCACTCTACTGCTGAAAAGTTATATGTATATATATATGTAGTGGTCTGCACTGACCTCTCGGGCAAGGAGCCACATAGACAGGTAGGCGTGGGTAGTGTGGTGACATCAGGAAGCCTAGGTGGTGTAATGGTTAGCACACTGGCCTGGAATGTAAAGAGATGTGGGTTCGAGTCCCGCTCTAGGCGCAATATTTCCCATTTTCATCACCCCTACGACACTGGTTGCCGTGACCATGATCCTGTACAAGCTACGTGCTGTATAGTTGGTGAACCTACCCTGTGTATGTAAGTGCGTTGCATTGCCTGCATGTATGTAATTGTAAGCATTAAAAGACTTACAATTCCAGGGGGACGAGTGTAGTAGTCTGCACTGATCTCTCGGGCAATGAGCGACATAGACAGGTAGGCGTGGGTAGTGTGGTGACATCAGGGAGCCTAGGTGGTGTAATGGTTAGCACAATGGCCTGGAATGCAAAGCGATGTGGGTTCGAGTCCCGTTCTATGTGCAATATTTCCCATTTTCATCACCCCCATAACATAAATTTTATATATATATATATATATATATGGGTCGTTCTAAGAACCTGGAAACTAAAAGTGAACACATTGCAAATAATAGCAGAAAACATTCCGAATAATAGGAGAATCCATATTCATATGAAGGTTTATATGTTGTGCTGTCAGAGTTGGATTTATTCTTTTTTTTCTCCACTTTTTGATCTTATACACATTGAGAAAGCTGTTAAAATTAACCGTGTAACATCCATTCATAACGTCATTTTAGCACACGTCCATAACATCCTTTTAACACACACAACAAATTCAAACAACATTTTTATTGATTACAGCGAAGCACACACATCTGTATCTTACAAGAAAAGAGTCTTAAGAAATGTTTGGGTAGACGCATGGTGTCGAGATGCAAATTTTCACTTTAGTACAAAATCATAAAAGCATATTTTGGATACATTTTGTGGGATACATTAAATACATGTATTATTGCTAACATACTTAATACACAGAGTCAACACTATTTGATTTAGTACCCCCCAAAAAAGAAACAAAATCATTAACAATGTTACATGGAAACTAAATATGTGGTACACCGTATCTGAGAACGACCGATATATTTGTGTTAAACCCACAAAAAACAACTAAATGTCTACCTAGATGTAATCCTAGATATCCAACTTACATACCGGTGCACTAATTCATAATTTTTGAAGCGGCAGCCCCTTCAGAATATTAAAACTCTGGCTGCGACAGGAAGCACCCTAACTTACTTAGGATAGCAATGGTGTATTGTACTTGGCTTCAATGACATACACACACACAAACGCTTATCTCCAAGCTTAGTCAAATATAGTAAAAGTTACTCTGAACTAAAAGAGTAGATTATAATTGCCAACTTTATATACTTTCTAAAAAAAAAGAAGAAAAACTGAATGGGGAAAAAAGGAAGTAACGGGCTAAAGTAGTATTTATCGTCCATAGGTAGTTCAAGTGCTTACGTAACATGCACATGCTCAAGGGCTTGTAGAGTTGAGTGCAGTGCATGCTGTTCAAAAGTAAAGCTTGTTTTATTTAATGATGCCTCTAGAGCATATTGATTTTTATCATCAGCTAATAGGCGTCAAACATTTGGTCATTCTGACATATTTCTTTGGAGGAAACCTGCTGCCGCCACCAGGGGTCTTTTATATGCACTTTCCCACATACAGGACAACACATACCACAGCCTTTATTGAACCAGTTGTGGACAACTGGTTCGCTGGTTGTTCACTGCACTACATGTGCGTGTAGGGGAGTCAGCAATATAAACATCAACCTCTGTAATACCCCAGTCACACTACTGCTTGCGACCACAAAAAAGGGTTAGTCATAAAGAGGTCGCAAAGTGATCCTCAGTAGTCACCGACATCTTTGCGACCAATTTTGTCGCAAAGAGGTTGCAGCTACTGCACTAAAATTCTTGTCACCAAAATGGTCACCCAGAGGTCGGTGACCATTGCTTTGATCGCAAGGAGGTCGCCGGTGACTGTGGGTTCTTTGTTCCAAAGTTGTCGAAAGCCGTAGTGTGACTGGGGCTTTAGGAACACTCACAGTGGCTGATTAATATTAATTACGGCTTGTTATATAATTCATTTCAACTCAAAGAACTGGAATCAGAGACGTGTTCCACAAAAGTTTGCTTCATATTTTTTTTTAGTAAAATATTGTCTAAACTTTCGAAACATTGCAGGATCTAAGTGTTGTTAGTGAAACCAGAAAAAAAGCCTTTGAACCAACTTTCTTAAAAAATATATAGAAATCTACTTAAGGCCCAACAGTAATGCTTATGATTAATATTAATTATGGATTGTTATATCATTCATTCCAACTGCGAATAACACAACTAACCCTTTGGAACGAATACTTAAAAAAAGAAAATGTTGATATTAAGTTTCTTGATATAATTGTCTATTTTGAAACTTCCCACAATGTTAGAAATATCGTCCCTGCTCTTAGTCTTACACATGTCGTTTGTTATTGCGATTCAAATGCAAAATTATATTTTTGTGAGGGGTGACACTGTTGTATTAAATACAAAGCACCATTGTGATAGATTTATATTCTCACATGAATGGTCTAGCGGTCTGCACTGACATGTTCTCTAGCTTTTATCCAATGAGATGAATATGTGTCCATGAAGAGATTAAGATGTACAGTGCACTTTCATCTAGAATTTGTTTACAACTTGCTGTATGTAGCAAGTTGTAAACAGGTGTGGAATAGGATAGTGTAGAACCTTAATTCAATCAACGCGTTTCTACATGTAGATATTTATATTTTATATTCCCCAATACATGCCAATGTATACACCTACAAATATTCTATGTATGTATGTATATAAATATCTGGGTCATTCTCAGAAACTGGGTACCACTTTTGTGACATGGAAAGCAAAAGTGAAAATATTCGACTTAATAGCAGAAAGTATTCGACATAATAGCAGAAAACATTCTAAATAATAGCCAGAATCCATATTCATATGAAGGTTTCTACATTGTGCATATGTCAGAGTTGAAGTTTTTTGTTCAATTTTTTATTTTGATCTTATACAAATTGAGAAAGCTGTTAAAATTACCCGTGTAGCATCTGTACATAACATCATTTTAACACACAACAAATTCTAACAAGATTTGATTGATTACAGTTCAGCAAAAAAAGATTGTTTTATGAGAAAAAAAAGTTGAAAAAAACTTTTGGGTAGACACATGGTGTCGACATGCAAATTTTCATATTTTCCCTTTAGCACAAAATCATATAAGCATATTAATACATGGGATAGATTAAATACATGTAGTATTGCTAACATGCTTAATACACAGAGTCAACAATAACTATTTGACTTACTACCTCCCAAAAGAAGGCAAAATCATCAAGAATGTAACATGGAAACCAAAAATGTGGTACACAGTTTCTGAGAATGACCCATGTACATAGACATAGAGATAAGGCGATATCATAGAATGATGTACTTGTGACCTCAAACATGGTCTGTGTATATTGTAGATGCATTGTTAGCGAGTAGAATGCTTTAGTTGGTAGGTTTTTTTGTTGGAGAGAAAGTTCAATTGTCGTTGGTATGGATAACTAGACTTTTATTTATCGAGTAATACAAATGCATTCAAATTTTAATTGGAAAGTTAAATTAGATATCATTGTTTGTCTGACTCTTGGAGCAGCATCAGCCAAGCACTGGCATCTGTCACTTTTGTTGTGACCTTGACCTATATTCCGTCAGGAATGTTCCTTGGAATGGAATATTCGAAAAAGAGACCTAACTTGAGGCAGTTTTACAGAGTAGCTTTGCAATAGTGTATTAGATTTGTTAAATTCAGGGATTTGAAATAATTTCCGATGTTGAGCGGTTACCGGTTTTCTTGGTCATATGGGATGTTTTCCCATGGTGTTTAGCTTTGAAGATATTTACAGACAATCAGGTTTCTGAGTATATAGAGTATGAGTTGATAGAGGCGACTCTTATCATTGGTAATTAACAACACTGTGATTAAAAGATTGGCAGGTAGGAGCGTGGAGAATTTTATGGTAAAGAAGGTTCATAGCTGCGTTGCCAGGTTTCGCACTGGTTACCACCACTGCCATTACAATTTAGGCAGCGTGTTGTGATATAATAAACCAGGGGGTGAATATAACCCGGCGACACTCCAAATGTGAAGAATAAAATGGGGACCAATCTAACCCATGGACAGACTCCAACTGTGAAGAATAAAATTGGTGGAGAATATAACCCAGAGACACTCCAACTGTGACAAATAAAATGGGGGGAGAATATAACCCATGAGAACAATCCAGTTGTGAAAAATAAAATGGGAGAGAATATAACCCAGCGATACTCCAACTGTGACGAATATAAAATGGGGGAGAATATAACCCATGGGCACGATCCAATTGCAAAGAATAAAATGGGGGAGAATATAACCAGCAACACTCCAACTGTGAAGAATTAAATGGTGGAGAAAATAACCCAGCAACACTCCAACTGTGAAGAATAAAATTGGGGAGAATATAACCCAGTGACACTCCAACTGTGAAGAATAAAATTGGGGCAAATATAACCCAGTGACACTCCAACTGTGAAGAATAAAATGGGAGAGAATATAACCCAGTGACACTCCAACTGTGAAGAATAAAATGGGAGAGAATATAACCCAGTGACACTCCAACTGTGAAGAATAAAATGGAGGAGAATATAACCCAGTGACACTCCAACCGTGAAGAATAAAATGGGAGAGAATATAACCCAGTGACACTCCAACTGTGAAGAATAAAATGGGAGAGAATATAACCCAGTGACACTCCAACTGTGAAGAATAAAATGGGAGAGAATATAACCCAGTGACACTCCAACTGTGAAGAATAAAATGGGGGAGAATATAACCCAGTGACACTCCAACTGTGAAGAATAAAATGGAGGAGAATATAACCCAGTGACACTCCAACCGTGAAGAATAAAATTGGAGCAAATACAACCCAGTGACACTCCAACTGTGAAGAATAAAATGGGGGAGAATATAACCCAGTGACACTCCAACTGTGAAGAATAAAATTGGAGCAAATACAACCCAGCGACACTCCAACTGTGAAGAAAATGGGGGAGAATATAACCCAGTGACACTCCAACTGTGAAGAAGAAAATTGGAGCAAATACAACCCAGCGACATTCCAACTGTGAAGAATAAAATGGGGGAGAATATAACCCAGTGACACTCCAACTGTGAAGAATAAAATTGGAGCAAATACAACCCAGCGACACTCCAACTGTGAAGACAATTGGGGAGAATATAACCAGGTGGGCACAATCCAACTGTGAAAAAAAACTGAGCCATTAATCAAAGAGTTCATAATGAGTTTATTATGGTAGCGGTGGGAACTTTAAATAAAGTGTGTGTGTGGGGGTGGTTGTAGTGATATAAACTAGGGGCAGACAGCCGGAACCACCTGGGGCCCGGCATGCATCTGTGAACAGCAACAAGCACCATTCCTACACGGCACTCATGTTCACAGCAGGTATTTGATAACTAGCACCTTCCTCCGTCCCTCCATTCTTCCCTCCTTCCCTCCTTCCTTCCTTCCCTCCCTCCTTCCTGCACCAGCCATTCCCTCTCACCCTTCTACCTCTCCCTCCCGCTTTCCTTCTCTCCTAACCTCTCCCTCCTTCCTGCTCCACCCCATCCCTCCCACCCCTCTACATCTCCCTCATTCCTTCACTCCCGTCCACCCCTATCCCTTCTCCCTCCCTACCTCTCCCTCCCTACCTCTCCCTCCATCGCTTCCACTCTTCTCCCTCCTTCCTTCCCTCCCTGCCCCATCCTCCAACCCGTCTTCCTCCTCCCTCCCCTATCTCACACTCTCTCCCTCCTTCCTTCCTTCCCCCTTTTCTGCCTGCCTGCCTGCCTCCTCCACCAACCCCCTCTCACTGTTAGTGTTAGAGTTACTGTTTTTACAGTAATGCAAGCTGCGTTTTCATACTATGACATCACTAGTTAATTCAAAGGTGGGCTAGCCTGACTACGGCCACTCTAAATCTGAATGAGAACAAAGTAACAAGTAACACACTACAGCCCCGTTCACACATACACGTTAACCTGGTTTAACTAAACTGGTTTAATTAATCCAGTGTAAAACATGTGTGTGAATGTGGTGCTAAATCAGTTTAGCGCTAAGTCAACTCAACTAGTTTACTTCATGTAAACCAGTATGTGAGGTGGATTAGTTAAACCAGTGTAACGCAGTACATGTGTTCACGGCTTAAGAGTGTGGCATGGAGAGTGGACTGGTTTTGTCCCGAAGTGTCTTTCTGGTCATTGATTTATAAAAGATGATTATTAACATTTTGTTGTCATGGATACTATAAGAGTTTCCCAAAGGATTCATTCTATTAGTTCATTTGTATAATCGTGTATTTGAAGCCATTGTTCTATGCCATATATCAAAACTTAATGTTTCACAGAATATGGAGATATCAAATATAAATGTGTCACAGAATATGGAGATATCAAAGGTAAATGTGTCACAGAATATGGAGATATCAAAGCTAAATGAATCATAGAATATGGAGATATCAAAGCTAATTTTGTCACAGAATATGGAGATATCAAAGCTAAATGTGTCACAGAATATGGAGATATCAAAGATAAATGTATCATAGTATATGGAGATATCAGAGCTAATTTTGTCATAGAATATGGAGATATCAAAGGTAAATGTGTCACAGAATATGATATATCAAAGATAATTGTGTCACAGAATATGCAGATATCATAGCTAAATGTATCATAGTATATGGAGATATCAGAGCTAATTTTATCATATAATATGGAGATATCAAAGCTAATTTTGTCACAGAATATGGAGATATCAAAGCTGAATGTGTCACAGAATATGGAGATATCAAAGCTAAATGTGTCACATAATATGGAGATATCAAAAATGAATGTGTCACAGAATATGGAGATATCAAAGCTAAACGGGTCACAGAATATGGAGATATCAAAGCTAAACGGGTCACAAAATATGGAGATATCAAAGCTAATTGTGTCACAGAATATGGAGATATCATAGCTAAATGTATCATAGTATATGGAGATATCAGACCTAGTTTTGTCATAGAATATGGAGATATCAAAGCTAAATGTGTCACAGAATATGGAGATATCAAAGCTAAATGTGTCACAGAATATGGAGATATCAAAGTTAAGGTTCCGCCACAAATATTGCTAATATTGATGTATTTAGCCAAGAAAGGGTTAATAGCAATTTGCTTCAAAAAGATGTTGCCCTTGATATTAAAATTGTCTAAAGATCAGAAAGAAATAATACTAGCAAATCTTGGATCATAATCGTCGCAAGATCTATTAGGTGGACAGACTGAAATGCATATTAAATTGATTGTTATAATCTACATTACTTTAATTTGAAGTAACTTTTATTTTAAATGACTAAGCTTTGAGATATTTGAATTAGAAACACGTAAAGTTAGTTTTGGCAAGCACGCCAAAACTCTGATACCATAGGCTTTCGCAGGAACAGGTTTAATTAAATTACCTCTATATGGTGACAAATTAATATGTGGTGACACGTAATAAGTGCATCAGTGTCTAAGATAGATGCGTAGAATCATTTCTAGATAATTGTTTTGGTTTTGAAAATGTTAAGCTTCATCGGACTATGCACCTTTAAGTTATAACGAGAACTTGTAAGGAAACGACATTGCAGTCATGTCGCTGTGTCTGTTATGTGTTTAAAAAAAAAATGCAAGACCTTTCCGTGTGTTTGTTTTGCACAAATCTGAGACATGGAACCAATTAGATTCAGGGTTCGCACGGGGCCTCAAAAGTCTTGAAAAGTCTTGAACTTCATTTGCCCCATTTCAAAGCCTTGAAGTTAACCTATTTTGGGTAATTAGTCTTGAAAAGCCTTGAATTCCATTTAATGGTTCCCACTGATCTAAATTAGTCTGAAATCGTCATTCGCCATTTTTTTCTCTCCTGAAATCCAAATGAAAATAGTCTTGAATTCCTATCAAAAACAGCCTTGAAAACCAGCAATGTTAGGAACTCAGAGCACACTGGTCCTGTTTCGTATCTGCGTCTGTCTTATCATTATTGTTGCAGAGTAGCTCAGGTGTGCTGTTTTACTGAAAAATCTCTAGGAATTAACTGTTGTCTTAAAGTTGCAGAGTCCGATGTTTTTGAGGTTCTGTCATTTCTTTTCTGAGATGAATATATTAAATTAATTGTTATAATTCACATTACTTTTAATTTGAAGTAACTTCTATTTTGAATGGCTAACTTTGAAGATATTTGAAGTGCAAACACAAATTAATTTTGGCAAGCATGCCAAAACTCTGACGCCATAGGCTTCTGCAGAAATAGGCTTTATTAAATTGACTCAGTATTCCTTTATATGTGGTGACAGATGTTTAATAAGTGCACCAATATCTAAGTTAGATCGGTAGAATCAAATCAAGATCATTGCTTTGGTTTTGAAAATGTTAGCTTCATCGGACTATGCAGCTTTAATTTAAGTTATTGTATAATCATATCTCAAAGAAACTTGATTCTGGTCGAATTCCATTTGAGTGTTCACTGTATGTTATTGTTAAGATAATAAGAAGTTACGTATGACTACCTATGTACGTATGCATACACATATGGGCATATACAGTAAAACCTCTCTAAATCGACCGATCGTGGGACTGACTTAAAGTGGTCCATTTAGGGAGGTGGTCGGTTTAGAGAGTTAAAATATCCTTACAATGGTATTCTTGGGACCCAAATAAAGCGGTCGATCTGTGGAGGGGTCGGTATAGAGAGGTTTTACTGTATATATATACATAAATATATCTACTTGTATATTTATGTATACAGTAAAACCTCTCTAAATCGACCGACCGTGGGACCGACTTAAAGTGGTCCATTTAGGGAGGTGGTCGGTTTAGAGAGTTAGAATATCCTTACAATGGTATTGTTGGGACCCAAATAAAGCGATCGATATAGGGGAGTGGTCGATCTGTGGAGGGGTACAGCCCTGATAAAGATGGCAATAACAACATTAATTAGGGAATTCACACATATGTACAACTTAATAATTAAAACAGGCATCTTCCCCGATTCGTGGAAAGTAGCTACAGTCACCCCAATCCCCAAGACCAAAGATACTGCAGTGAACTGCGACCAATTTCAATCCTCCCACTTTCAGGAAAAATTAGTGAACAGATTATACATGACCAAGTTTTACTCTATATATATACATAAATATGTACATCTATATATATATATACACATATGTACATCTATATATGTACATAAATATACCTACATGCATATTTATGTATATCTATACATATACATACATGTATATTTATGTATACAGTAAAACCTCTCTACACCGACCCCTCCACAGATCGACCACTCCCCTATATCGACTGCTTTATGTGGATCCCAGCAATACCATTGTAAGAATATGCTACTTCTCTAAACCTCCCACCTCCCTAAATGGACCACTTAAAGTCGGACCCATGGTCGGTCGATTTAGAGAGGTTTTACTGTAGTTGGATATGTTTATACATTTACTTATGCAAGTATAAATATGAATGGAAGTCAAGGTTCCGTCACAAATATTGCTAATATTGATGTATTTAGCCAAGAAAGGGATAATAGCAATTGAACACATTTGCTGTTCAAAAGGATGTTGCTCTTGATATTACAATTGTCTAAAGATCAGAAAGAAATAATACTAGCAAATCTTGGATCATAATCGTCGCAAGATCTATTAGGTTTGGGACAAAAACAAATACAAAAACATTATATTTCATATATATATATCACTAATTCACAATCTCTATATGTAAAACAAATTGTATATTTATTATTGAAGGGTTTATTTTAATAGAAAATGGTGATTCTGTTTATGCTATTAAGTGTCATGAATGTATTCCAATTATCCTGTCTATCCTGCTTGCTTTTAAGCGTTTTCTGACGCTTTAACGTTTTCGTTATCCTGTTTATTTTATCCTAATTTATTTTATTTTACTTAGGTCTGGTTTAATATTGCCAATAAAACACTGAGACCAACATTCGCGTTAGTCACCTCCCTGTTGCTTTATCACCAATGTGATGGTTTGTTTGTTGTTGTTTTACGTCCTAGCAACATCTAAGGTCATATCAGGACGGGTACTTCTGACAGTGCGCACTCATGGCAACTTTATAGTGCTGTCCCGCTGGGAGAACAGGCCACCAGCACCATGACCTGATATCCCACTCAGTCACATTATCCTGACACTGAGCCAACCAGTCCTTGCCCTATCCTAATAATGTCGAGCGCCTGTCTAGGAAGCGACAAGTATCAATTTTTAAGTCATTGGTTTGACTCGACCAGGGTTCGAACCCACGATTTGCGAACATGGAAGATAGACGCTCCAACTCCAATGTGATGGAAATAACCTCAGGGTTTTGCAATCTAATGTATTAAATATATTTTTCAAATATTTATCTATCGTACCCCCTACTTTGGAGTTGAATAATTGATTAAACCATATACAGTAAAACCTCTCTAAATCGACCGACCATGGAATCGACTTTAAATCGTCCATTTAGGGAGGTGGTCGGTTTAGGGGAGTTTTTAAATATCATTACAATGGTATTGCATGGGCGATCGTTTGGGACCCAAATAATGCGATCGATATAGGGAGTGGTCGATTTGTGGAGGTGGTTAGTTATAGAGGTTTTACTGTTGATTAATACACATTAAATGTCGAATCGAGAGCTTTCCGTTGCCACCATGTCAATAACCACAAGGTTTTGCAATTTAATGTATTAAATATATTGGTTAATTACTTATCTATCGTACCCCGCGACTTTTGATTTGAATAATTGATTTAAATCATGTAGATTAATACGCTTTAAAAGTCGAATCGAGAGCTTTCTGTTGCCACCATTTTGTTTTTTTGTAGTTAGTTTTTATTTTTGCATTCTCCCAATTTCTGCCAATACAAAACTGTATGTTGGATTCAGTGACTCCATACCTTGTTTAAATCTGCGTAGTCCGATGATAACATCAACTTTCAAAACCGGAACAATTATCTAGATTTGATTCTACATATC
Organism: Branchipolynoe longqiensis; assembly: GCA_030323885.1. NCBI lineage: Eukaryota > Metazoa > Annelida > Polychaeta > Phyllodocida > Polynoidae > Branchipolynoe > Branchipolynoe longqiensis. The sequence continues at coordinate 5,038,499 of CM059200.1, forward strand.
CAACTTAAATACTGGTGCGTTTAGCAAACATTTGTCACCACATAGAACGGAGTCCCGAGCCAATTTAATAGAACTTGTTACTGTAAAACTTATGGTGTCAGAGTTTGACAACATGGCAAATTAATTTGACATGTTTGCACTTCAAATATCTCAAAGGTTTACTTTAAGTTAAAGTTGCATAGACTAATGGTTTTGAGTTTCTGAAATTTTCTGAGATAAATACATTAGGTTGATTGTCATTGTTTATCTTACTTTAGCTTGAAGTAACTTTTATTTTAAGTGGCTAATCTTTTAGATATTTGAAGTGGAACCATGCAAAATTAATTTTGGCAAGCTTGTCAAAACTCTGACCCCATAGGCTTCTGCAGTAACAGGTTCTATTCAATTGCCTCAGTATTCCCTTCTATGTGGTGACAAATGTTTAATAAGTGCACCAGTATCTAAGTTAGATATGTAGAATCAAATTTAGATAATTGTTTTGGTTTTGAAAATTTGATATTTTCATTGGACTATGCAGCTTTAAAGTAAGGTAGATCAATCAATCTAATATATTTATCTAAAAAAAATGACAAAAATTAAAAACCATCGGACTATGCAACTTTAAGGCGATTCATACCAGGGCAGTTTTTGTCAGATTTAGACTGGGTTGTCATTCACCTCTAGTATAGGTAGGTATAAATCTTTCATCTACAAGGTGACTTACGTGTGCTACATCTACAGTCCCACTCCTATCTACACAGGCAGAACAAAACAAACACATGAACCACGAGGCTATTTAAGTTCAAAATTCAAAATCTTTATTTGACCCGAATGTGTACAATAAATATTTGGCAAAATTGCACTGGATTTGTATTACGTGGAGTTTGCATTAACGAAGCAGTCACAGTTCAGTGTTTAATGGCACTGCTTATTTCTGGAAGCACTGGAATTTATTGGTATCAGATCTGGCACTACTATTAGGCATCTGAATTTATACAAGGAGCAGACAACATGTGATATAACCAGGCACCCATGGAGAATCAACAACGGATATGTTATATAAGCAGGCACCCACCGAGAACCAGCAATGGATATGTTATATAACCAGGCACCTGTGGAGATTCTACAACGGATATGTTATATAACCAGGCACCCACCGAGAACCAGCAATGGATATGTTATATAACCAGACACCTGTGGAGAATCAACAACGGATATGTTATATAACCAGGCACCCACGGAGACCCAGCAATGGATGTTATATAACCAGGCACCTGTGGAGATTCAACAACAGATATGTTATATAACCAGGCACCCGCGGAGAACCAGCAATGGATATGTTATATAACCAGGCACCCGTGGAGAACCAGCAATGGATATGTTATATAACCAGGCACCCGTGGAGAACCAGCAATGGATATGTTATATAACCAGGCACCCGTGGAGAACCAGCAATGGATATGTTATATAACAAGGCACCCGCGGAGAACCAGCAATGGATATGTTATATAACCAGGCACCCACGGAGAACCAGCAAAGGATTCAATTCAATAAAGTTTATTTCAACATCATCATTATATACAGTTACAATTTCGATGAAACTTATTTACAGTGGATGAAGAAAAGGAGATAACCTAACAAGCTTAAAAGAGCACCTATATATCAAGGTAACCAAGTTCGCAACAAACTCTCCGCCAAAACAAGGAATGCAACAATCTACTTGCAATTTTAATCTAGATTACAGGTTGAGAACCTAACATAGACATACATTAATAAATATTCCTGATCAGACAATAAGAGTTGAGAACAGACTTTAACAAATTTATTTTTTGAGTGATGAATTTATTTACCCTGCTCATAATGGATAAGTTTGTTAATATTTTTGTTTTCTTGCTTCCTGTTTATGGCTCGTTTCTGTTTGTTGATTGCAAACAGTCCAAAATCCAGCTTTTACTATATTTAGTGTTAATCCATTTAAACATCATCTGTATTTCTAGGTTACATTATTTTTTAGTAGTTTCTTAAACACTGATATGTTTTCTGCATTTCCTGTTGCAGCTGGCAGTTTATTCCAAATATTGGCACTAATAAAAACATAGTCCCAAACCACTCCCCTTTCTCCCTTTAGCCCCGCACAACTACCCCTGGAAAAAAGGCAAAATAAATAACTACCAAAATATAAACCTCCACCCTGTAACAATTGATTGAACTAATAAAACATATACAAGCGACAAGGCTATAGTTGACCATTGACAATTTAAATGAATCATGCAATCATTGTCTGCATAATCCCAAATCCACTTCTAACTGTAACAGCAAGTCAGAACAGTACTAACTGTAACAGCAAGTCAGAACGGTACTAACTGTAACAGCAAGTCAGAACAGTACTAACTGTAACAGCAAGTCAGAACGGTACTAACTGTAACAGCAAGTCAGAATGGTACTAACTGTTACAGCAAGTCAGAACGGTACTAACTGTAACAGCAAGTCAGAACAGTACTAACTGTAACAGCAAGTCAGAACGGTACTAACTGTAACAGCAAGTCAGAACAGTACTCACTGTAACAGCAAGTCAGAACAGTACTCACTGTAACAGCAAGTCAGAACAGTACTCACTGTAACAGCAAGTCAGAACAGTACTCACTGTAACAGCAAGTCAGAACAGTACTCACTGTAACAGCAAGTCAGAACAGTACTCACTGTAACAGCAAGTCAGAACAGTACTAACTGTAACAGCAAGACAGAACAGTACTAACTGTAACAGCAAGTTAGAACAGTACTAACTGTAACAGCAAGTCAGAACAGTACTAACTGTAGCAGCAAGTCAGAACAGTACTAACTGTAACAGCAAGTCAGAACAGTACTAACTGTAGCAGCAAGTCAGAACAGTACTAACTGTAACAGCAAGTCAGGACAGTATGTGGTGAATCTTTTATCTGGGACACAAGACACGTGAAACTCGGGAATCACAGTCCCATCAGGGTTCACTGATAACAGAGCAGAAAGCTTTAAAGCACCGGGAAGGGTGGCTAGAATACTTTAATAGATAGTGTGCTGAAAACAATGCACTACTACTGCTACGCATGTGGACATTTAGGCCCTACTTGTGGAAAGCACCAATAGCAGTATAACTACTTCAGTCAGGTTCCCCATTGCTACACAATGGCCCTCGTTTTAAATTTGAATAGAAGGGGTTGGGGGCGGGTGGTGTTGGAGGGGAGGGGAGCAGTTGTGGCTCCCTAAAGCCGTGTTTACACGGGCAATTGTGAAGCGAATTAGGCAAATCGATTTATATGAAGCGGTGTAGTGGCGCGTTTACACAGACCGAGTTTGAAAGTGTTTTGGTGCCGGCAACCAGCAGCCTTAGTGTTCCGCCTGTAGCCGGCAAGCACTGCTATTTGTTTAGTTTACACTCGGCGATTCGACGCCGATGTAGCTGCTACGTTAATATCGCTTGTAATTTAAGGTTAATTTAATTAAATTTCATTATTTGAGTATGTAATTTTGTTAAATATGATCGCATTCAATCGATTTCGGCCTAATCGGTCCCTAACACTGCCGGGCACCAGCGATTAGTTACAGTTGCGCATGTAACCGGCGAGTACTGCTATTTGTTTAGTTTACAGTCGTCGATTCACAATATGATTAACGACGCCAATGTAGCGGCTATGTTAATATCGCTTGGAATTTAGGGTTAATTTAATTAAATTTCATTATTTGAGTGTGTAATTCTGTTAAATATGATCGCATTCAATAGATTTCGGCCTAATCGGTCCCTAACACTGCCGGGTACCAGTGAATAACTACAGCTGAGCCTGTAGCCAGCGAGCACCGCTATTTTACACTATCGCTGCCCGGGAACCAGCTTAATCGCTTCATATAAACCACCTGGCAAGGTGGTTTACATAAAGTGAATCATATGAAGCGAATCAGCCCTAATCCGCTTCAGGGGCGTGTTTACACGGCGAATGTGAGGCGAACTAGGCAAGGCGATTTCGATATGAAGCGATTTAACTCTCCTGTGTAAACACGGCTTAAGGTTATTAAAGAATTAAAAGTAATATTATTACGGTTGCATAGTTCGATACAAGCATCAAGCTATTATGTTTATCTTTAAAAAATGACAGAAACTCAAAACCACCGAACTATGCCAAATTTAGAAAAACAAATTTCAGCTTTTTATTTTTCCAGTATTTTTTCATTCCATTTGACACACACTTATGTAACTTACAATTGGATATAATCACCCCCGTGCCTTAGGCCATAGTAACACTATGGCTTGCGACCACTTGCAAGCACTTTGCAACCAAAAAACGGCGACCTCCTTGTGACCAAAACAAACAAAAAAGGCGGGAAAACAATGGTCATCAATCAGTCGCTGACCGGTCACCGACCTCCAGGCGACCATTTCAGTCACAAGGAGGTTGCAGGTTCTGCACCAAAAACTTCCTCACGACCAAAATGATCGCAGAGAGGTCGTGGACCACTTTCAGCAGTCGCCAACCGGTCACTGACCAGTACTCAGCCTTAAGCTTTGGTCGCAAACTTGTCACAAGGCATATTACGTCTGACGGGGCATTACACACTTACACTATGATACATTTGATAACAATAGTGCCATTCCTAGAAATTTAGGATTTTTGCCAATCTGGATAAGTGTCTACTAGCCAGAGTAATCTACAAATCCAGGTGAAGTGGCATATATACTCATCATGTCTTACTACTCTTAATTGGTTCAAGTAAATAATATCAATTGGCCAAGACAACCAGTGCGTTGCGCACGATTAACAGAACACGACGGATGTGTGTGCGAAACTATAATTGCAACTTTTCTTTCTGCAGGTCAGAGTAATATACATGATATATATCTGGATAATAGAGAAGGGACAGCCGGTGGCTATTTATGCATTTATGTTATAAGCAGCGGCCTAGGAGTGGGTATCAGTGATCTCCGACAAAAAATATGGAAATCCGACCACGAACCAACAGCTAACTTCCGCGAAAACGCAGATTTTTCTCCCATAGAATTAGCACTGTCAGGGAATCGCGGAAAATGCTGCAAGTCAGGTTTCAACTGTCCTAGTGGCTGTACGTATTATCGCTCATACCTGACCCTTTCTTGTGTTTTATTAGTTACTACGCAGTCCGGTTTCTGAAACAGCTGAACCACCCAGGGTTTTATATTCTAACAACATCTTAGGTCATAGAAGAAAATCGCGGAAATCCGTGGAGATCTTTCATCCCTGGGGTATGAGAGCAGGACTGTTGTATTTTTTATCAGGTGCAAAACAGCCACATGCTAAGTGCCAACTGCCAAGCCTGAAGAACAGTAGATAAAGGATTCACACGGTACTCGCAGTCGCAGTACACGGGTGAATACCAACCCTATATAAAAACGGTCGAAAAAACGGGTTAATGAATTGAATCTAAGAAGCAACAATTATTCTTTACATATGTCTTATTGGTAGCCCGCAACCTTTGAGTTGAAAAATATAATTAAATATCTAGTTTAATAAGATTTAAAACTGAAATCGACGCCGTTCTGTGGCCGCCATCTTGTCTTTTTGCATTCTCTCCCATTTCACCAAATCTGTGCCTATATGGGTAGGCATTTGATACTGGAGCCACAGTTTCTACTTCATGTTCCATACTAAACCTATTTTCGCCCGTATTTACACTACGTTGTCCTTCACCCGTGTACTACAAGTACCGGGTGAATTTTTATCTAGAAGAACAGGAGCAGCTATCTGCATAGAGGGGGTGTAATGACGTCGCGAGACAACTTCCGGTGGACATATTGGATTACATATGTGAAATAGCGAATGGTAGACAGGAAGTGTGAACACTTATTTGTCTATAAAAGGCTTGCAACTGTTTACATTGTGTTTATTTCCCGATTTGTTGGTTTATTTGTAACTGTTTTGAGCAGTTTGGCCTCAAAAGTTGGGGGAAAAGGGTTTTTTGAAGGAGGTGAAGTATTTTCTTAATCATGTAGCCTCACATCATTGCTAAAGTGCAGTATGTTGACACATTGAAAGCTCTGTCAAAGAATTAGAAATGTTCGGGCAGTACCCGCTAGGTGGCGCCACATACTTCGGCAGCCGCCGACTAGGTAGGCCCAGTGGTGGGCGTAGTGTTCTTGGTATAAGACAGGGGGAGCCATAGGTGACATTAAGGGTAATCCAAGATGGCTGACTGCTGAGTGTTGACGTCACCAGCACTTCCTCTATCGGCGTCGTTCTCTGAAACTGGGCACTAAGTTGTGTCATGGAAACCAAAGTGAAGACCTTCCAAATAATAGTCGAAAATCTTCCCAAATAATAGCAGAATCCATGCACATGTTGTGCATATGTCCGAATTGAAAAGAAAATGTTATTTCACTTTTCGATTTTATTTTTTTAATATCACTCATGTAACTAGGAAATCCAACCCACATCCAGAACATCATGTTAGTTTGTTGTTGTTTTATGTCCTAGCAACATCTAAGGCTGCCCCACTGGGCAATCAGGCCACCGGCACCATGACCCGATATCCCACTCAGTCACATTATCCTTACACTGAGCTAACCAGTCCTTGCCCTATCCTAATAATGCCGAGCCCCAGGCTAGAAAGCGACAAGTATCAATTGACTGAGTGGGATATCAGGTCATGGTGCTGGTGGCCTGGTCTTCCAGTTGGGCAGCACTATAAAGTCGCCATGAGTGCGAACTGTCACAAGTCGGTACCCTTCCTGATATGACCTTAGATGTTGCTAGGACGTAAAACAACAACAAACAAAATATACTTTAAGGCTGCATATAGTGTGAGGAAAGCATCAAATTGTCATTACTAAAACACTTCTCTACATTTCATCCTACATATCCAACTTAAATAGTGTTGCACTTATTAACTTATTAAGCATTTGTTGTATACAATGGAATACCAAGTCAATTCAACTGTTAACACCGAAGCCTATGGTGTCTGAATTGTGATGTGCATGCCAAAATTAATTTTCCATATTTTCACTTCACTTATCTTCAAAGTTAGCCATTTATAACAAAAGCAACTTAAAAGTAACTTAGCAGTAGGGTAGCATTTAACCATAAATCTTACATATGTGTCTAAAAAAATAGATAAATTCAAAAACCATCAAACTATGCAGCTTTAAAGCTACATTCACAGGCTCAATAGGTGACACTAGCTGAATCGTTGTATACTACATAATATAGCATGGCAATATAGCATCATGGGTAGCCGCTTTATAATATATAGCAAGATAATACAAAACACACACTTTATTTAGATGAATCACAAGTTAACGCTAAAGTAACCTTGTTTCGGTATCTGTGGCGGAGTGGTTAGAGTGTCTGACCTTTTTCTAGGTCAGACTCCTAATCTGAGGGTCGGCGGTTCGATTTCCCGTGCCCCCAGCTCTGCCAATTTGGATTTCCACCGCTGTGTATAACTTACAGCGTCATCAAAGGCCGGTTGCTCTCATACCATGTCTATGTGGTGTGGGAGGTTAAAAATCCCTTGGGTCGGTAAAAGTGTAGGCTCGGGCTTTCTATCGACCAGCAGTGGAATGAGGAAGACCAGTCGTCTATGACTGAAATTTCCCCTGCTTAAACAACTAATGGACCCCAACATTTTTTTTTTTTTTAAACCAGGGCAAGATTAAATATAATTGATTAAACAAAGCTAACCATGCTTATTCATAGTTCATGCTATAACTCACATGCAATTGAATAATGATCAGGGGCCACGCTTCCATATAGGTATGCAGGTATGCAGCTGTGTACCACATTTTTTTACGTGAGGAATATACTACTTATGCAAATATTATTCATGTATGTAATTCTCCGGCCTTGTTATTATATTGTTCTATTCTTTGCATCTACTCCTGTAACCTCCTTTTGATATGTTCTTGGGTAAGTTAGGTTTGTGGAGGTGGGAGCGCAGCCTGGAGAGCTGGAGGTCTGCCTTCAAGCAGCTCCCCTAATTCCCCTCCTGCCCTCCAGGTGGCGCCTCACCCCCCTACTATCTGCTCATGATGTTTTATGGCGTTTTATTCTAATAACGTCCTATTCCATCTGCGTACCACCTGGAAGTCCCAAGTTAGGCCCCTGATAATAATGGCAATAATATTAGAGCAAACAAAATAAGAACAGTAGGAACAGTCTTGACCCTGAAACTGGCAATGTATACTAAACGTGTTGCGAAGGACTCTATCGTTTGATGCGATCAGACTCCTCAGGCGATCTTCATATGACATCCCTCCCAATTCTGGGATAATTCTTGTCGTGTGACGTTGTACATTTTCCAGAGCTATAATGTGCTTATCGCTGCAAAAGTCAACAAGGTTAACTCAATCCTGGAAGTGATACGCCATATATTTCAATATAAGGATGAGAGGACTCTGGTCACATTATAGAAGTCTCTGGTAAGGCGACACCTGGAGTTTGCAAATCAAGTTTGGGCTCCTCACCTGGTTATGCACATTGTACCTCTGGAAAATGTACAACGTCGCCCGACAAGGATGATCCCAGGATTGGGAGTGATGTCATATGAAGATCGCCTGAGGAGACTTAAGCTACCAACATTGTCATATCGTCGTCTCAGGGGAGATATGATAGAGACTTATAAGATTATTACTGGAGTCTATGACAGTGATGTCACAACAGGTTTGTTAAACCTCAGAACAAACAGTAACACCAGAGGCCAGCGGTATAAGATCTTTAAGGAGAGGCCCAGACTTGAGTTCAGGAAGCACTCATTTTTCTTTCGAGTGACAGATCCATGGAACAGTCTGCCAGACCAAGTGGTTGACGCACCAATGGTAGAAGCATTTGAGAGAAGGCTGGACAGACATTGGAGAGGATACCCACAATTATATGACTTCAGGGCACTGTCGACCCACATATGTGTGGGGAAAAAAGTTCTTTTTTTGCCATAATGAGCTGGCATTAGAGGCCCATTAGGGCCTAGATTAGCCAGAAGAGGATCTGTAAGTTAATCTGTAAGTTAATGGTTACTTCTTACCAGGGCAGGGTAGCGAGCGCTACCAGAGTGAACAGCATTTAAACATTACAATAGGGGTATTTTCAAGTAAAACTACCATGGTGGATTCTGCTATTATTTGGAATGCTTTCACTTTTTGGGTTCCATGTCACAAAAGTGGTACACAGTTTCTGAGAACGACCCATAAACGTGAAATGTTGAGTACCTCTCCCCACCTCCCACAACGAAGATGTCTGACCCAGTGCTGTCACTCTGGATTTTATCCCCCAAAAAAGTATGCATTTTCTTTATATGTAAGTATCAAAATTGTCTAAAATATAATATTAAAAAAAGTATAAATAATATAATAACGGTCAACTTAACCTGATTTGTAACAATTTGCTACCTTATTAAGCTAACATGTTCTGCTTGTGAACACGCTTCAGGAATGATATATGTGTTGTGTTGTGAGGAGTTGCAGCTGTTCAGCCCTCAGTTTTGCACAGTTCAGTGCACTGTCACTTGGTCACTGATAGCAGAGAGCTCATCAAACGTTCCACTCAACAGAACACACACCGCTCCTACAAAGAGACTAGCAAAGCGCATCTATCAATCTTATCAAATTCCTAATTCTAAGTCTGAAGAATTTTCAATTACCAGATTGACAATTCTTTGCAGAAAAAAGTATAAAAACGTATTTGCACCTTAAAAAAACACGATAAAACGTAGTTTTCCCTTGAAAAAAGTATAATACTTTAAAAAAAAGTATAAAGTAGCAGCACTGGACCGCCAGCAGGTTTGTTGCCTAATTCACTGCTGAACAGAGTCAGAATCTTTTATCTATAGGGCCTATACAGCCGCCTGCTCAGAAAACACTCCAACCCAACATATCTATCCAACATAGAACTCGTTTTGTTTGCTTTGTTGGAGTTTTATGATCTAGCAACATCTAAGGTCAAGGCCGGGTCTGCCTTCGTCCACCAGGCTGGGCTTCTCCAGCTGTCCTCCTCCTGTAGGTAAAGCGCGTCCTTGACCTTGTGCACTGACCCCTTGCTGATGATGCCCACCTCCTGGTACACATTCTCCTCGGCACGCTGCTGCTGCTGCTGTTGCTGCTGCTGTTGTGGTAGGGGTGGCAGTGGTGGCAGTGGTGGCAGGGGACCAGGGTAGTGGTGCCCCGGCGCCACGTTGCGGCGCCGTACGCAGAAAACGACGCCGGTGATGGCGAGAACGATGGTGACCAGCAGGCCGATAACTCCGAACGCCGCCGCAACCATCAGTGCCATGCTCCATTCTGCAGGAAAGCTTGTTTTATTTAACGACGCCTCTAGAGCACATTGGTTTTTATCATCAGCTATTGGACGTCAAACATATATGGTCATTCTGATATATTTCTTTAGAGGAAACCTGCTGCCACCACATACACTACTCTTTCCGGTAAGCAGCAAGGTGTCTTTTATATGCACTTTCCCATAAACAGGACAGCACATATCACAGCCTTTGATGAACCAGTTGTGGACCACTGGTTGGTTTGCAGTCTGCATTGTCAGAGACACAGAGAGTAGGATGTTCAGTTGGATTGTTTTGTGTGTGTTTTTTTGGGGGTACATTAGTTTATTAAGCAGGGGAAATTTCAATCACGGACGATTGGTCTTCCTCATTCCACTGCTTCTTGCCCTATCCTAATAATGCTGAGAGCCTGGCTAGGAAGCGACAACTATCAATTTTGTAAGTCATTGGTATGACTCGACCAGGGTTTGAACCCATGGCCTACCAAAACGGGAGACGGACGCTCAACTCATTTCGGCTATCCTGTCTGGTTATTGGGTTGATTGATTGATTGGTGGTTGCTTTATGCCGTGTCGGCAGCATAGGCCATATTCACGGCGAGAAATGTTTGTTTTTTGTTCAAACCATCGCTTTTACATGTAAAAGCAGACAATCAATTATGTGCAAATAGACACTCATTAAATTAGAAAGCTCACAATCATATATTTGTGGTCAAGGGAAACAAATTCCCATAGAAAAAGAAAAGTTTTATTAATAATTGATAGAATTTATTTAGTAAACTATATGAGGTGGTACAGTCCAGCTTCCTGTATTAGAAACAATTTTGAGCTATTATTCTTATGATTTTATGCACGGAGAATATTTTTAATTTTAGCCGGTTTAGGCACTTTTTAGTGGCTAAAACCTGTTTTAGCCGGGGCGCTTTTAACTGTGGTTTTAAGCGGTTTTAACCGCCATGTATCACTGTGTAAAATATTCTGATTTACCGCATAGGGGGGTATGCAAATGTTCTATTACTGATCGCTGTATGTGACCAAGCGCATGTATCTATATATATGTAAGGGCTGGTGGTGCCTGAGTGGGATGTAAATATACATAGTGGTGCTGGCAGGTCTGGGTGTGAGGGCGCTCAGGGCCTAGCCCTTCTGCTGGGATAGGGATCACCACACTCAAAGGTCAAGGTTGGGGGTGGCCATGGGGGCCATACATCTTGGTGGTGGTGGGCAGACCACTGGTAGCCATGGGGACCAGGAATGCTGGATACCTATTGGTAGGGCCAAGAATGCTTGTTTTACATTGGAGGAAAGGTGTGGGGTGATACTCTACAATGAGCCCATGTCACCATATAAATAATAAACCAGAGGGCTTGACTCTCTCTTCTTCTTTACAATTTATACTCTTCCTTTCTCTTTATCTGTATTGATTTCACTATAGCCTGCCTACACAGCCACAGATTCGAGCTTTAGCCATTCTACAACTGTGTAAAGGTAGCAGGTACCTGAGGTTATGCTCCCGAGTACACTGGCAGACGCCGGAGTCCTGGTTGTTGCTGCTGTTGATGATGTCGTTGCTGATGTTGTTGTTGATGACGTCATTGATGATGACGTCGTTGATGATGTCGTTGGTGTTGTCAAGTTGCCGACACTGTCTTCACACAGGGTGCCCGTGAACCCAACAGGGCAGTGACAGAAGGCACGACCCCCGGCGTTCTGACAGCTACCTCCATTCTGACAGTTGATTGGCTGACAAGGTGCAGCCACTTCTTCCACCACTGATTGGTTGAATAAAAAACAATGAATTCTCACGGTAAATATGGCCTATGCTGCCAACATGACGTAACAAGTTTGTTGTATTTAAAGACACCTCTAGAGCACATTGTTTTTATCATCGGCTATTGAACATCAAACATATGGTCATTCTGACATATTTCTTTGGAGGAAACCTGCTGCCACCATATAGGCTAGTCTTTACGATAAGCAGCAAGGAGACTTTTATATGTACTTTCCCACAGACAGGACAGCACATACCACAGCCATTTAATGAACCAGTGGTGGACCACTGGTGAGAATGGAAAATAGCACAAACTGCAAATGGGTCCACTGAGCAGGATCGATCGCATGACCCACACCTTCACAAGTGGACACGGCTACTGCCTGAGCTACGTCCCACTCCCTCCGACACGGCGTAAAGAAACCACCAATCAATCAACCACTGAATAGACACTTAACAAATCACGGTGAAGCAATGTGTTTGCTTCTCAATATGCAATAATGCGAAATAATTACAACTAATCACCCCTAAACATGCACACTCAGCTGAAACTCAGATTGTGTTTGTTTGTACATTAATTGAATAAAATTCCATATTCTGATGGCTTTGAGTTTGTCATTTTTCTGAGATAAATATATTAAACTGATTGTTATAATCTACCTTACTTTAGTTTCAAGTGATGTTTATTTTCAATAGCTAAGTTTTGATATATTTGAAGTGCAAACATGTAAAATTAGTTTTAGGAAGCATGCCAAAACTCTGACACCGCAGGTTTCCTCCAAAGAAACATGTTCTATTAAATTGACTCAGTATTCGCTTTTATGTGGAAACAAATGCTTAATAATTGCATCAGTATCTAAGTTAGATATGTACAATCAATTCTAGATAATTATTTTGGCTTCAAGAATTTGATGCTTCATCGGACTATGCAGCTTTATGCAGGGGAAATTTAAATCGTGGACAATTGGTCTTCCTCATTCCACTGCTCCTTGCCTATCCTAGGTAACGCTGAGCGCAGGGCGAGGTAGTGACAAGTATACATTTTTAAGTCATCGGTTTGTCTGTTTGTTGTTGTTTTACGTCCTAGCAACATCTAAGGTCATATCAGGACGGGTACCGACTTGTGACAGTGCGCACTCATGGCGACTTTATAGTGCTGTCCCACTGGGAAACCAGGCCACCGGCACCATGACCTGGTATCCCACTCAGTCACATTATCCTGACACTGAGCACACCAGCCCTTGCCCTATCCTAATAATGCCGAGCACCTGGCTAGGAAGTGACAAGTATCAATTTTTAAGTCATTGGTTTGACTCGGCCAGGGTTCGAACTCGGGATGTTCAAACCCCAGGACCTACCAGAATGGGAGGCGGACGCTCAACTCATTCGGCCATCGGGTCTAGTTGTGGATCAACTTTGGAAGCTGGTATTAAATGTGTACCGAGTGTGTCGAGTTACGTAAATAAATAAAAAGATAAAAGAATAACATATACTGTTAACAATTCCAGTGTGATGGTTTAAAAAAAATTGTTGATCAGAAATATAAACATAGGTAGCAATTAACAACTAAACGTTGGTTGATTGTTGGAGTTTTATGTCCTCGCAACATCTAAGGTCATAACAGGATTGTTACCGACTTATGACAGTGCACACTCATGGTGACTTTAGAGTGCTGCCCCACTGGGAGATCAGGCCGGCAGCACCATGACCCAATATCCCATGCAGTCACATTATCCTGATACTGACCTAACCAGTCCCTGCCCTATCCTATTAATGCTGAGCGTGAGGCTAGGAAGCGACAAGAATGAATTTGATAAGTCATTGGGTTGACTCGACTGGGAACTGAACTCCCAACATTCTGTACGTGAGGCACGGGCTCTACCGATTCGGCCACAGTGCCCGGTCCAAAAATAGTTCATATGCATCATAATTGTTAAGGCCAGAAGACCAGCACCTTGGTGCTGAAAAAAGATGTCACAGAACTGGAATAAAGAAATGTGAAGAACCCCCCCCCCCCTCCCCCCACCCCCAGATCATTTAATAAATAATTAATGTGAATAGAAAGCATCCCTGTATCAAAGTGAGCATGTACATACTGTTCAGAATGGGGTGTGCTGCACACAATGCAGTACATTCGAAGTCCCCATCACCATGTTCAAACCAAATGTGATTGCTCCAATGGCTGGAAGACCAGCACCTCGGCGCTGACAAAGTATGTATTCAGATGAATACCCACATTTTTTTTTTAAATCACTGAGAACACAGTTCCACCACTCACCGACAGGGGCGTGCTCACACAGCGTCCCGTTGACCCCTGGGGGGCAGTCACACGTGTGGCGGTCAGGGTTCGAGTAGTCGCACACACCGTCGTTGAGACACGGGCTGGGGATGCAGAACTTCTCCAGGGGCTCTGAGGAAGTAAAAAGATAACTGTGATCCGTTTAAAGTTGCACTGTCCGATGAAATATACTTTTTTTCAAAACAAAACCACTTAACTACATTTGATTCTATATGTCCAACTTAGGTACTTGTGGTTGGTTGTTGGAGTTTTACGTCCTGGCAACATCTAAGGTCACATCAGGACGGATATATACCGACTTGTGACAGTGTGCAGTCATGGTGAATTTATAGTGCTGCCCCACTGGGAGACCAGACCATCATCACCACTCAGCCACATTACCATGACACTGAGCCAACCACTCCTTGAATGGTCATGGTGCTGGTGGCTTGGTCTCCCATTGGGGCAGCACTATAAATTCGCCATGAGTGAGCACTGTCACAAGTGGGTACCCCTCTTGTTATGTATGACCGTAGATGTTTCCAGGACATAAAACTTCAACAACAAAACAAAACACCCTGCCTACCGTCAAAGTGACAGATGTCCATGCTGTTGAGGCTGTTGATGGATTTCTGGAAGACTTGGTCGATGAAGTGGACAGTGCCCTCCTCACAGTGTTTATCCACGTTCCGGGCACTGCACAGTCTCACGTGAACAATCACTCTGTCACAAATGAAGCAATGGCCTTGGTTGAAGTGCAGCCTCAAACATGGGCTAAAATATCCACTATTTATTCACGATTATTATTGATAAATTGTCTATTTTTGCGGTTACATTAGTTGACTAAGCAGGGAAAATTTCATTCGCGGACAATTGATCTTCCTCATTTCACTGCTCCTTGCCATATCCTAATAATACAGAGTGCCTGGCTAGGAACCGACAAGTATCAATTCTTAAGTCATTGGTTTGACTCGACCATGTTTCGAACCCATGGGTTCGACCAGGTGTTCGAATCCCACGACATACCAAAACGAGAGACGGACGCTCAACTCATTAGGTCATCCCGGCTGGTTTATATCTATCTATAATGTTGTAGTTTTGTTTAGTGTGTAGTAGCAATTGTCAGTAAGGCTGGAAGACCAGTGCATCAACAATGACAACATGTTATTCAGAGGAAGAAAAACACTTGAACAAAAAAGAAATATATATATATATACTATAGCACCAATTTTCCAAATGCAAAGTGGTGAGAACACAGTCCGCCTGAGTGACGTACAAGATTGGTTCTTGTCTCCACTCTACCTGTTGTTATTTGTTGTTTTACGTTCTAGCCACATCTAAGGTCATATCAGGAGGGGTACCGACTTGTGACCGCACACACTCATGGTAACTTCATAGTGCTTCCCCACTGAGAAAACCAGGCCACGGTCACTATGACCCAATATCCCACCCGGTCACATTATTCTGAAACTATGCTAGCCAGTCCTTGTCCTACCCTATTAATGCCGAGTGCCAGGCTAGGTAGTGACAAGTATCAATTTGATTTATTAGTCATTGCTTTGACTCGGCTGGAATTTCAACTTACGACCTTCCGCACCGGAAACCTGCGCTCTACCGACCAAGCAACCGCGTCCGGTGTCCACCTTACCATAAGATTGCGTTTGAATTTTTGTCTTATTTGTTAGATAAATATATCAAATTGATCGTTATGGCTACTAATCATTAGATCAGAGTCATTTTGATTAAAAAATGGCTAGTTTTGAAGAAATTTGAGTTGAAAGAACCCAAAATAATTTCCACAAGCTTGCCATAAGTGCTGTGGCTATGACGCTGATGGTCATCCCGCGGTGACCATGTGATGTGAGATGACCTACTAATCCTGGAACCTGACAGGGCTGTAGGTAGGTATTTGGGTCACTCTCTTGAAAACTGGCCAGAAGTGTCACATGGAAAGTTAAAATCTATATATTTGAATTTTTAATATTTATTGGTTGCAAATGAAAGCTGGAAATCTCCCCTTTACATCTATGCAAAATATAAATTGATGAGATAAAGATTAAAGGTGTAGTCCATGATTAAGCTATGACTTATGGCAGTATAACATGTGTTGCTCAGATGTAACACATGTTTAGGACACCACACAGTCTGCTTAATAAAAATCTAAGCAGAATTAAATAATTTCATACTTAGAAGCATATTAATCATGGCATAATATACAGAAATATGTAGTGCTTATATTGATAAAAAAAAGTAATTCCCAGCCATGCTTTATTCACTGAATAATTAGTGTACAATATTTGTGTGGCATCCAGACACCACTGGTTACATCTGTGACGGAAATTTGTAATGTTATTTCTGAAGACATCAAACAATTAAAAGAAATTTAGGCATGCATACATGTTAATAAATACTCCCTCTTTGATTCGGGAACTGTTTTGTTTGATATATCAATGCAATACAAGATGTCAGTAAGGATTCAACCATGTCCCATATGTCATGTTACAAATGTCTAACTGTAAAATGTCTTTTTGTGGTACAGAAACACTTCATAACTAAAAGGACCAAAGTTGCACACAGTTTATTTTATTTCCCTTATTTCTTAAGGCCCTGTCACATTATGACACATCTCCCAAGCGCTCCGCCAATGCGTGAAATCACTTTGTTACATCGAGATGTGGCAAACTATTCGGTGCGGGGGGAAAAGTTGGATGTCAGCACAACATAGTGGACATAAGCGTAGCGTCAGTCCGATGTAGTGGTAGCGTATGTTGACGCATGAGAAAAAAACTAAAAATAGTTTGGCACAATGTGTGGCTAACGTGCCTCTTGTGCTTGCAGCATTTACCTAGCGGTGGCATAACGCGCTCCCAATGTTCTGCTAGCGACCGTTAAATGTGTTGCACAACGCATGAGAGCGTAGTGCCAGCACATGAGCGACACATGTCCAACGACAGTCCAGCGCATTTCGGCATTGCGCCAGGTTGCACCCAGCACATGCGACGTTGGTGTAACATGTGAGTAACACATGCCAACATGCGGGGGGCAGCCGACCACCCGCAAAATGCTCACCGCACGTTCGGAGAATGCTGGCGAATGTTATATACGTTAAGCGAGCGCCAGACACGTCCTATATGTCAAATACGTCAAGACATGGTTGAGAAATGCCAACCGCGTGTCGGCCATATGTTATGCATATGTTAGAACAACATCGTCATACATTGGCATTATGTTGCTAATGCACGGACTGAACGCTCAAAATCAGAGGAACGAAAGTGAAGGACAACATAAGAACAACATTCCTCCAACGAGCGTCTAACATATCTCGACGTATGCCTAACATAGGCATAACGTAAGCACCCATGCGTTGTCGTACGTCGAAAGCATTGGAGGATGGCCTGGGGTCATAGCACCATATCAGTTTCTACTCTCACCTATGACAAACTGCATGCTTTGCGATCCCAAGCCATCCGCCGACCCATACGCTGTGGAACGGCTGCTGCCGTCATAGCATTAAGCCCAGAACCCGGCGCATTTGCAAAGACCGCCAAGGATCTTGCATTTCTCATGTGCATATTATTGCTCTGTTATTATTTACTGTTTAGTCATCCATGTGTCATTCTCCCTCATACCTGACGGCAGATGCAATACATAGTCCTGATGGCAGATGCAATTTTAATTGACAAATGTAAAATTGTCAAAATTTAAATTACCCAAATTGATAAATTATATTTATAGAATTGACCAAACAGCATTGAATATCCAACATGGAGGGCAGGGGCAACATCCACCTCATTTCCCCTTCCCCTCTATGGCCCTGCCCAACAGGCCTACTTGGTCAGGGGGGGGGGAATAATGAGGTCATGAGATTGTCCTAATTGGTTAATGGCCTCCCTACATAATGGGTGTTTCAAAGTGAGTGTCCAAAGGGGCGAGGTTATAAATTCACTGGTTATTCTGTACATGCTGTCCCAAATCATCAGCTAATGCACTGGTATCTAAGTTGGATATATAGGATTAAATGTAAGTAGTTGTTTCAATTTTGACAAAATTATATTTCATCGGACCATGCAACTTTAATACAAGACAAGATGTAGATCAGTGTTAGGTTATAATAATAATAATAATAATAAAATACTGATGCTGTGACTGGCAGTACATAGGGTAGGTGTGTTAAGACAAAATGTTGTTGGGGCCTTACGGCCTAGCAACATAAAAGGTCATATTAGGGGCGTGGAGGGGCCGTATCTAGTAGAATTTGTTGTTGTTGTTGAAGATTTATACTGCCTATCATGGATAAGCCTGAATAGGCTTGTTTTCACCATTAGACAGTTTGTCGATAGAAAGCCCAAGCCTACGCTTTTACCGACCCAAGGGATGTTTAACCTCCCACACCACATAGACATGGTATGAGAGCAACTGGCCTTTGATGATGCTGTAAGTTATACACAGCGGTGGAAATTCAAATTGGCAGAGATGGGGGCACATGGAATCGAACCACCGACCTTCAGATTAGGAGTCCGACCTAGAAAAAAGTCAGACACTCTAACCACTCCGCCACAGAGAACACCACAATACTGACTTACCTTTCTAGAAGGTTTGTTTGTTTGTTTAACGACCCCCCCCCCCCCCACCCAGCACAAATAGTGAACACAGGCTCTTCTAGAAGGTACCCACTTTGTGAACACACTCACCCACAGACGTAGCTGCCGCCGTAGACTATCAGGGTCTGCACCAGGTCGAAGCTGACCAGGTCCTCGATGTGCCTGTACTTCCGGTTTGGCTGCAGGTCCTGTAGGTGCAGCAGGCAGGTCTGCGTTCCATCCTGCACCGCTGGTTTGTTCAGACAGTCCCCATGCACTGCGAGGCCTGGAACCAGCGGATGGTTGGTTGGTTGTTGGAGTTTTACATCCTGGCAACATCTAAGGTCATATCAGGACTGGTAGCCTCCTGACTTTTTGATAGTGCACACTCATGGCGACTTTATAGTGCGTACCCCACTGGGAGACCAGGCCGCCAGCACCATGACCTGATATCCCACTCCAGTCACATTATCCTGACACTGAGCCAAATAGTCCTTGCCCTATGCTAATAAAGCTGAGTGCCTGGCTAGGAAGCGACAAGTATAAACTTTTAAGTCATTGGTTTAACTCGACCAGGATTCGAACCTCCGGGTTCGAATCCCAAGATCTTCCAAAACGGGAGGTGGACGCTCTACGTGCTACACTGTCATTCTGCCATCCCGTCTGGCACCAGCGCAGGGAATACCAGATTAGAGAAGGCCTTGCAATACCGGTAGCCTACTCTGAGTTACTGTCTACTCCAGGGTTGCCAACTCTCCCGAAATTTGCGTGAGCGTCACGGAAATTGAAGGTTCTGATCAGTCACCTCACTATCCCACGAATTTCTGTTCTTTTATACAAAATCCCACCCCTGACAAAGAACCCATATATGCAAACCCACAAGAACTTTCACTCCGACACAGACTCCCGACCAAAACAGAAGCCACCCTTGACAAAGAACCATGCACAAACCCACAAGAACCTTCACTCCCACACACACACCCCAAAACAGTAGCCACCAATAACAAAGAACCACATACAAGCCCTCAAGAATACACACTCCACACACACTCTCAACCAAAACAGAAGTCACCCTTGACAAATAACCATGCACAAACAAAATAGCGAAATAGCGAATGGTAGACAGGAAGTGTGAACACTTATTTGTCTCTCATTTTTGCTTGAGTGCAAGTAAATAAGCAACACAAGGAATAATTAGTAACATGTGGTGAATAAGGGGTCAGATTTCCCTGGATCATCAGCCCATGCTTTTTTTAATTTGTTCTTGAATGAATTTATTGACTCGGCATCAATAACATTTTGTGGGAGACTGTTCCATATATTTATGATCCTGTTTGAGAAACTGTTTTGCCTTAACGTTGAAATGGCTCTGGGTTTTACTAGTTTGAGAGTATGTCCCCGACTGGCTTCTCTTTTATTCAAGGTGAAAAATTGGTTCATATCTATTTGATCAAAACCTTTCATAATTTTAAATACTTCAATTATGTCACTTCTTTTCCTTCTGTAGGAAAGGGTAGGAAGTTTCAATTCCCTAAGCCTTTATTCATAGGGTAAGTCCTTTATAACTGCAACTAATTTCGTTGCACATCTCTGAACCTTTTCGATCTCCAAATATGTTTCCGAAAAATTGGGCTCCAAATTTGTGGACAGTATTCCAAAATTGGCCTAACAAAAAACGTAAATAGAATGAGAAAATTGTTCTTGTTGAGGCGATGGAAAGTTCTTTTAATTATTCCTACTCTCTGGTTAGCATTTGAGATGACAGTCCTCATGTGTTTCTGAAAGGAGAGTTGGGAGTCGAAGGTTACGCCCAAGTCCTTTTCATAGCTAACTTGTTGCAGGAGTGTGTTCTTCATATAATAGCCATAATGAGGATTATTTTTCCCATAATGAATAATTTTGCACATCTTTTCATTGATGGGCAATTGCCATTTCTCGGACCATTGTGCGAGTTTCAGAATATCCTCTTGCAAGAGATTTTTTATCTCTTAGATCTTTTATTGCTTGAAAGACCTTTGTGTCATCCGCAAATATTTTAGGTTTGATGAGACACACAAGAACCCTCACTCCCATACACTCACCACTGAAACAGAATCCACCCATGACAAAGGACCATGTACAAACCCACAAGAACCTTCACTCCCACACACACTGCCCACCAAAACAGAAGCCACCGACAATAAAGAACTATGCAAAAAAACCATGAACTGAATGCTAAGCAGCAACAAGTGAGATAAACATAGATTAATTTGTCTTACTTTGGAGCGTTTCTCGAGTACAGATGTGGGCCATGAAGTCATTGTAGATGTCGATCAGCTGCGACAGAATTCCACCGAAGAAGAAAATCCTATTACAGGCAGTCTTGAGTTGTTGAAGACACTGTTGGACCCTGGGCACTGTGGAACTGTAGATAGGTGAAGTATTTAGTATTACTTATGCTATGTGTGTGCAAAACAGTCACATCATTAATAGGTTGAGCGAACTCTGGCTGGACCCTGAAAATCCCATCCATCCATCAATCCATGCATATGATCATGTATACAGAGGCAATGAACTCACATACACAGGGTAGGTTCAACAATTAGACAGTGCATAACTTGTACAGGATTCTGGTCATGGAACTAGTGTCATATGGGGTGATGAAAATTTGGATTTCCACCGCTGTGTATAACTTATAGTGTTAACAAAGGCCAGTTGCTCTTATGCCATGTCTATGTGGTGTGGGACATTAAAGTCCATTGGGTCGGCAAAAGTGTAGACTCAGGCTTTCTATCAACTAACTGTCTAATGGTGAAAAACAAGTCTATTCAGACTTATCCATGATAGGCAGTATAAATCTTCAAGAAGAAAAAAAAGAAGAATTACGCCCAGAGCAGGAATCGACCCCACCTCTCTTACATTCAATTTGCATAGTCCGATGGTTTTGCGTTTTGGTCATTTTTCTGAGATAAATATATTAAATTGATCGCTATAATCTATCTTATTTCAGGTTAAAGTAACTTTGATTTTAAATGGATAAGTTTTGAGATATTTGAAATTCAAACATGCAAACTTACTTTTGGATTTCAACAGTAAGAGGTTCTATCAAATTGTCTCAGTGTTCCCTTCTATATGGCAATAAATACTTAATATCTGCATCAATATCTAAGTTAGATATATAGAGTCAAATCTATATAATTATTTTGGTTTTGAAAATTTGATGCTTCATCAGACTATGCAGCTTTAAGGCCAGTGTGCTAACCATTACACCACCTAGGCTCCGTGATGTCACCATCCTATCCACGCCTACCTGTCTATGTGGCTCCTTTCCTGAGAGGTCAGTGCAGGCTACTACAGATACAAGGCAATTTAGTTAAAGCTGCATAGTCCGATGAAATATCAAATTTCAAAACCAAACCAATTATCTAGATTTGATTTTACATATCTACCTTAGATACTGATGCACTTATTAAGCATTCGTTTCTGCATAGAAGGCAATACTGAGTCAATGTAACAGAACCTGTTACTACAGAAGTCTATGGTGTCAGAGTTTTGGCAAACTTGCCAAAACTAATTTTCCATGTTTCCACTCAAAATATCTCGAACGTTTACCATTTAAAATAAAAGTAACTTTGAACTAATGTAAAGTAGATCCTAGTGATCGATCTAATATGTTTATTTCAGAATAAATACCGAAATTCAAAACCATCGGACGATGCAACTTTAAACTGTAGCAGGCGAGACAGTAATGCTGATTCAGTGGGTCAGCACACAGACGGTTGATTGATTGATTGATTGATTGGTGGTTGCTTTACGCCGTGTCGGCAGCATAGGCCATATTCACGGCGAGAAATGTTTGTTTTTTGTTCAAACCATCGTTTTAACATGTAAAAGCAGACAATCAATTATGTGCCAATAGACACTCATTAAATTAGAAAGCTCACAATCATATATTTGTGGTCAAGGGAAACAAATTCCCATAGAAAAAGAAAAGTTTTATTAATAATTGATAGAATCTATTTAGTAAACTATATGAGGTGGTACAGTACAGCTGCCCTCAAAAAGGCTAAAATGTTTTCCTGTTTTACCTTAGTAAAAAGGTCATGCATACTGTCTGCAGTGTAGAACTGTTGGCGCAGGGCCAACAAATCAACGCAACTTAGTTAAATGTGTTTGAGTGTCAGCGGGGACTGACACCCAATACATTCAGGGGGAGGTTCCCCCTTGAGCACATAGATGGAGAAGGGGTTCAGTGAGGCAAATAACAAGCAGGAGAATCTACACTCCAGCCTAAATAATACTCACATCACAAGCAATGTCACCAAAAAGAAGTGCTTTCTGTAGTGAGATTGCACAGTGGGTTGGCAATAAGTTGTTCTCCCCTCAAAACAAGCAGTAGACTTAAAGTTGCATAGTCTGATGGTTTTGAATTTCTGTCATTCTTTTGAGATAGATATATTAAATTGATTATTATTATCTATCTTACTTTAGTTTGGGATAACTTTTATTATAAATGGCTTTTGAGATATTTGAAGTGCAAACATGTCAAATTAGTTTTGGCAAACACACCAAAACTCTGACAACATAGGCTTCAGCAGTAACAGGTTCTATTAAATTGACTCAGTGTTCCCTTCTACTTGGCAATATATGCTCAATAAGTGCATCAGTATCTAAACTAGATCTGTAGAATAACTTCTAGATAACTATATTGGTTTTGAAGATTTGACGCTTCATCAGATTAGGCAACTTTAAACGAACACTGCAACTTGTGTTGATACTGTTGATCCCTTCATCATTGGACATGCATGTCAAAGAGTCGATGAGTAGACTAATCACATACTCAGTTACTACGCCTTCCCTAATGATGTAAGTTCATTTGGTCCATAAGGTCTGTGTACGGTTCCCCTTATAGCTTTTGTTTGTTTATTGTTGTTTTACATTCTAGCAACATCTAAGGTTATATCAGGACGGGTATCGACTTGTGACAGTGCGCACTCATCGTGACTTTATAGTGTTGCCCCACTGGGAAATCAGGCCACCTGCACCATGACCTGATATCCCACTCAGTCACATTATCCTTAGACTGAGCCAACCAGTCCTTGCCCTATCCTAATAATGCTGAGTCCCAGACTTGGAATTGACAAGTATTAATTTTTAAGTATTTGGTTTGACTCGACCAGGGTTTGAACCCACAAACCCATGGGTTTGGATCGTCCGATCTCCCAAAACAGGAGACGGATGCTCAACTCATTAGGCCAACTCGTCTGGCCCCCTTATAGCTGTGCTGATATTCTTGTTAGATATTGGCACATTCATTAAATATTTATTGCAGTTTGGTGCTCATGGGTTATGCTGTTATGATCGATAAAAGATAAACAAAGCCTATATCCAGAATTGTATTGTATTCCACAAAAATCATTTTGTATTCTTCACTTCAAATATTTCCCAAGTTAACCCTTTGAACTAAATACTGGATCAAACTAAAAAATTTAAAAGAAGATAATAATTATCAATCCAATATAGTTATCTAAAATATATGGCAGAAACGTCAAACCATTGCATTAGGCGCTGGTTGTTGGAGTTTGATGTCCTGGCAACATCTAAGGTCATATCAGGACGGTTAAATACAGTGTGCTTATTTGTTTGCCTCATTGATAATCATAGATAATATCTATTTAAAATTTCTTTAAAAAAAACATCCCAACACATTCACATTGTTATCAATAAAGAAGTGACAAGTATCTGTCCAATGAGCATCGGCGCTTCTTACACACAAGGAGGTGGATAGTCTTTGGAAATGCCACTCACTTGCAGGCTGCTCCGATCGTGGGCTGGTGCCAGTTCTTCACATGGAGCAGGATTCCGTGACTAATAGTGAAGGCGTCTCCCTCCAGGTGGCCGATACATTCCTTGATGGCTTCCCTCGTACACTGCTCCCCTCTGGTGGTAACCGCCAGAACGAACGTCACTGAATGATGGAAGGTAAAGCTTCTTTTATTTACCGACACCTCGAGAGTGCATTGCTTTTTATCATCGACTATTAGAATCATTATGGTATGCAGGTATTACAGGTATTGCAATACCTCAGGGAGTTTGATGCCCCTGCCCTGCAGAGTTGTAAACCAATGCCTTGTGGTACAGGTTCTTGACAGAACCGAAGGCTAAGGGAGCAAACCCTAAACAGAAAAACATGTCACTGTGGTAGCATTAAGAGCGGTTGATGTATAGAACTCCCAACATCTCCCGACCAGCCACTGCAGGGACAAATAGTTTTGCGCCTGTCTGGACATGTTCTTGCCAGTGTGAAACCTCTTTTTGCTCCCCGAGAGAGTGTCGCTGGTAACTTGCAAAAGCCAGCAGCACTTCAACACTTTTGCAGGAAGCTTTCATGAAATGTACAATGGAGAGTGGCAGTCAAGTAATGAAAGCAGTCTTTGTCGCATCGCCACCGACAGCATGATGATGATGATGATTAAACGTAAAAGATATGGTCATTCTGACATATTTCTTTGGATGATACCTGCTGCCGCCACATAGGCTACTCTTTCCATTAAGCAGCAAGGGGTCTTGTATACACACTTTCCCACAAACAGGACAGCACATGCGACAGCTTTTGATGAACCAGTTGTGGACCACTGGTTGGAATGGAAAATAGCCCAAACTGCAAATTTGTCCACTGAGCAGGATCGATCGGATGACCCACACCTTCACAGGTGGACACTCTACTATCTGAGCTATGTCCTGCTCCCCTGGGTGATGGAGACATAAGAGTGGGCTTCGGGAAAAGTTAAAACATTGAGTTGTTTTTTTTTTGTTTTTTTTTTTGGTAAAGTATTTATTCATCTGAATATAACATTTGTCAGCGCCGAGCACTGGTCTTCCAGCCATCTTCCAGCCAATTAGAATTGACAGTCTCAATAATCTAAGTTTGATCAGTGCTGTATTAGTTACAGCACCGATCCTGTAGAATTAAGGTAGTGGCTCCTGCTGTATAATGTACAGCACGCATCACTGTAGTTCATGCAAAAATGGGGAGAAGCACTGAGTAGGTGTATACTCGGGGCAACTCAAACAATCGTTGTGGGTTACATTTTTTCTCTTATAAAGCAAGTTAAAGCTGCATAGTCCGATGACAACATCAAATTTTCAAAACAAAAACAATTATCTAGATTTGATTCTACATATCTAACTTAGATACTGGTGCACTTATTCAACATTTGTCATCACATATAAGGGAATATTGAGGCAATTGAATAGAACCTGTTACTGCAGAATCCTATGGTGTTAGAGTTTTGGCAAGCTTGCCAAAATTAATTTAGCATGTTTGCACTTCAAATATCTCAAAAGTTTGCATTTAAAATAAAAGTTACTTCAAACTAAACTGAGGTAGATTATAGTTCAGAACAAGAGGCGGAAATTTATTAATCAAGGTAGTTTGATGGCAATGTAATAAGTAATCAATAATCAAGGTAAGGTAATGAAAAATGGGTCTTGCTGGTCCGGCGTCGGGTGGAGAAGTGGATGGAGTATGGGGAGGGCGGAAGTGAAGGGGGGTGGGAGGGTACCAGCGGCGGCACCAGCGCGGGGCGACGGTGGCGCCGCCTGGAGGCACGGCGGAGAGGTTGAGAGGTGGGGGGAGGGCGGACAGTGCGGCACCGGGCCGGGTAGGGTGAGTGGCGGGGGAGGGCGGTAGGAGGGGGGAAGGGCGGGGGGGGGGGGCGTACGCCTCTATCCCGAATTACCCATAGTGCCGCAGCAATATGGACAATGATCAACCTAATATATTTAGCTCAGAAAATGAGAGAAACTCAAAACCTTCAGACTATGCAACTTTAAGTTTAAGTTGTTGGTTATTGTTTTACGTGCTGGCAACATCTAATTGATACTCATCCTGATGTGACTTTAGATATTGCTTGGATGTAAAACCCCCATTCCCCAGTAGCTCCCCTTCTTAATGATATATCCTAACAACAGTTAAGGTCATATGAGGATATGTACATACTTGTGACAGTGCACACTCATGGCAACTTTATAATGTTGTCCCACTGGGAGACCAGGCTACCCACACAATGAATGACCCAATATCCGACACAGTTACATTATCCTGACACTATGCTAACCAGTCCTTATCCTATCATATTAATGCCGAGTGTCGGGATAGGTAGCGACAAGTATAATTTTGTTTATATGGGTTGATTGATCGATTGATTGGTGGTTGCTTTACGCCGTGTCGGCAGCATAGGCCATATTCACGGCGAGAAATGTTTGTTTTTTGTTCAAACCATCGCTTTTACATGTAAAAGCAGACACTCAATTATGTGCCAATAGACACTCATTAAATTAGAAAGCTCACAGTCATATATTTGTGGTCAAGGCAAATAAATTCCCATAGAAAAAGAAAAGTTTTATTATTAATTGATAGAATTTATTTAGTAAACTATATGAGGTGGTACAGTCCAGCTGCCCTCAAAAAGGCAAACATGTTTTCCTGTTTTACTTTAGTAAAAAGGTCATGCATACTGTCTGCAGTGTAGAACTGTTGGCGCAGGGCAAACAAATCAACGCAACTTAGTTAAATGTGTTTGAGTGTCAGCCAACCATCCGTACGGGAAGCCTGCGCTCTACCGATTTGGCCACCGCGCCCGGTCCTCTACTCTGTGTAGGGGTGAATCTTTTAAGTGGTTGTGCAGGGGGTAAACAGGGAGAGCTCTCCCTGTATGGCAGTGGACACACAGGATAGCAGTGTGCATTGTTCTGCCACTCCCAGGCTGTCACGGCACCAAACCGTCACCAACAGGGTTTCTGTCCACACAGGAAACTACTACCACAATGACTGACGTTCACTATAATAGTATAATGGGATAGTTAAACTGAACACGCCACCATCATGGCAATAGTAGCCCAATCGGTAGAGCGCAGGCTTCCCGTGCGGATGGTTGGTTGTTGGTGTTTTACATCCTGGCAACATCTTAGGTCATATCAGGACGGTCCCGTATGGAAGGTCGGGAGTTCAAATACCAGCTGAGTCAAACCAATGACTTATACTAAATTGATACTTGTCGCTACCTAGCCTGGCGCTGGGCGTTAGTAGGATAGGACAAGGACTGGTTGGTACGGTGTCAGGATATTGTGACTGTGTGGGATATTGGGTCATGGTGCTGATGGATTGGTTGGCTAGTGGTGCAGCACTATACGTGTGCACTGTCACAAGTCAGTACCCGTCCTGATATGACCATAAATGTTGCTAGGACGTAAAACAACAACAAAAACACCATGGCAATAAACCCACCTACCTACCTCCGGCAGGTATTCTGTTTACAGCCACTGGCAGGCGTGTGTGCATGCGTCATTCTGTGAAATTGGGGACTAAATTGCGACCGGACGCGGTGGCCGAATCGGTAGAGCGCAGGCCTCCTGTGCGGAAGGTCGAATCCCAGCCGAATCAAACCAATGACTTACAAAATTTATACTTGTCGCTTCCTAGCTTGGCACTCAGCATTAATAGGATAATGTAAGGACTGATTAGCTCAGTGTCAGGATAATATGACTGAGTGGGATATCGGCTCATGGTGCTGGCAGCCTAATTTCCCAGTGGGGCAGCACTATAAAGTCTACCATGAGTGGCCGCTGTCACAAGTCGGTATCTGTCCTGATATGACCTTGGGTGTTGCCAGGATGTGAAACTCCAACGACCAACCAACTAAATTGTGACATGGAATCCAAAAGGTAAAACTTTCCAAATTATAGTAGAAATCATTCCAAATAATAGCAGAATCCATGCTCATATAAAACATTTGGAGACAAATAAGTGTTCACACTTCCTGTCTACCATTTCACCATTTCGCTATATAAAGGTTTACTTACATGTTGTGCAAATGTCAGAGTTGAACAAAATATATTTAACTTTTTGACTTTGATCTAACATGAATTGATACTCGTCCTTAATATCACTTGTGTAAGATGGAAATCAAAGAAACATAATTTTACCATACACAACAAATTCAAACAGGATTATATTTATTACAGTTAAGCAAACAAAAGTATGTCATACCAAAAAGAAAAGGAAAAAAAAGTGTAAACAATTTTGAAAAAAAGCATGGTGTTGATGCGTAAATTTTCACATTTTCACATATTCACTTTAGCACAAAAATCGTAGAAGCATACTTTTGATACATTTTGTCGGATATTTAATTTCATATTTATACTCATGCACATCAAAACAAATTAATCTGATGCTGAAGTCAGAAAAAGAATTAACAATTTTTTAATCCGATATATTCACCTACAAAATATTCCCCAATTTAACTGCGTAGGAGGGTATTTGTTCTCTTTTGTTCCATGCATGTGTTTACTTAGACCCTATTTTTTGACAAGACGCCAACACACCTAGCTACAGTCCCAGGGACAATTAACATGGAGGTCAGGTAACAAAGAACCGGGCACCATTAAAACCGTCCCTCACAACCTGCTTGTTTGTGTGCAGGGTGCACAAATGTCTATATTCACTAACTAGCAGTCAAATGAAAACCTTCTTTTAAAAGAAATACATGTATAAATGAATATATCTTTTGATAAAAGTGTAGTAGTCTGCACTGACCTCTCAGGCAAGTAACCACATAGACAGGTAGGTGTGGGTAGTGTGGTGATATCAGGGAACCTAGGTGGTGTAATGGTTAGCACACTGGCCTGGAATGCAAAGAGATTTGGGTTTGAGTCCCGCTCTAGGCCCAATATTTCCCATTTTCATGACACTGGTGCCATGACCAGGATCATGTACAAGCTACGCGCTGTATGGTTGCCGGACCTACCCTGTGTATGTATGTGTTAGTGCATTGCCTGTATGTATGTAATTGTAAGCATTAACAGACTTACAATTCCAGGGGGACGAGTGTAGTGGTCTGCACTGACCTCCCCGGTAAGTAACCACATAGACAGGTAGGCATGGGTAGTGTGGTTATATCAGGGAGCCTAGGTTGTGTGATGGTTAGCACACTGGCCCCGAATGCAAAGAGATGTGGGTTTGAGTCCCGCTCTAGGCGCAATATTTCCCATTTTCATCACCCCCACAACAAAAGCTACAAAATAAAATAAAATTGAAAAGATTTAGCCCAAAACCAAACCATAGGAGACACAATGCTAAACAAAATAGTGATCACATAAGTTCCAGGCAAGACGTGCAGTTGAAATAATGGGAGGTGTCTCTAAAGCAAAGTGAGCTGAAAACAACAAAGAAAATGGAGTACATGAAACCCATACAAATTACGCACAAAACTAACCTTCAAAGGTGTGATAAAAACTAACATAGTGCATCTAGATTTTTTTAAATAATTTTTTTTTATTGAGGCTGTATTTATACTGTCCATAGCATATAAGCCCGGGTATCCAGGCTTGTTTTCAATGCTGGCCAGTTGTAGTGTTGGTGTTATCTTACCACACAGTAGCTGCTGATTAGGTATTTGATTGGCTAAAACACTAATTGCAAGGGAACCAGGTATCACAAATGTTGACTATGTACAGCCTAACCCCCCCCCCCTCCCCCCCCACAATATTTAAAAATTGGGAACTCCCCGATTTTACACCGCAAACAAGTGTACAGAAATTATTGATAAATGAAAACAATCCGTATAGATTATGACTACTAGTGCACAGGCCGGGCGCCGTGGGCGAATCGGGAGAGTGCAGGTCTCCCGTCGGGGAGATCAGGAGTTCGATTCCCAGTCGAGTCAAAACAATGACTTACAGAATTGATACTTGTCGCTTCCTAGCCTGGTGCTCATTATTTGTATGTAGGCAAATTTATAAGGAGTATAATAATAATATTATGCGTATATAAAGGGATGGAGTAAAGGTTAATAATAAATATATTCTCCAAGATCGTCTATATATATTTGTAATATGTAATAATGTCCAATCGCTGGCCAGTGCCTGCGAGCCCGGGACTACTCGATAGTGGCACCAGCACCAGTTCCACCACTTGGCCGCCATATTTCACGAGTGTTGGCCCAGATTTTGAACTTTAACCGGTAAGCATCTATTGCTAGCCAAGACAAGCAATAAAGATTGTCCATCCCATATCAAGTACGCTTCTCTCCTTGTTTGTATGTAGGCAAATTTATAGGGCAAGGACTGGTTAGCTCAGTTACAGGATAGTGTGACTGAGTGGGATATCAGGTCATGGAGCTGGTGGCCTGATTTCCCAGTGGGGCAGCACGATAAAGTCGCAATGAGTGTGCACTGTCACAAGTCAGTCAATTTAAGAATGAGGAGAATGTCTTGGTTGAGTGGACATTGTTGTCCAGTCTGTGGAGACGCCCGGCTACATGAGCTGGTTACCGTCCTGCTTCAGGAAGGCAAACAGAAGGACGACACTCTCGTATGCCCCTCCAGACTTACATACCACAGAACCACGCCCGACTCTGGCTCCGAACCGGCATACATAATGGTGCGCCTCATCATTAGGCCAAATAAAAAATAAAAAGT
The DNA here is from genome assembly GCA_030323885.1 of Branchipolynoe longqiensis. Taxonomy (NCBI): domain Eukaryota; kingdom Metazoa; phylum Annelida; class Polychaeta; order Phyllodocida; family Polynoidae; genus Branchipolynoe; species Branchipolynoe longqiensis. The sequence continues at coordinate 5,069,831 of CM059200.1, forward strand.
TGGTGATCATATTTTTTATCACAAAAATCAGGGTCGGGTGGGCAGTTTTTATTTTAATTTTTAATATTTTGTCTGGCATATGATGTAGGCGTAATATGTAAACACACAAGATGGCCGAATGAGTTGAGCGTCCGCCTCCCATTCTGGTAGGTAGTGGGATTCAAACTCTTGGGCCCGAACCCTGACCGAGTCAACCCAATGACTTAAAACTTGATCCAAAGCTGGAATTGCTGCTAACCCGATGCATTTTTAACAGTTTTAACAAAAAATCAAAAAATCAAAAAAAATCAGGGGCGGGTGATTTTTTTCAGGCACGGGCTGAGACGATCACCAATTTATATTTTGTATTTGCCTAATGGCACACCTGCTGCATAGTGCGTCACACCGGGCCCCAGGTGAACATCACACGTCAGTGGTGACTCTCAACACCCGGAACCCACACGACAGCCCGCAGCTGTTAACACATTCTCCAAGTGCAGTGACTGTCTTTGTCCACTGAACCCTCACACAGTATTAATTAATTGTCAGGCCAAGTGGCCTGTCGGAATCTACTGTAACTTTCAGGGTTCATGAACTCCGTGAGAACTTGCCACATAGCCGGATCAGTGGCCGGACGAGCCCCGGACCGCCATCCGGGGTGGTCCGTGGCAATCCGGGGTGATCCATGACTCGTCCGTGGCTCATCCGTGCCGACACCCCCTGATCCGGCCTGATCCGTGGCTCATCCGGTGCTGTCCGGGCTCAGCCCCAGATGTTTTAAAATGTTTAAAACATCCGGGGCGGTCCGGGGGATTTTGTTTGTTGTTTGTTTGTTTGTTGTTGTTTTACGTCCTAGCAACATCTAAGGTCATATCAGGACGGGTACCGACTTGTGACAGTGCGCACTCATGGCGACTTTATAGTGCTGTCCCACTGGGAAACCAGGCCGCCGGCACCATGACCTGATATCCCACTCAGTCACATTATCCTGACACTGAGCACACCAGTCCTTGCCCTATCCTAATAATGCCAAGCGCCTGGCTAGGAAGCGACAAGTATAAATTTTAAAGTCATTGGTTTGACTCGACCGGGACTCGAACCCACGACCCCACGATCTACCAGCACGGGAGACGGACGCTCCAACCCACTCGGTCTGGGATTTTGCGATCCGGGCTCAATCCGGCCTGATCCGGCCTGATCCGGGGGTGGTCCGGGTATTTCGGGGGTGGTCCTGGGTGGACCGGGCCTGTCCAGGGGTGGTCCGGGGTCATTTTGAGCCACGGTTTGACCCGGACCATCCCCAGACTATCCAGGACTACCCCCAGCCTAGCCACGGACCACTTCCGGACTGCCCCCGTAAGACCGGGGGTGATCCGGGATAGTCTGGGGGTGTTCCGGGATAGCCTGGGGTTCATCCACGGCAGTCCGGGGGTGGTCCGGCCTCATCCGGGGCCAGTCCGGCCCAGTCCAGGGGCGGTACGGGGTGGTCCGGGGCTCGTCCGTGGCTCGTCCAGGAAAGTGTGACTGTGAGGCAAAAATCGACGAAAACAGTGATTTTATCCGTGGCGGTCCGGGACAGTCCAGGCCATTGATCCATGGGTGGTCCGGCTCAAAGTCCGGCTATGTGTGACTGGGGCTTAAGCCGTGTATGTTTTTATTTTATATTTGATTTTTGTAGTGATCATTTGTTTATTCTGCTCATAACGGTTAAGTGCATGCAGTTGTTTTCACCGCTGTGCAGTAGTGGTCATAATCCATACGGATTGACTTCCTTAATCAATAATTTCTGTAAGCTTGTTTGGTGTAAAATGGGGGAGTTTTCATTTTTCTTGTGTTTTTGATTATATCTTTGTACACAGTTAACATCGCTAGTAGCCTACCTTCTACCCATGCAATTAGTGTTTTAATCTAGGTGTAGAATTCTATATCCGAGAGTCGCCAAAGGCAGTCGTACATTATACATAGTTCTGAAGCTGTCTATGAGACTTCATTTGTAGAATCCTATATCCAAGAGTAATCAAAGGCAGTCATACATCATACATAGTTCTAAAGCTGTCTATGAGACTTTATTTGTAGAATCCTATATCCAAGAGTCGATAAAGGCAGTCGTACATTATACATAGTTCTGAAGTTGTCTATGAGGCTTTATTTCTGGAATCTTATATCCAAGCGCAACCAATGGCAGTCGTACATTGAATGTAGTTCGAACTAAAAGACTTTTTTTGTGGCATCCTATATCCAAGAGTAACCAAAGGCAGGCGTGCATTATACATAGTTCTAATGCTGTCTATGAGACTTTATTTGTAGCATCCTATATCCAAGAGTTGCCAAAGGCAGTCGTACATTATATGCAGTTCTAAAGCTGTCTATGAGCCTTTATTTATATAATCTTATATCCAAGAGTAACCAGCGGGAGTCGTACATTACATGTAGTTTTGAAACTCTCTATGAGACTTTATTTGTAGAATCCTATATCCAAGAGTCGATAAAGGCAGTCGTACATTATACATAGTTCTGAAGTTGTCTATGAGGCTTTATTTCTGGAATCTTATATCCAAGCGCAACCAATGGCAGTTGTACATTGAATGTAGTTCTAACTAAAAGACTTTTTTTATGGCATCCTATATCCAAGAGTAACCAAAGGCAGGCGTGCATTATACATAGTTCTAATGCTGTCTATGAGACTTTATTTGTAGCATCCTATATCCAAGAGTTGCCAAAGGCAGTCGTACATTATATGCAGTTCTAAAGCTGTCTATGAGCCTTTATTTATATAATCTTATATCCAAGAGTAACCAGCGGGAGTCGTACATTACATGTAGTTTTGAAACTCTCTATGAGACTTTATTTGTAGAATCCTATATCCAAGAGTCGACAAAGGCAGTCGTACATTATATGCAGTTCTGAAGCTGTCTATGAGCCTTTATTTATATAATCTTATATCCAAGAGTAAACAGCGGGAGTCATACATTTCATGTAGTTCTGAAACTCTCTATGAGACTTTATTTGTAGAATCCTATATCCAAGAGTCGATAAAGGCAGTCGTACATTATATGCAGTTCTGAAGCTGTCTATGAGGCTTCATTTGTAGAATCCTATATCCAAGAGTAATCAAAGGCAGTCACACATCATACATAGTTCTAAAGCTGTCTATGAGACTTTATTTGTAGAATCCTATATCCAAGAGTCGATAAAGGCAGTCGCACATTACATGTAGTTCTGGAGCTGTCTACGAGGCTTTATTTGTAGAATCCTATATCCAAAAGGTATGCGTACCAAAGGCATATCGAATAGTCGACAAAGGCAGTCATACATTATATGCAGTTGTGAAGCTGTCTATGAGGCTTCATTTGTAGAATCCTATATCCAAGAGTAACCAAAGGCAGTCATACATCATACATAGTTATAACGCTGTCTATGGGGATTTATTTGTAGAATCCTATATCCAAAATGTAGGCCTACCAAAGGCAGTCGCACATTACATGTAGTTCTGCAGCTGTCTATCGGGCTTTATTTCTAGAATCTTATATCTAAGAGCAACCCAAGGCAGGCAGTCATACATTACACATTGTTCTGAAACTGTGATTGTTTTTCTATAGGATTGTATATACAACATTCACCAAAGGTTGTCGCGCACTATAACAATGGTACACTGGTCTCCATTGCAGCTACAGTGTTCAGTGTTACTCTCACCCTTCTCCACTAGTGTTGCAAAGTGCGGAATAGTGTTTGTGTGTATTTTTACCCACCGGTGAATCGTGATCAAATTATAAGCGTTTTGTTCCTTTCCTTTGCTTTTATTAGCTGTTTTTAATTTTTTTAAATAATTTTTGTTTTGTTTTTTATTTGACTTTTTATATTAGTTTATATCAGTGTTTTTTTTTATTAGTTTAAAAGAAAATTCTATCAAATGGTTATCAAACATATTGTAAAATTGTCCGATTTAATACATGTGAACCGAGGTGAAATTACTATAATAAATTGCAAACTGTCTATATAATGATAAGAGTTAAAATATAAAAACCCAAAGGCATATGAGGGATGTGTGAAATTGGTAAACTATTATTCATTGAGTATAGAATTTGTATAATTGAATAGTCTTTAGAGGGAGTGTCACTTCCGAGTTTGACTAAGAACAGTCTTTGGAAGAGTCACCTCACATGCCCCCTCCCCCCCCACATGGTATTGTTATGATCATTGACCACTGCATTGTATTCTAATTGGAGGATTAAGTCATGTGACCACTGCATTGTACTGTGATTGATGGATGGAATCATGTGACAACGGCCATCTTGGATCTTGAGAAAACCTATATAAGCCAATAAATTGAAGAGTCTCATTCTCTTACTTTCACTCTAACCCTGTTTCCTTCATTACCTGTAGTGCTTTCATTTGACCTATTTACACCACCCACACCACCAGCCGGCACGTTTACAAAATGGCGACCACGACTTGAGAAACTACCGAGATTTGGTTAGTACTGACTATAAATAGTTTATTATAAATAGTTTCGGTGTGTTTCGGTAGCATTTTCTTTTTATTTGTTGTATAATACTGCAAATTTATATTTCTTTATTTAATTGTTAGCTGACTACTGTTATTTTGAACGCACGTGGTGTGACTTGAACGTACGTGGTGTGACTTCAATACACGTGTTGTTTCATTTTTGATGTTGGGGGTAGTACTACAATTATTTTTTAGAAACTATATTATATACGTAGTATTTTTATTTCATTTAATTTGATATGCTATTTTAAATTCTAAATTTCTTGAGGTACAGAAATATAAGGACTGAAACATAGACTGCGACTGGTGGGTAGCTGGAGTGGATTGGTTGTTTTCTTCTATTTGATTCTCTATTCTTTTTACTTTTTGCAAGGATTAAATTAAATTAAATTACTTTGTCGACGAATTTCCGACGAAAGTGTCTTTTCTTAAGGGTTACATTAGTCTTTGACGTTGATATTACTGTAATATTATAGTTTTATCGCCTGTCTGAAGCCTCGTGGCACCGCTATAATTGTTTTCATTTTCGGACTACTTTCGGTAATTTTCTTTAACCTTGGAGTAAATGGGAGCGTATTAATACATACGGAGAGACTTTTCACTTTTCTACTACGTTACAGGTAAATTCTATCGGTTGGATATAATTCTTTGACTCTGTTTCTACTGCGCTTTACGCAACACACTAAATTTCCCATTGACCCGCTACAAGGAGGATTTCAATAGCGTGAAATATATTTTACTTGTGGTAAGTTAATATATTATTTAATATATTGTATTTAAATACACTTGTACTGACAATATACACTACACACTCACAATGCTTGTAACACGGTTAAAGGAGGATTCTTTACGTGAACAATTTGGGTTGTGGTTAGAAAATCAGATAGATTTGGGAATTTTGAGTGATGATTGTGATAAATTGGAAGCATGGACTAAGTTTATGGCAGATAGCATAGAGAACATAACTGAAAAAAATGAAGATAGGTTATTACAGGTTACTGAACGTGCTGAAGCTGACTATCAAAGAGAAGAACGTAGAGAAAAACATGAGTTAGCTAGTCTAGAACATAAAAGTAGTGAAACCAAAATAAGAGCTCTAAAAGCATATGGAAAGTCTGTGCCTATGCTAGATGGGACTGACAGAGGTGCATTAAGAGAGTGGGTAGATCTTATTGAGAGGATTGGGGTTCTTGCTGACGTGTCTGACTTAGATATAATTCGGTTTGCACTTTCTAATGCAACGGGCACACTGCATGAAGTGTTATTCACTGCTTTCACAGCTAAAGGTGCTAGGTCATTTTGTAAACGTGCCGGCTGGTGGTGTGGGTGGTGTAAATAGGTCAAATGAAAGCACTACAGGTAATGAAGGAAACAGGGTTAGAGTGAAAGTAAGAGAATGAGACACTTCAATTTATTGGCTTATGTCGTGGGGGTGATGAAAATGGGAAATACTGTGCCTAGAGCGGGACTCGAACCCACATCTCTTTGCATTCCGGGCCAGTGTGCTAACCATTACACCACCTAGGCTCCCTGATATCAACACACTCCCCACGCCTACCTGTCTATGTGGTTACTTGCCTGAGAGGTCAGTGCAGACCACTACACTCGTCCCCCTGGAATTGTAAGTCTTGTAATGCTTACAATTACATACATACAGGCAATGCACTTACACATACACAGGGTAGGTTCACCAGACGGGATGGCCGAATGAGTTAGAGCGTCCGTCTCCCGTGCTGGTAGATCGTGGGGTCGTGGGTTCGAGTCCCAGTCGAGTCAAACCAATGACTTTAAAATTGATACTTGTTGCTTCCTAGCCAGGCGCTCGGCATTATTAGGATAGGGCAAGCACTGGTGTGCTCAGTGTCAGGATAATGTGACTGAGTGGGATACCAGGTCATGGTGCCGGCGGCCTGGTTTCCCAGTGGGACAGCACTATAAAGTCGCCATGAGTGCGCACTGTCACAAGTCGGTACCTGTCCTGATATGACCTTAGATGTTGCTAGGACGTAAAACAACAACAAACAAACACAGGGTAGGTTCAACAACTATACAGCGCAAAGCTTGTACAGGATCCTGATCACGGCAACCAGTGTCGTGGGGGTGATGAAAATGGGAAATACTGTGCCTAGAGCGGGACTCGAACCCACATCTCTTTGCATTCCGGGCCAGTGTGCTAACCATTACACCACCTAGGCTCCCTGATATCAACACACTCCCCACGCCTACCTGTCTATGTGGTTACTTGCCTGAGAGGTCAGTGCAGACCACTACACTTATATAGGTTTTCTCAAGATCCAAGATGATCAGATCTGAAGCTATGAGTTAAACTGATATATATATATTTTTTTGATATGATCTTCAACATTTATTTTTGACAAATGATCAGTATTGGTTCGGATAACATGAGTTAACACTGTTAGTCTTGAAAGTCTGATTATTATTTTTTATCATGTACTTATTGAATTATCTAGAGGAATACTAGGCATAGTTGAGCCTATGATTATCATTGAGGAATTATGATGTTTCACATATCTAGCTTGAGGTAGTGTAATTGATTTTCAGCAGGCTACACAGCGAAATGGGAGTAACTGATGGTAGTAAGACAACAATTATGAACTATTGGGAAATGACTTTCTCACTAATATAAAATGGCATGAACTAATTACTCTGTAACTCCATTACTTTATATATAGCTGCATTTACGTTCATTTGTTATTTTGAAGTCAATAGGACTGAAAAGTTAAATATATTTTTTTGATATGTTGTTTAACTTGAGGAAGTATGTTGTAACTCAGCAAGGCTGAAGAGTAATTAACATATATATTTTTTTGAGATCATAATCCACTTTTTGCAATATATCAAATTATTGTTAATTAATTAATATTGCTAAGATATATAGACATTGTACTATATTACACTGCATAAAATGTTTTACTATTGATGATATAGAATGGTACAAGAGATGACTAACAAAATTCTTTAAGGTTTGACTGAGAGTTTCCTTAAATGTTAAAATTTTGTTTTTCCACACAACCAAAAATGAAACTTACCTGGTGGATTAGGCCACATAAAAAACTTGGTTGTTGACTATCTACAACATTTTGTCTGGATGAGATTATAATAATGTCGGCCAATATGCTACATATTATAGGAGTCTTGTCTCTTGAGATGGGCTGTAGTAGTGTCGCCCTATTTGCTACATATTCAGGAGTCTTGTCTCTTGAGATGGGCTATAATAGTGCCGTCCTATATGTTACATATTGAGGTACAACATAGTTCTTGTTGGAACAGGACTGTGTGGCCCACTCCATATGGATGGAGTCAAGTTTTGGGGATTCATAGGGTTGGGATGAGTTCATTTTTACATGTTCTCATGTTGTCAAAATAGAGGGACACTAACCGATGTTATTCCATAGGGATGGAATGAACTTGTGTTCAGAGGGTGGGAATAAACTAAATATTATGTTCTCATGAACACAAAAATACAATTTCGAAAAGAAAATCTAATGATTTTGGATTTTGGATTAAAAATGAATAAGAACCTATGAATATTATCATCATTGTCATGAAATATCAAAGATAGAGGTTATCTGAATTAATTAAAACAATGCATAAGCACTATTGATATCATTGTCATTAAATGTCATTCTTATTTGAAGATCTTATGAACAGTAAATGACTTGGATATTTATTCATTTGTGAAATGTGTATGTATATTCAGTGTGCATGTGTTCATATATTATTCAGGTGAAAGTCATTGACAGGTATGATGTTAAATGTTGCATGTGTTTAGAGTTATTCATTGAAATTCATTGACAAATGATAGATTAAATATTGCATTATTCATAAAAATTCATTTAAAGCTAAATAATATGATGTAAAATGTTATCATAATTGATTAAATGTCATAGTCAGAGGTTGATAAATGGTTCGTTTCTAGTGCATGAGTATGAGGGAATGTTATCATATATTGTATGGAGATGTATTCATTGAAATTCATGAATTGCATTAACATTAATTGTCATGAGATGTATTTCAGATTGAAAATGTCCTAGGCAGAGGTTGTCAACACAAAAGGTTCTATTGAAAAATCATGAACATATGACTGTTGAATGTGCATGAAATATTCATTGAAAATTCATGACGTATGATAAACATTAGCATGTATTACACTGTTAATTTGTTCCATTGACATTGACATATGATTGAACATTACATATATTATTAACTATTAACTATCTAAAACTATCATTGACATTAATTTGTTATAGGGACCTATTGATGATCCTTTGATACTAGATATATTTCAGTGACATTATTCATGTTGTGGAAACATATTAATGATCTTTTATACTGAAGAGTTATTTCATTGACATTATTCATGTTGAGGAGACATATTAATGATCTTTGTACTGGAGATGTATATTATTGACATTACTCATGTTATAGGGACATATTAATGATCATGATTTGCAAAATAACAAAACTATATTCATTTACAAAATGATATAATATAATCTATGAGGTTATAGATTTAAATTTAAATTTAAAATACTTAGAATAATATTATTGAATATAAACATAAAATTGGTATATTGTATCAGTGATTTCTATGTAAAAGAAGAAAGAAGTCATCCGTTGCCTTCTACAAACAATAGGATAACCAGACCTGAAACATTGACATCAGTACGAACAGTCAACTATGCTCAGTGTGCGAGGAGCTGCAGCATATACTGATGGTCACTATGTTCGCAACAGAGTTCGGTAGGAACTTTGGCATATGTGACTGAGTCAATGATTTCGCGTCTACAGTACGAGGAAATGCTAGGTTCACGAGGAGAACTAAAGCATATGCTGACCAGTGTTTCCATTAGTCTTCGAGAAGATTGCAACAATAACATTGACATTCGATGAACTTCGTATGCAGTAATATCAACGCGTAGCAGTTCTGGAGAACTGTACCACAAGCTGATCGTCAATATGTTCGCAACAGAGTTCGGCAGGAACTTTGGCATATGTGACTGAGTCGAGGATTTCGCTACAGCAATGTGATGGACAATGCTAAAGTTCAGTTAGAACTAACGCATATGCTGCTAGTGACTGGATCGTGTTGGTGATATTAAGCAACGCATACAGACGAGTTCACATAGAACTAACGCAGAGACAGTTATATTCAATATAAATTCGCCGTTTCGTGGTAGAAACGCCTTAACATCGAGGATCGATGTCAACAAATACAGAACATTCGAACATTACTATTTAATACGTTAAACTTGAGCAAAAGCATGTAAATCTATGATTATTTAATGATATAGATAAGTATTATGGTTTTGAAGTTCAAAAAAGAACCACTGTCATTGCTTTGTTTACATTATGCCGCCAAGTTACGCTATCGTATATGTTGAATTTCTATTGACATGATTATATTTGTTAATACTGATAATTGATGCTTTATTTTTGTACAGGAGCTACAAAAACACATATTGATTCATCTTTTGCCATTATTTCGAGATAAAACGACTTAAAATTGGTGAAATCAAAGATTTTGGTCTAGATTTGCAAGAAAATAGTCCCTAAAACTAGGTCATCGATTCAAACCGCTTAGGCCTTGTTTTCTCATTGACTTGAGTTCCGTAATGTTATTCCTATGGAGACCTGTCGATCAACCACGCGTCTACCATCGACGTCCCAGGTCTTCTACGAGTTTAGCATTCGGTAAAACAAAATGCCTTGTACCAGCGTATCGATATGAAGGGTTGACAGCAAATACCAAATCCGATTGAGCACTAATGTAAGGTCGATGCTAACTGACTGGAGTGTGCCTTAGAATCGTTGCAGAACGACCTCTAAACCGTCACAAAACTAAAAAATGCTCGGAATAAGCTAAAAATGATGAGGAATGAATCATATGCTTCTTAAGACATCATATATGTCATCAGCGGGATAAAATAAGACTTGAAACATAGTTAAAATTTAAATTATAAAAATAAAATATAGAATTATTTTATTAAATACCATAAAAAAAAAGAAGAAAATGAAAATCTTCGAAATTATTTTTATTTGCTCTCAAAGTCAGATGTACCTTATCTATTAGCGCGACTATTTCAGACTCAATTTATTATTTAGGTTGATAGAAGATATAAAAGATTTAAAGATGACAACGTAGTACCGTGCACTTCTTTCTATACTGCTGGGCAGATGGTAAGAAGTGGAGGGGCGGAGTACGTTGTAAAATTGTCCGATTTAATACATGTGAACCGAGGTGAAATTACTATAATAAATTGCAAACTGTCTATATAATGATAAGAGTTAAAATATAAAAACCCAAAGGCATATGAGGGATGTGTGAAATTGGTAAACTATTATTCATTGAGTATAGAATTTGTATAATTGAATAGTCTTTAGAGGGAGTGTCACTTCCGAGTTTGACTAAGAACAGTCTTTGGAAGAGTCACCTCACATGCCCCCTCCCCCCCCCACATGGTATTGTTATGATCATTGACCACTGCATTGTATTCTAATTGGAGGATTAAGTCATGTGACCACTGCATTGTACTGTGATTGATGGATGGAATCATGTGACAACGGCCATCTTGGATCTTGAGAAAACCTATATAAGCCAATAAATTGAAGAGTCTCATTCTCTTACTTTCACTCTAACCCTGTTTCCTTCATTACCTGTAGTGCTTTCATTTGACCTATTTACACCACCCACACCACCAGCCGGCACGTTTACAATATGGTTTTTAATAGTTTTTTTTTAATAAGTTTTTTTATTTGTCTTTTTATATTAGTTTATATCAGTTTTTTTTATTAGTTTAAAAGAAAATTCTTATCAAATGGTTTCATTTTCCTATTGCATTGAGCCATACTGACACGTCTTCATTGCTAAGCAACTTTGGTGAAATATTTGCAAGTTACAAAGTGTAGATGTAAAACTAGCTACATTCAGGCCCTGACGTGAACCTATATCAAGCAGGCTTCAATCTTAGTCTTGTTTAAAAACAATTTGTATTAAGCTCAGCTAAAATAACGTGACGTCAGAAATCCATGTCTTCTATCCCCACACTACATATCTGAGAACACATATTAAACGGATTCAAATTAATTAAACGAAAATTAAATAAAACTGAAAAGGAGCGCTATATTATTATTTTGTTATTTTCTACGTCAAAGACAAATAATCCCCGATCAAGTCTCACAAACAAAGGTTCTTATTCAAATTGATTATTTGATGAAACATACCTTTGTCAAAATCAAAACACTTATACCCCAGTCACACTACTGTTTGCGATCACTTTGCGACCACAAAAAAAAGGGTCGTCACACAGAGGTCGCAAGTGGTTACAGGTAGTCGCAAAGTGGTCGCAAAGTGGTTCACGGTGGTCCTCAACCTCCATCTTGATCGCAAGGAGGTTGCAGCTACTGCATTACAAAACCTCCTTGCGACCAAAATGATCACCCAGATGTCGGTGGTTATTGCTTTGGTCACCCAGAGGTCGGTGGCCATTGCTTTGGTCGCAAGGAGGTCGGCAGTGACCATGGTGACTGTGGGTTCTTTGGTCCAAAGTGGTCGCAAGCCGTAATGTAACTGGGGATTTACCGATATTTGACAATATATCTTCAACGTAAATACTATTATTAAACAGCAATGGAGACCAGTGTACATGGGTAACGCCATGAAGCATCACAGTTTCAAAACAAAAGCATTTATCTAGATTTTGATTCTAGATATATAACTTTTTGTTGCAATACTGAGGCAATTTAATCCAATCTGTTACTGCTAAAGCTTATAGTGTCAGAGTTTAGGTGTGCTTGCCGAAGCTAATTTTTACTCGTTTGCATTTCAATATCTCAAAAGTTAGCCATTACAAATCAGTTATTTCAAACCTAATATAATTATCTCAGAAAATGACAAACGCTCCAAACCATCGGACTATACACCTTTAACTAATAATGATTCGGGGCAGCATAGAACTCGTAAAGTAAAGTGAAGTTTGTTTTATTTAACAACGCATCTAGAACACATTGCTTTTCATCATACGCTATTGGACATCAAACATATGGTCATTCTGAGATATTTCTTTGGAGGAAACCTGTTGCCGCCACATAGGCTACTGTTTCCGATAAGCAGCAAGGGGCCTTTTGTATGCACTGTCCCACATACAGGACACCACATACCACAGCCTTTGATGAACCAGTTGTGGACCACTGATTGGAACGGAAAATAGCCCAAATTGCAAATGGGTTCACTGAGCAGGATCGATAGAATGACCGCGACACCTTCACAGGTGGACACTGTACCACCTGAGCTACGTCCCGTCCCGACGCATGGAATTAGATGGAATAATTAATGAACTCACCTGCCAAAACCAGGAGGCTCTCTGCAATCTTCATTGTGATTCTGAAAAGAAAGAAAAGGAGAGGCTATTGTTTGTGGTTCAATTCTAGCTAGTCGCGAAGCTGGCACTTCGACAGCTGCTTTGTCTAATTGACTGCTGGCGGCAGTGTGTGTGTAGCCTGTCTTCAGGGGGCCACCTCTAACAATTCACCGCCGGCAATGCCACGCTGACAAGGTTTTTTTTTTTTTTTTTTTTTTTTAAACATCCTAGCAACATCTAAGGTCATATCAGGACGGGTACTGACTTGTGGCACTGCACACTCATGGCGACTTTATAGTGTTGTCCCACCGGGAAACCAGGCTGCTGGCACCATGACCTGGTATCCCACTCAGTCACATTATCCTGATACTGAGCACACCAGTCCTTGCCATGTCCTAATAATGCCGAGCGCCTGGCTAGGAAGCGACAAGTATAAATTTTTAAGTCATTGGTTTGACTCGACCAGGGTTCGAACCCACGACCCCACGATTTACCAGCATGGGAGACGGGCGCTCTAATTCATTCGGCCATCCTGTCTGAATCCGATTACCAGGCGCTGGGGTCTAATCGGCAGAGCGCACGCCTCGCATGCGGAAGGGGGTGAGTTCCGTTCCCGGTCGAGTCAAACCAATGACTTATATAATTGATACTAGTCGCTTCCTAGTCTGGCCCTTGGCATTAATAGGATAGGGCAGGTACTGGTTAGCTTAGTGTCAGGGTAATGTGACTGAGTAGGATATTGGGTCATTGTGCCAGCAGCCTGATTTCCCAGTGGGGCAGCACTATAAAGTCGCCATCAGTGCATACTGTCACAAGTCGGTACCCGTCCTGATATGACCTTAGATGTTGGCAGGACGTAAAACTCTGACAACCAACCAACCTAAATCCGACACATACTTTTCGCATAGTTGCAGCAAGTTACCCCTCGAACTGTCCTCACAATTGTGCAGCCTTAAAGTTGCATGGTCCGATGAAATATAATTTTGTCAAAATTAAAACAACTACTTACATTTGATCCCATATATCCAACTTAGATACTGGTGCATTAGCTAATGATTTGGGACAGCATATACAGAATAACCAGTGAATTTATAAGATCACCCCTTTGGACACTCACTTTGAAACACCCATTTTGAAGGGAGGCCATTAAACAATTAGGCCAATCTCGTAACCTCATTAGAGTCAAGTAGGCCTACTGTGTAGGGCCATACCTAGGATTAGTAGGTCATCTCACATCACGTGGTCATCACGAGATGACCATCTGGGTCATAGCTACAGGACTTTTGGCAAGCTTGTCAAAATTATCTTGGGTTCTTTCAGCTCAAATTGCTCGAAAACTAGTCATTTTTAATCACACTTACTCGGGACTAATGCATATTAGGATATAATGGTCAACCTGAGCTATTTATCTCAAATATGACTAACAAATTCAAATGCCATCGGACCATGCAACTTTAATTAAAGCCGCATAGTCCATGGAAAACATGAAATTTAAAAAACCAAAGAAATGATCTTAAATTGTATTCTACATACCTGACTTAGATAGTGGTCACTTATAAAACATTATTCACCACTTGGAAGGGAATACTGAGGCAATTTAACAGAACCTGTTACTTCAGAAGCCTATAGAGTCAGAGTTTTGGTGTGCTTGTGAAAATTAATTTTGCAAGGTTGTACTTCAAATATTTCAAAAGTTAGCCATTTAAAATTGAAGTGATTTCAAGCTAAAGTATGGTCAGGGCCTACATAATAACAATCAAACTGATGTAATTATCTCAGAAAATGCCAGAAACTCAAAACCATCGAACTATATAACTTTAACTTGAGTACACAAAATGTATTTAACGATGCCTCTAGAGCACATTGCTTTTTATCATCGGCTATTGGACATCAAACATGGTCATTCTGACATATTTCTTTGGAGGAAACCTGCTGCCACCACATAGGCAACTCTATCCAATAAGCACCAAGGGGTCTTTTATATGCACTTTCCCACAAAGAGGACAGCACATACCACAGCCTTTGATGAACCAGTTGTGGACCACTGGTTTTAATGTGAGTATACAACAGCAATTTTTCATAATGCAGCAATGAGAGGTGTTAAAAAAAACAAAAAACCCCAAAACAGCCAGAACTGCAAATCTACGCCGTGAATACTGTTAGTTAACACAATAAGAATGCTAGCGGCAAAAAGTTACACCTGGCGGCAAAATGTTACACCTGGCGGAAAAATGACACAGTGTCACACTGTGCGCGCGTAGTCGCTCACGTCACCCTGACACGGGGCCAAGCAAGCCTTGACTTTCCAATTAATGCCGAGCACCACGCAAGACGGTGACAAACATAAATTTATAAATCTTCGGCTTAACTCGGCTTGGAATTGAACCCACGAAATGAGAACAAAAATACTTGTAATTGGCAATATAGTGTAATCTTTTATGAGACTGTGAATGGCTTAAAGTTGCATAGTCCGATGGTTTTGAGTTTCTGTCATTTTTCTGAGATAAATATATTGAATTGATTTGTTATAATCTACCTTACTTTAGTTTGAAGTAACTTTTAGAATAAATGGCTAACTTTTGAGATATTTGAAATGGAATCATGCCAAATTAATTTGGGCAAAGTCTGACACACATGTGTATCAGGGGCGTAGCTAGGCGTATGTGCGTACGCCAACACGTCCACATCGTTTTGTCAAAAAAGATTTTAATTAAAAAATAATAAAGAGAGAGAGAGAGAGAGAGAGAGGAGGCATGTAGTAGTCGGAGTGTCGAAAACTCAAGTCTAAAATGTGTAAAATCCGCCAGCTTAAGCTTAAGCGGCCCCCTAAACCCCCTGCCGAAATTAGGAGTACACATCGTTAAAGGCCTAGCTACACCCCTGCTTATCCAGTAGCAGTTTCTATTACATTGATTAAATATATCATTTAATGTGGCCAAACATGCTGAATAAGTGCTTAAGTATTTAAGTTCGATATATGTAGAATCATATTTAGGTGAGTGTTTTGGTTTTGAAAATGTTATGCTTCATCGGACTATGCACCTTTAAAAGAATGGTAAATGACCACCCCGTCGTGCTAAAGAAGGTTGCATGCTTTCAATAAAAACTGACACTCATATAAAGCTGCATAATCCGAAGAAAACATCAAATTTTGAAAACCAAAATAATTATCTAGATTTGATTCGACATACATCTCGCTTAGACACTGGTACACTTTTCAAATATTTGTCCACACATAGAAAGGAATACTGAGGCAATTTAACAGAACCTGTTACTGCAGAAGCCTATGGTGTCAGAGTTTTGGCGTGCATTCACTTTCTGTACTTTAAATGTCTCAAAGGTTAGCCATTTAACATAAAAGTTACTTCAAACTAAAGTAAGAATGATTATACGTTAGTGCAATCAACCTTATATGTTTATTTCACAAAATGACAGAAACTCAAAACCATCGGACTAGGCAACTTTAAGATATAGCGAACATCCATGTAAAGATCACGTGACCAGAGCTTTAGTGTTCTATACAAGCAGACTTAAAGTTGCATAGTCCGATGGGTGTTGGTAGACCGCGGGATCGTGGGTTCGAACCCTGATCGAGTCAAACCAATGACTTAAAAATTGATACTTGTTGCTTCGTAGCCTGGCGCTCGGCATTATTAGGATAGGACAAGGACTGGTTGGCTCAGTGTCAGGATAATGTGACTGCATGGGATAGCAGGTCATGGTGGCTGGTGGCCTGGTCTCCCAGTGGGGCAGCCCTATAAAGTCGCCATGAGTGCGCACTGTCACAAGTTGGTACTCGTCATAATATGACCTTAGATGTTGCTAGGACGTAAAAGCATAGTGCGATGGTTTTAAGTTTCTGTCACGTTTGTGAGATACATATATTAAACTGATTGTCATGATCTCCCTGACTTTAGTTTGAAGTAACTTTGATTTTAAATGGCTACCGTTTGAGATATTTGATGTATACACATGTAAAATTAGTTTTGGCAAGCACACCAAAACTCAGCCACCATAGGTTTCTGCTGTAGACGATTCTATCGGTATTCCCTTCTATGTGATAATAAATGTTTAATAAGTGCATTAGTATCTAAATTAGATATGCAAAATCAAATCTAAATGATTATTTTGGTTTTGAAAATTTGATGTTTCATCGCACTATGCAGCTTTAAGGGCGCCGTGAAACTGACTGGTGAGTTTCTTTGGGGGCCAGATTCACACAATCAGGTCAAGCTGCACCACATTGTGTGAAGCGCCGTTATATATACTGCCGAGGCCGGGTGTAGGCTCCTTCAACACACTGTCACAGACTGGCAATCAAATCATTTGGGGTGTCCTCTGTGGCGGACTGGTTAGAGTGTCTGACGTTTTTCTAGGTCGGACTCCTAATCTGCAGGTCAGCGGTTCAATTCCCCATGCCCCACCTCTGCCAATTTGGATTTCCACCGCTGTGTATAACTTACAGCGTCATCAAAGGCCAGTTGTTCTCATACAATGTCTATGTGGTGTGGGAGGTTAAAAATCCCTTGGGTCGGAAAAAAGTGTAGGCTCGGGATTTCTATAGATAAACTGTCTAATGGTGAAAACAAGTCTATTCAGACTTACCCGTGATAGGAAGTATAAATCTTCAAGAACAAAAAAAAAGAAGAAGAAAATCAACCCCGGCTTCACAATACAAATGTATATATATACTACTTGCATTTAAAGCTGCGTAGTCCGATATCCTTGTTTGTATTAATACAAACAAGGAAGCGTATTCTTCAGTGTTATGTGTGGTCTACTCTAATGTATGGGGCAGAGACATGGACAATCTCTAAGAAAATGTACAAACGTTTAGCAGCATTTGAGATGTGGACTTATCGAAGGATGATGAAAATATCATGGACAAAGAAGATCACCAACAAAGAAGTTCTCAGAAAAATTTAAAATAAGAAAAGCTTGTTTGCCACTATACAGACAAAGAAACTTATTTATTTTGGCCACATCATTCGTCAGAGTTCAATATACCATACATTGTTGGAAGGGAAGGTGAATGGCAGCAGAGGGAGGGAGAGACCAAGAACATCATGGTTTACAAATATTTCACAGTGGACAGGCTTGAATTATTCACAGTCTATCAGAACAGCACAACATCGGGACAAGTGGAGAACCATTGCATCCAACCCTCGACTAGAGGATGGAACTATTGATTGATTGAGTCCGATGAAGCATCAACTTGTCAAACCCAAACCAATTATGTAGAATTGATTCTACATATCTAACTTTGACAATTATGCAGTTATTAAGCATTTATTTCCACATAGAAGGGACTACTGAGGGAATTTACTGGAACCTATTAGTGTTACCGCTGAAGCCTATGGTGTCAGAGTTTTAGCATGCTTGCCAAAACTACTTTGACATACTTGCACTTCAAATATCTCAAAACTTTGCTATTTAAAATAAAAGTTATTTCAAACTAAAGTAAGGTAGATTATGTCAATCAATTTAATATATTTATCTCAGAAAATATGGCAGAAACTAAAAACCATCGGACTCTGCAACTTTAATTTCGTGGATTTACTTAAATGTTTGTCAGTAACCAGGCAACCTGGCTTTGGTAACCGCGACTCTCCTTCAGGGCGGGCACTGGACGTGGTGGTCGAATCGGTAGAGCGCAGGCTTCCCCTGCGGTTCCGCAAGGAAATCATATATTGGGCTGCTAGACACGATCCACCACCAGGGACTGCGCCTGGCCCTTGGGGCCTTCCGCACCTCACCAGTTCAGAGCCTTTATGTCGAAGCCAATGAACCATCACCTAACAACAGGAGAATCAAACTGGCCATGCAATATGTAGTTAAGATAAAAACTAATGCATTGAATCCTGCACACAATTGTCTATTCGAGCAACATGACGAATCCAGGTATGAAGCCAGGCCAAATTACATCTGGCCACTGAGGCTCCGAATGAAACCTCATTTGGAGGCCTTGGGCATGGATATGGAGGTGTTGGAGGATGCCAAAGTCCCAGAACATCCCCCTGGTCATTGAGAAAGCCATCGGTTATCCTCCGACTCACGGAACTGAGGAAGTCTGGGACACATCCACTCGAGTACCAAGGACTGCATGCAGAGATTCAAGGCCAGTTTGCAGACCACCTCTCCATATACACTGATGGTTCGAAAGACCAAAGCCGGGTAGCTGCTGCGGCAGTCTGCCGACGGGAAAAATTTGGTGTACGTTTGCCCGATCAGAGCTCGATTTTCACTGCAGAAGCCCGTGCACTCCTTCTCGCTTTGGAGTGTATTGAGGTATCCAACCACACTAACTATGTTATATACAGTGATTCGTTCTCTTGCCTCCTGGCTGTTGCTGGACTGAAAACAAATCACCCTATTCTAGCAACGGTCATTTATAAAATGAACCAACTGACAACGGATGGGTATGACATCCACCTGTGCTGGGTGCCTGGCCATGCCGGCATACAAGGAAACGAACGAGCTGATCGGGCTGCGAAGAAGGCCCTGAACTGTGATCTTGAACCGTGTCTGATCCCTCACTCTGATCTGAAACCACTAATAGCCACCCACATAAAATCCAGATGGCAACATGAGTGGGATGAAAACATTAATAAACTTAAAGAAATTGAACGATCTGTGGGAAAGCCACCACAGACTCATGCGGGAGGTCTCCGGGACCAAGTGGTCCTTAGCCGCTGCCGTATTGGCCACTCGTGGCTTACACATGCTTTTCTGCTCAAGGGGGAACCTCCCCCTGAATGTATTGGGTGTCAGTCCCCGCTGACACTCAAACACATTTTACTAAGTTGCGTTGATTTGTTGGCCCTGTGCCAACAGTTCTACACTGCAGACAGTATGCATGACCTTTTTACTAAGGTAAAACAGGAAAACATTTTAGCCTTTTTGAGGGCAGCTGGACTGTACCACCTTATATAGTTTACTAAATGGATTCTATTAATTATTAATGAAACTTTTCTTTTTCTATGGGAATTTGTTTCCCTTGACCACAAATATATGATTGTGAGCTTTCTAATTTAATGAGTGTCTATTGGCACATAATTGATTGTCTGCTTTTACATGTAAAAGCGATGGTTTGAACAAAAAACAAACATCTCTCGCCATGAATATGGCCTATGCTGCCGACACGGCGTAAAGCAACCACCAATCAATCAATCAATCAATCCCCTGCGGGAGATCGATAGTTCGAATCCCTGTCAAACTGACTGATTGATTGGTGGTTGCTTTACGCCGTGTCAGCAGCATAGGCCATATTCACAGTGGGCCCTGTCCAACTGATGACTTATAAAATCGATACTTGTCGCTTAATCGCGGACTAGTTAGCACAGTGTCAGGATAATGTGACTGAGTGGGATATCGGGTCATGGTGCAGGTGGCCTGATTTTCCAGTGGGGCAGCACTATAAATTCACCATGAGTGCGCACTGTCACAAGTCGGTACTCGTCCTGATATGAGCAGCACTTAGATGTTGCCAGGAGTTAAAACTTCAACAACTGACCAACCATCGGGGCAGGCCTGACGCTCCACCCCCTGCACGTCTTACGTCCTATCAACATCTAAGGTCATATCAGGACCAGTACCGACTTGTGACAGTGTACACTCATCTTGACTTTATAGTGCTGCCCCACTCGGAAATCAGGCCGCCAACACCATGACTTGATGTCAGACTCAGTCACATTATCCTGACACTGAATTGACCAGTCCGTCCCCTCTCCTATTAATGCCTAGCGCCAGGCTAGGAAGCGACAAGTATCAATTTTATATGTCATTGGTTTGACTCGACCGGGTACCAAACTCCCGACCTTCCGCGTTCTACCGATTAGGCCACACCACCCCTAGATAAAGGGGTACTCACAGTATACAGGTGAACGACAACATAGTGTAAATATGGGCGAAAATAGCTTTAGTATGGGACAGGACCTAGAAACTGCGGTTCCAGGATCAAATGGCTACATATATAGGCACAGAATTGGTGAAATGGGAGAGAATGCAAAAAGACAAAATGGTGGCCATAGAACGCCGTCGATTTCACTTTTAAATCTTATTAAACCAGATGTTTTATTATATTGTTCAACTCAAAGGTAGCGAGGAAATATGAAGACATATACAAAGAATAAATGTTGCTTCTTAGATTGTGAAATTAGGCTCTCATAAAGACTCATTTCATTAGCACGATTTTTCAACCGTGTTTATATAAGGCTGGTCTTCACCCGTGTACTGCAAGTACCGGGTGAATCTTTTATCTACACTGCCCCATACATGTTTCCGCTTGAGAAGACTTCGGTGTCACCAGTGTCAGTCGCTACTTTTAAGAAGGAGTTATTTGTTATCAATTTATTGGGAGTGCCCATCACAGCGATGACAAGAAACGATGCGTAATCGCCTGGACGCGGTGGCCGAATCGGTAGAGCGTAGGCTTCCTGTGCGAAAGGTCGGGAGTTCGATTTCCAGTCAAATCAAACAAATGACTTACAAAATTGAAACTTGTCGCTTCCTAGCCTGGTCCTTGGCCTTACTAGGATAGGGCAAGGACTGGTTGGATCAGTATCAGGATAATGTGGCCGAGGGGGATATCGGGTCATGGCGCAGGCGGCCTGATTTCCCAGTGGGGGAGCACTATAAAGTCACCATCAGTGCGCACTGTCACAAGATATGACGTTAGATGTTGCAAGGACGTAAAACTCCAACAAACAAACAAGGCGTGATCACCAGGGGGCGCAGTGGCTCACACGGGTGCCCTGTTCTACTTCCTCTCCACGGACAGGACGATACACTTTCTGAAGAAGTATGTCTTCTGTTTGTGTGGTTGTCATGGTCCACATATTTATAGCTATTTTAAAGTTTTGCGTTTGTTATTACTCTCCAAACAACAGATTGTCGTCATTTGACAGAATGGCCGAATGAGTTGAGCGTCTGTTACCCCCATTGGTACACCGTAAGATTCAAACCCACGGGTTCGAACCCTGGTCGAGTCAAATCAATGGCATACACATTTATACTTGTCGCTTCCTAGCCCGGTGCTCGGGCATTATTAGGATAGGGCAAGGACTGGTTGGCTCAGTGTCAGGAGAACGTTGCCCTGTGGGATATGGAGTCATGGTCGGTGCTGCTGGCCTAATTTCCCAGTGGGGCAGCACTATAAAGTGCCATGAGTGCGTACTGTCACAAGTCGGTACCTGTCCTGATATTACCTTAGATGTTGCCAGTACTGCACACTTAGCTATCGGGGGCGAGGGGGAGGGTGGGAGGGGGGGAGGGTGGAGGGGGAACAGTGAGGGGGGGGGACGCCAGAAATAAGAATAAATGTAAGTTTTTGTCTTCAATCCAATTCATTTGTTGTAAAAGATCCACAATTTATGATGTAGACGTTGAGAGGGGGGAGTGAAGAG
The DNA here is from genome assembly GCA_030323885.1 of Branchipolynoe longqiensis. NCBI lineage: Eukaryota > Metazoa > Annelida > Polychaeta > Phyllodocida > Polynoidae > Branchipolynoe > Branchipolynoe longqiensis. Next base: position 5,092,101 of record CM059200.1, read on the forward strand.
GGATGACCGTAAATAACCAAGTGTTTGTACAGTGCGATAATGTTGGAATTGTGAAGGCCTTGAGGTCGACAATTCTTAATAGCCCTGTCACATTACGACTCATCGCGGAAATGTGCGCCGACATAGGTGATTTTTGGCCGCTACGTCGGTGTACATAGATATGCATTACTCGAACACTATGCGTTCGTTATGCGTACGTCAATGTACGTTGATGTACGTCGATATACGACAACGTTCGTTAAAGGCCCTGTCAAATTATAATGCATCTCGCCAGCACGCCAGCAACGCGGAAAAAATCTTTTTTACGTCGAGATGCGTCAAACTTTTCGGCGAGGTGGGAAAAGTTGGACTTCAGCGCAACATAGTGGACGTAAGCGTAGCGTCCGTCCGACGTTGTGGTAACGTATGTCGACACATGAGAAAAACGTGTGGCTAACATGCCTCTCGTGCGTGTGACATTTACCTAGCGTTGGCATAACGCGCTCCCAACGTTCTGCTAGCGACCGTCAAACGTGTTGCACAAAGTATGAGAGCGTAGTGCCAGTGCATGAGCGATGCATGTCCAACGACAGTCCAGCATGTTTCAGCGTTGCGCCAGCATGCCCCCAGCGCGCGATGTTGGCATAACGCATGAGTAACGCATGGCAACTGCAAGGGGGCACCCGACCACCCTCGCCTTGCGTATAAATAAGGCTGCAGTCTGGCTCTCTCCTCACAACTCCTCCAGGATGCCAGGGAAGAAGACCTCATCAGCACACAGCCAGTTTGGCCAGGGACGCGGCAAAGGGATAGGGAAAGGGAAAGGCAGGAAGAGGACGACATCATCATCATCATTATGCTGTCAGTCGCGATGCGACAAAGACTGCTTTCATTACTTGACCGCCGCTCTCCAACATTTCATGAAAGCTGCCTGCAAAAGTGTTGGAAGTGCTGCTGGCTTTTGCAAGTTACCAGCGGCACTCTCTCGGGGAGCAAATAGAGGTTTCACACCGGCAAGAACATGTCAAGACAGGCATAGGAGACATAACAATCTCCACCACAATCTCCAGCATCTCCTCTTGCACCACCTAGCCAGCCTGAAGAGACGATGGAGGCACAGTCCACTTCTCCTTATTATTGGGACGAGAAAAAATTAACGATACCTACCCCACCCAAATTAATAAGTGACATGTAAATTTGTATTATCCTGATACTGTGCTAACGAAACCAGTCCTTGCTAATCCTATTAATGTTGAGTGCCAGGCTAGGTAGCGATAAGTATCAATTTTTGCAAGTCATTGGTTTGACTCAGTTGGGATTCGAACTCCCGACCTTCCGCATGGGAAGCCTGCCCTCTACCGATTCGGCCAGTGTGTCCGGCCCAATGCATCCTCCATACTTTTAAGTGGGTTAGTAAATCGTTTCAACTAGGTAAGTAATTTTCCAGGGAGGGTAAGCAATTTTGAAGTACGTAAGTAATTGGATAGATGAAAATTAAACTCAAGAAGGTGAGTAATTTCAAGTTGCCCCAGTGGAGAAGTCTCAGCTCATTTCGACTCTGCCACAATTTGACTGATTAAAACATTAAAACCTTTAAATATTTTTAGCGTATTGTCTTTTGCTTCTTTGTTGAGTGATATAGTCGAGACTTGAAAAACCCAAGGGGTAAAAAACAAACATTTCCTCATGAATATAGCCACAGTCGCCCACATGGCATAAACACCCAAGTCACTCACACTCACTCATAAATAAAAAATGGAAAAATAAAAATTGGAAAATAAAAAACAAGATCTTGCCATGAATATGGCCATAGTTGTCGACATGGTGTAAAACCTCCCAAGTCACTCACATCATCATCATCATGATGCTGTCAGTCGCGATGCGACAAAGACTGCTTTCATTACTTGACTGCCGCTCTCCATTTAATGTACATTTCATGAAAGCTGCCTGCAAAAGTGTTGAAGTGCTGCTGGCTTTTGAAAGTTACCAGCGGCACTCTCTCGGGGAGCAAATAGACGTTTCACACCGGCAAGAACATGTCAAGACAGGCACAAAACTATTTGTCCCTGCAGTGGCTGGTCGGGAGATGTTGGGAGTTCCATACATCAACTGCCCTTAATGCTGCCACAGTGACATGGTTTTCTGTTTAGGGTTTGCTCCCTTAGCCTTCGGTTCTGTCAAGAACCTTTACCACAAGGCAGTGGTTTACAACTCTGCAGGGCAGGGGCATCAAACTCCCTGAGGTATTGCTATACCTGCAATACCTGCATACACTCACTCATAAATAAACAAAAATCTCACCATGAAGATGATCATAGTTGCCGACATGGCGTAAAACCCCTCAAGTCACTCACACTCATGAATAAAAATGGAAAAATAAAAAACAATATCAAACAGTGAATATGGCCATAGTTCCCGACATGGCATAAAAAAAAACCGAGTCACTAACACTCACTCATAAATAAAAAGTGGAAAAATAAAAAATGGAAAATAAAAAAATGGAAAAATAAAAAATATTATCTCGACATGAATATGGCCATAGTTTCTGACATGGCATAAAACTCCCAAGTCACTCACACACACTCATGAATTCAAAAAATGGAAAATAAAAATGGAAAAATAAAAAACAATATCAAGCCGTGAATATGGCCATAGTTGCTGATATGGCGTAAAACCCCCCTCGAGTCACTCACACTCACTCATAAATAAAATATGGGAAAATAAAAAAATGGGAAAATATCAAATGGAAAAATATCAAATGGAAAAATAAAAAACAATATCAAGCCATGAATATGGCCATAGTTGCTGATATGGCGTAAAACCCCCAAGTCACTCACACTCACTCATGAATTAAAAAAATGGAAAACAAAAATGGAAAAATAAAAAACAATATCAAACCATGAATATGGCTATAGTTGCTGACATGGCGTAAAACCCCCAATTCACTCACACTCAACCATAAATTTAAAAAATGAAAAAATAAAAACCAATATCTCACCATTAATATGGCCATAGTTGCCAATATGGCGTAAAAGTCCCAAGTCACTCACACTCACTCACTCACTCATAAATAAATAAATACATAAATTAAAAACCAACATCTCACCATTAATATGGCCACAGTTGCCAAAATGGTGTAAAAGCCCCAAGTCACTCACACTCACTCACTCATAAATAAATAAATACATAAATTAAAAACCAACATCTCACCATTAATATGGCCACAGTTGCCAATATGGTGTAAAACGCCCAAGTCATTGACACCCACTTACACAATTTGACTGAATCCTCAGGATTGGAGCCCCGATCCTAATTGAACGGAGATCAAATAACAACACCAAATATTGGCCATGCCAGCCTTGTGATCTATGGTTATATCCGTGGGGGGGGGGGGGGGGTGGGGTGGAGGCATGTCCAGCAGAGCGTGACGGATGTGTAGGTGGCGCCACAGGCACAATGTTAGCAGTGGTTAGTTTTCGCGCATATTTTTGCAAGGGGCCGTCCAAAGTTGTCATCATTTTCAGGGCAGTACAAAGAGTACTATTTTTCCAGACACCCTCCCCCCGGCCCCCCGCCACCCCCCCCCCCTCCAAAATAGTACACATCAACATTTTACTTCCGACCCAGACAGAGTGGCCAAATGAGTTGAGTGCCCACCTCCCATTTTGGTAGGTCATGGGATTCAAACCCCCAAGTTCGAAGCCTGGTCGAGTCAAACCGATAACTTAAAAAGTTATGCTTATAGCTACCTAGCTTAGGGTTTGGCATTGCTGATATAGGGCAAGGCACAGTGAAATGGAGAAGACCAATTGTCCGCAATTGAAAATTGCCTTGCTTAATCAACTAATGCATAATGACTGGGAGTGGTGACCTAATTCACACACGAGGCAAGTCAACATTCAGCACGTGACCACTCCCCCCTCTTCCCTCACTTCTCTTCTCGCTTTCATAGGAGCAACATTATCTTCACCCACCCACCCACCCAGCCTTCTCTTATCAGGGTTATTTAAGTGCTGAGCTTGATGGTTATCTTCCTGATTGTACGATTCTCATCATGTCACTTATCTCGCTCCAGGCACCGATTCGCCTCGATTAGGCCTAACATTCATGAACATTAACGCCACTCCTCGGAAGCCAGCCTTCCATGTCACAAGGTGCTAGCTGCCTTCTGTTTAGTTTGTCTCACGCCACCATAATTCCTGGAGCCAGCCTCCCACCCGCCTGCTGAGGCACTGTTAAACATGATTGTGTCATATTTGATTATTCATAATCAATCAATCTTGAGTTAAAGCTTGACTTTGTATTCTTCTGTCCGAGTGTCGTGAATTACGTATGTTGACGAGTCAACATATTTAATGACAAAAGAAAAAAAAAGTCACCAAAGAATATCAACATTTTTATTAAACGATAAAAGTCTTACTTTACTGTCAGCCGCCCTCACCCTGTCATATGCTTTGTACAGCCGTGGAAATGTTGAAAAGTTTGGACGGCCCCTTTAAATGCAATAGTGCAATCATAGAAACATATAGTGAGGCACTCACAGAACACAGTTATCTATATTCACATAATGCTTTTCACACCATATCTTTGATCATAATTGCCTACATAGTCATGTAAGAGCATTTATAATACCATTTCTAAACAAATTCTAAATAAATATTTGCATTCCTCATACAAATTAATGTGTCAGCACTGAGGTAGTGTTCTGTTAGGCATAGGTCACAGTGACTGTATAGGGGTTGATTCTCCGCGAGCACTATGAGGATGCGTGAGTTAGCTGGTTGTTGTTTTATGTCCTAGCAACAACTAAGGTAAAATCAGGACGGGTACCGACTTGTGACACTGCACACTCGTGATGAATTTATAGTGCTTCCCCACTGGGAAATCAGGCCACCAGCACCATCGCATGATATCCCACCCAGTCACATTATCCTGACACTGCGCTAACCAGTTCTTGTCCTATCCTATTAATGCCAAGCACCTGGCTAGGTAGCGACACGTATCATATTTAATAAGTCATCGGTTTTACTCGGCTGGGATTTCGAACACCCGACTTGCCGCACGGGAAGCCTGCGCTCTACCGATTCGGCTACCGCGTCCGGTGGATTGATTAGTTGCTTGTGAACCATTTACAAAGTTTCTGGAAATGTAATATTAGTAGTTTGATCGGGTATGGTTGGCTGCAGTTGCTTTGTGAGAGTGAGGTGTACCTTTTAGACTACAACTGAGCCCACGGTAAAAACAAAGGTTCACCTGTAACTCTTCTCAGTGAATCTTTTATCTAAGCCCAGTGTAAAATGTTCCGATAATTACACATTGGTGGGTAATGTGAACTGGTCTATATGGGATTACAAATGTTATATATAAGGTAAATGATGTAATGTGACCAAATGCATGTGGTATTGTGTAGTGCTGGTGATCCTTTACCTAGATTAAATAGACATTGTGTATTCTATAGATAGTGTGAGAGGGGCACTACTGTTAGTGTGATAGGGCCTTAGAAGCTCTGATCACAACCCCCTCCCCCCCAACTGTTAGATACGGATCACTGCACACCCAGACACAACAGGGCAGGTAGGCCAAAACAACCAAAGCATGGATACTAGAATGCATACTGTTGATTGGTGGACATGTGAATGCTTACTGTTGATTGGAGGATCTGGTCATGTGACAGGCCATCTTGAATTCTAAAACCACTGTATAATAATAAACCTGAGGGTGCAAGCTCTCTCTACCTTTCACTCTATACTCTGCCTTACTTCTACTTGCCTGTAGTGATTTCATATTAGCCTGCCTCCACAACTACAGCTGCCAGCCGACGACTTTACACCAGGGCAAGCAGGTTTTACCTGCATTGCTTGGTTTGTGTTTGTTTATTGTTGTTTTACATCCTAGCAACATCTAAGGTCATATCAGGACAGGTACTGACTTGTGACAGTGCGCACTAATGGCGACTTTATGGTGCTGCCCCACTGGGAGACCAGGCCGCCAGCACCTTGACCTGATGTCCCACTCAGTCACATTATCCTGACAAGTCAACGATTGGACATAATGAATTTTGCAAATAACAACTCAGAGCAATAATAATAAAGGCAATACTCTGCCTATTTATATATGCATAATTAATTATACATCCTATATACATTTCATGCCCCGGCTTTCAAATTTATAACCAGCTAGGCATTATGCAAGCCAGATCATGCATTAAAGTGATCAACACATCCTCCTGTTGTGTCTTTCCCTATAAAACAGTAGCCTAACTTTATATTAAAATTAAAATTTGACCATCCAGACGGGTATATAGGCGATAACGGCCAGACACAGCTGGCATACAGTGCTTAGAGCCCCTGACAGGTGGCGCCAGTGTGGCCAATACTGTACGACACAGGGTCAGTTAGATAGGATACAGTGAATATACTATTATATAGGGAACTGAAGATATGTAGTGTCCTTGTTTATATTCCCATAATAGATTATAGAGTACACATATATGAGCCTGTCTCAAAAGGTGATACCTCTTCTTGTTTTTGTCCATTGTTATGATTGACACAAAACAGTACAGAAATGGTTACACTGAAAACACAAGGACATTTGCTCCAAATCAATATGTATTCTATTGGGATTATGAAACACCATGTAAAAAACAAATCAGTTCATCCTGAGCAAATGCATAAGCAGATAGTATGTTGATCAGTACAATGGACAAAGGTTTGTCCCATATTGCTTAGCACCTTTTGAGACAGTCTCATATATATATATATCATCAGACGGGGTAACCAACTGGGTACCAGATGGGATGGCCGAATGAGTTGAGGTGCCCCGTCTCCCGTTTTGGTAGATCGTGGGATTCGAACCCATAGCTCCGAACCCTGGCTACTCCTGGTCGAGTCAAACCAATGACTTAAAAATGTATACTTGTCGCTCAGCATTATTAGGATAGGACACGGACTGGTTAGCTCAGTGTCAGGATAATGTGACTGAGTGGGATCTCGGGCCATTGTGCCAGTGGCCTAATCTCCCAGTGGTGCAGCATTATACCATAAAGTCGTCATGAATGTGCGCTGGCACAGGTCGGTACCCGTCCTGATATTACCTTAGATGTTACTAGGATGTAAAACAACAACAAACAAACAAATCAAATCCGTTCCAACCGGTGGTCCACAACTGGTTCATCAAAGGCTGTGGTATGTGTTATCCTGTCTGTGGGAAAGTGTATATAAAAGACCCCCTTGCTGCTTATCGGAAAGAGTAGCCTATGTGGCGCTAGATACAAGATTCACCCCGTACTGCTGCAGTAGGGGTGCAAACCAACCCTATGTAAAAGGTGGCGAAAATGCGGGTCAAAGAATTGAGAGCCTAATTTCACAATCTAAGAAGCAACATTTATTCTTTACATATGTATTATTGAGAGCCCGCTACCTTTGAGTTGAAAAATATAATATAATATCTAGTTTAATAAGATTTAAAAGTGAAATCGACGGCGTTCTGCGGCCGCCATCTTGTCTTTTTGCATTCTCTCCCATTTCACCAACTCTGTGCCTACATGGGTAGCCATTTGATACTGGAGCCACAGTTTCTAGGTGATGTTCCATACTAACGCTATTTTTGCCCGTATTTATATAAGGCTGATCTTCACCCGTGTACTACAAGTACCGGGTGAATCTTTTATCTAATGTGGCGCCAGTGGGTTTCATTCAAAGGACGCCAGTGGGTTTCATTCAAAGTGGGTTTCATTCAAAGAAATATGTCAGAATGACCATATGTTTGACATCCAAAAGCCGACGATATGAAAATCCACGTGCCTGAGAAGCATCGTTAAATAAAACTTTAGCATCAACCCCTATACAGCCACTGTGAGCTATGCCAGCTGTATGCCTGGGATGTAAAACAACAACAACACACACACACACAACACACACATGTTTATGCATCTGTGCATTTGAGGCTCTCACCTGTTGGGGAGGGTGACTGTTCCCGGTGTGTCCTGGCCCTAGCTGGCTGCTGGTTCCTGGAGGTTCTCACCTGTTGGGGAGAGTGGCTGTACCCGTTGTGTCCTGGCCCTGCCTGCGTGCTACTGGTTTCCGTGTTCCTTCAGGTGTGACAGTGGCGCTATGACCTAGTCCGCCAAGCTCTCATTCTCAACTGACGGCACCGCCAGCCGACCTCAGACCTCCCAGCGTTCCCCCGTCACACTTCACTGACTCTCAGTTCTGCTGCCCCTCATCCAGCAGCCTCATTTCTCACTGACTGTCCCACTCGCTGACACTGACTGCAGGGTTGTTCACTAGATAAAAGATTGGTTGGTTTCTTGGTTGTTGGAGTTTTCCTCCAAAGAAATATGTCAGAATGACCATATGTTTGACGTCCAATAGCCAATGATAAAAACCAATGCGCTCTAGAGGTGTCGTTAAATAAAACAAGCTTTACTTCTTTTGTTGTTGTTGGAGTTTTATGTTCTGGCAACATCTTAGGTCATATCAGGATGGGTACCGATTTGTAATAATGCGCACTCATGGTGACTTTATAGCGCTGCCCCACTGTGAAATCGGGCCGCTGGCACCATGACCCGATATCCCACTCAGTCACATTATCCTGACACTGAGCTAACCAGTCCTTGCCCTATGCTATTAATGCAGACCGCCAGGATAGGTAATGCCAAATATCAATTTTATAAGTCATTGATTTGACTCGACCGGGAACCGAACTTCTGACCTTCCGCACGCAAGGCCTGCGCTCTACCGATTAGGCCACCTGGGCTGGTCTAGATAAAAGATTCACCCCATACTGTTCTGTGCAGTAGGGGTGAAGAACAGCCCATCAGAAAAAGTGGTGAGAGGCATGGTAAATGAAATCAGCATATAAATTGTTAATTTGAAAAGGAAAATATATTCTTCACATGCATCTTCCTATTTACCCGCTACTTCTGATTTGAAAAATAGAATAAAATGTATACTTTAATGCACTTTAAAAGTGAAATCGACACGTACTGTGGTCGCCATCTTGTCTTTTTGCATTCTCTCTCATTTCAGCAATTCTGTGCCAACAGAGGCAGACATTAGATACTGGAACCAGGAATTCCACTTCCTGTTCCACACTAAAGCAGTTTTCGCTTGTATTTAGACTATGTTATCATTCACCTCTACTCCAGGGGCCATATGCACCAATCGGAGTTAGGGCCTTAACCACGGTTTGGGAAGCTCCACACGGCTAACAGTGGAAAATCTGTATGCACCAACCGGTGCCAGCGCTAGCCGCGGACAGTAACCTAGGCTAAGCTAAACCACTTTTTGATGTGGGGTAAGGGCTTACCCGGTCCGGTTAGTGTGGCGGCCGCCGATATATTACAGCCAAATCTATTCAATGCGATCATATTTAACAAATTTACATACGCAATAAGTGAAATTTAATCAAATTAACCCTAAAAACAAACCGTTATTAACGCTCCCGCTGCATTGGCGGCGTTATGCATGTTGTCGAATCGACGAATGTAAAGTAAACAACTCGCCGCCGCCGCAGCGACGTCGATATCCATACTGTCCAACGTCAACTAAAAATGGCCGCCGCCGCCGCCGAATCGGTGGGAATTTCTTACGCCTAAATCTATTAAATGCTGTCATATTTAACAGAATTACATATGCAATAAATGAAATCTTATCAATTTAACCCTAAATTCGAACCGATATTAACGCTGCCGCCAATGCAGCGGCTTTATTCATATTGTTGAATCGAGGGAATTCCCAAATCTATAAATAACTTCACGGTTATCTACCCGCCCCGGCTAAAACATTGGTGCATACCACTTTATCTTTTTCGCGGACCCCCCACTACCCGGAGTTAGTGCCTAGCTCCGGTTAAGACTAGCACAACTTGGTGCATACGGCCCAAGGTGAATGTTTTATCTAGGTGTTAACAAAGTAGACCTTAGCCAACTCCCCAAGTGTCGTCTGCTGCAGTGGCCTGGGTTAGAACCGTGGTCGAGTCAAACCAATGACTTAAGAATGCATCGGGCGCGGTGGCCTAATCTGTAGAGCGCCGTCCTGATATGACCTTAGATGTTGCAGGACGTAAAACTCCAACAACCAACCACCTTAAAAATGTATTCTTGTCGCTACCTAGCTTGGCATTTGCCATTACTTGGATAGGGAAAGGAGCAGTGGAACAGAAAATACCAATTGTCTACAAGCGAAAATTTCCTGCTTAATCAACTGATGCAGCTAAAAGAAAAGGAAAAAAAGCAGAAAAAAACTGGGTGCCTTCAGATTTTCTGTCTAATATTTTCTCATCTGAGTTGAAAACATAGGATCAAATGTAAGTACCATATACATCCCAATAGAAGCATGCTACCCAATAGGAGACGTTTTCTGACAGCAAGAGAGTTGTGGCAAGATGGAGTGAACACTTCCAGAAGCTACTCAACGTCTCTGGTGACATAGATCACGAAGCTCTGGACAACATCCAGCAGCGCATTACCAAAACATGCCTCGATGAGATTCCAAACACGGATGAGATGGCTAGAGCAATCGCCAGCCTGAAAGATGGCAAAGCACCTTGGGGTGATGGAATTCCTGCTGAAGTATGGAAGCACGGAGGAGACAATCTGTTCAACAGACTGCACCAACTAATCACCAATGCCTGGGAGGAGGGTTCTGTACCCCAAGCATGGAAGGATGCCAGCATTGTAACCATCTACAAGAAAGGTGATCGAACAGACTGTGGGAACTATAGAGGAATCTCTCTTCTTTCCATAGCAGGCAAGATCTTCACCAGGATCCTCCTCAAGAGACTATCTATTCACATAACACCTGATGTAGTTCCGGAGTCACAGTGTGGCTTCAGAGGTAACCCGAGCACAATATGATATTTCGTCTCTGACAGCTACAAGAAAAGTGCATTGAGCAGGACCGACCACTGTACATGGTATTTGTCGATTTCACTAAGGCGTTTGATACAGGCGGGAGGACCTGGCTATGGCAGCTACTGAGGAAATATGGATGCCCAGAGAAGTTCACAACTATGATCGAGGCTCTACATACAGGAATGATGGCGAACATTAGTGTTGGAGCGGAAGTCTCAGAATCGTTCGGGGTTACCAATGGGGTCAAGCAAAGTTGTGTACTGGCCCCCACGCTCTTCTCCATCTTCCTATCAGCAATGCTCGATGAGGCTTTCCGAGACATGGCGGATGGCATCTATATACAGTCCAGACAGAGCGCTGACCTATTCAATGTCGCACACTTCAGAGCGAAGACCAAGACTACTCGGATACTGGTGAGAGAGCTGCTATTCGCAGATGACAGTGCACTGGTTGCCCCCTCTGCTGAAGAGATCCAGAAAATAGTGGACGCTTTCTCCGATGCATGAAAGAAGTTCAGTCTGAAGATTAACATCAAGAAGATGGAGGTGCTGTACCAATCCAACTCTACAAGAACCCGAGAGGAGGATATCATGGTTGACGGAAACAAGCTGAACTCTGTTCCGGAATTCACTTACCTCGGAAGCACGATATCAAGTGATGGACGCATTGATGCTGAAATACAGAGGTGGATGGCCAAGGCTAGCGCATCTTTCGGCCGACTACGCCAGAGACTCTGGAACAACCACCATGTGCCCATGTGGGTCAAAGGCAAGATCTACCGTGTAATCGTGCTATCCACTCTACTATACGGAGCCGAGGCCTGGACAGTGTACAGATGACAGGTGAAAAAGCTGCATGCCTTCATGATGTGACATCTGCGTTCAATCATGAGGCTACCCTGGAAGGACAAAGTGACAAATAAGGAGATACTCGAATGGACGGGGCTGCCCTCTATGGAAGATCTTCTGCTCAAAAAGAATCTCCGGTGGACTGGACACCTCATGAGGATCTCATCAGACAGGCTACCAAATCAGAGCCTCTATTCTCAACTGTCTTCTGGTTACAGAAAGAGAGGGCGCCCTCGTCTCCGGTTCAAGGATACCATCAAGAGAAACCTGAAGCTGAGAGACATTAAAACCGACTCATGGACATCACTCTCACAGCAGAGAGCTAAATGGAGAGCGGCAGTCAAGTAATGAAAGCAGTCTTTGTCGCATTGCGACGGACAGCATGATGATGATGATGACCCAATAGAAGCACACACCCCATTTCAAGATTGAAATCGCGCACAAATTTACGATCATATTCAGACTGAATGCATATAAAATAAGACAATCGCACTTTATTTCAGAGGCATGACAAAATCAAATCAAAATGTATAATCATATTCAGACTGAATGCACATATAATAAGACAATCCCACTTTAATTCAGAGGCATGACAAAAACAAATCCATGAAATTCTTTAACTTTGAATAGACGCGCATCCATGTGTCTGCACTCAAGCAGTGTGCGTCTATTGGGACATATATGGTATGTGCCTTGGTTTTTGAAAAAAGAAATTATGCTTCATCAGACCATGAAACTTTAAAACAGCCCAGGCTATGGTGCCATCAAACTTCCACTGGACATCCTGGAACCTGACTAGGTCACACATGTTACTTGGAATGAGGGAAAGGTTAATGAGGTCACGAGATTAGTTAATGGTGTTCCTAGTTAATGGTTTTCTCAAAATAGGTGTCCAAAGGGTGGGGTAATAAACTCACTGCTTATTCTGCATAGACTGTCCCAAATCTTAGCTGCTGCCATATTGGCCACTCATGGCTTACACATGCTTTTATATTCAAGGGGGACCCTTCCCCTGAATGAACCAGACTGGATGACTGAATGCGTTAGAGCGTCCGTCTCCCGTGCTGGTAGATCGTGGGGTCGTGGGTTTGAACCCCGGTCGAGTCAAACTAATGACTTAAAAATTGATACTTGTTGCTTCCTAGCCAGGCGCTCGGCATTATTAGGACAGGCCAAGGACTGGTGTGCTCAGTGTCAGGATAATGTGACTGAGTGGGATACCAGGTCATGGTGCTGGCGGCCTGTTTTCCCAGTGGGACAGCACTCTAAAGTTGCCATGAGTTCGCACTGTGACAAGTCAGTACCCGTCCTGATATGACCTTAGATGTTGCTAGGACGTAAAACAACAACAAACAAACAAACAAAATCCTCCTGAATGTATTGGGTGTCAGTCACCACTTACACTTGAACACATTTTATTAAGTTGGGTTGATTTCTTGGCCAACAGTTTTTACACTGCAAGCAGCATGCACTACCTTTTCACAAAAGTAAAATAAGAAAATATTTTACCCCTTTTAAGGGCAGCTGGTCTGTACCATCACATATAGTCCATTAAACCAATTAGTCACACCTACCCGGATCAGGGGGTGAGTCACGGATCACACACCGATGATGCCGGTTCGTGGCGATCCGTGGCTCATCCGTGGCTGGTCCTTTGTGGTCCTTGGTGATCCTTGGCTGGTCCGGCCTGATCCGGGGTCGGCCCCAGATGTTTTAAAATGTTTCAAACATCCGGGGCGATCGGGGGAATATTGCAATCCGGGCTCGATCCGGCATCATCTGGGTGTAATCCGGGGGTGGTCCGGGGGTAGTCCATGTCCCGTCCGGGGCAGTCTGGGTCATTTTAAAACGTGAATCCACCTTTATGCCATGGTTTAGCCCAGACTAGCCCTGGTTTAGCTCGGACTAGCTGCGACAGAGCCACAGATCACTCCCACGGACCCCACTCCCAGACTGCCCGGATAAGACCCGGACAGGCCGGATGACCATGGATTAACCACGGATCGCCATGGATAGCCACGGATGACCACATATTACTCACGGACCACGCCAGGATGAGTCCCGCATTTCAGGCTATCATCCGGGGGTTGTCCAGGGCTCATCCGGGTAGTCTGGGGGTTGACTGGGGCTCATCCGGGGTGATCTGAGTTTGTAGTCCGTGGCTCGTCCGGGTAGGTGTGAGAGCGAGGCAAAAATAGAAATTTTATCTGGGGCTGTCCGGGACAGTCCAGGAGAGTGGTCCGGGGTTGGTCCGGCTAAAAATCCGGGCTCGTCCGGGTAGGTGTGACTTGGGCTTTAACCCCGGTGTAACGATTTCAACTTCCCCCCTTCTCAAGTTCCCCCCCGGGAATCTGAAAACGTTTTCAACTTCCCTCCGGGGAACTTAAAAACGTTTTCAGATTCCTGGGGGGGAACTTAAAAACAGTTTTCAGATTCCTCCCCCTATTTTCAAATTCCCCCCTCTGGGAATTTAAAATTGTTAAAAATAAAGAATTTCCCCAAAAATGTAAAAGTTTTAAAAAGATCGAAAATTTATGAAAAATAGTAATAGTAGTCACCAAAATTTTCCCAAAAAGATTTGTTGTTAATCGAACAATTTCACATAAAAAAATCACCAAAAAATGTATATTTCACGAAAATAACGAATTTCACACAAAAATTCTATATTTTTTTAATTATTCAAAAAAGCACAACAAATTGAAAATTTCACGGAGGTGGGGGGAAGGAAAAAGGCAGCATAAGGAGCCCAACCACAGTCCTCTGAGAGGGCCTGGGGAGGCTGGGTGGTTGGTATAGTTTTACGTACGTTTTCAAGTTCCCCGGGGGGAGGGAAAGTTAAAACGAGGGAGGGAACTTGAAAACGTTTTCAAATTCCCCTGGGAGGAATTTGAAAACGTTTTCAAGTTCCCGGGGGGGAACTTGAATATGGGGGGAATTTGAAATCTTTACACCGGATTGCAATATTCCCAAGATCGCCCCTGCTGCTTGAACCATTTTAAAACATCCGGGGCAGACCCCGGATGAGGCCGGATCACCAAGGACCAGCCACAGATCACCACGGATCACCAAGGACCAGCCACGGATGAGCCTGGCTATCTTGGGGGGGTCAGTTACACAGATAACTGGGCACGGTGGCCGAATCAGTAGAGCGCGAGCCTCGCGTGCGGAAGTTTGGGAGTTCAGTTCATGGTTGACTCAAACCAATGACTTAAAAAATTGATACTTGTCATTTCCTAGCCTGGTGTTCGGCATTAATAGGATGAGGCAAGGACTGGTTAGCTCAGTGTCAGGATAATGTGGCTGAGTGGGATATTGGGTCATGGTTCTGGCAGCCTGAGTTCCATAAAGTCGCCATGAGTGTGCACTGTCACAAGTCGGTAGCCATCCTGATATGACCTAAAGCCCGGGTCAGACCTACCCGGACGAGCCCCGCATTTTGAGCCGGACCACCCCGGATCAATCGCCCGGACTGTCCTGGACCGCCCCTGATAAAATGACTGTTTTCGTTGTTTTTTGCCTCACAGTCACACCTTCCCGGACGAGCCCCGGACGAGCCCCGGACCAGAGGCCGGATCGCCCTGGACTGCCCCCGGACTCCCCGGTGTAGCCACGGAGTACTCCCGGACTTGAAATGGACTTGCTCCGTGGCTAATCCGTGCTGATCCGGCTTGTCCGGGTCTTATCCGGGCAGTCCGGGAGTTGTCCGTGTCTATGTCGGGGAGTTGTCCGTGTCTATGAAGGGATTTTCAATATGAGAATGATTTGTGAACGTTATTGTGAAGTGAACCAGGATGTTTATGCCTGCTTTATTGACTATGAGAAGGCCTTCGACCGAGTCAATCATGAACTGTTAATCAAATGTTTACAAGATATTGGTGTCAATGGCAAAGACATTAAACTAATTGTGAACTTATACTGGACACAACGTGCATTTATAAAAATGGAGAAGGGCCTATCGGATGAAGTTATGATTAAACGAGGAGTTCGACAGGGGTGTGTATTGTCACCATGTCTATTTAACCTGTACACAGAGATGATTTTCAGACACATTGAAGATTGCAAGGGAGTGACAATAGGTGGCATGAACGTCAACAATCTTAGATATGCCGATGACAGTGTAATACTAGCAGACAGTGAGAAAAACCTACAAGATATAGTGAATAGAATCAATAAAGCTGGAATACTATTCAACATGAAGATGAATGCCAGGAAGACCAAAACAATGGTTATAAGTAAAAAGACAGATAAACCAAATGTCAATATAACCATAGATGGCACAAACATAGAACAAGTATCCGAATTCATATATCTCGGACAAAAGATTACAGATGATGGGAGATGTGAGGAAGAAATTAAAAGAAGGATAACAATAGCCCGAACAACATTCTCCAAAATGTATAGAGTGTTAACATCAAGTAAGATATTAATACAAACAAGGAAGCGTATTCTTCAGTGTTATGTGTGGTCTACTCTAATGTATGGGGCAGAGACATGGACAATCTCTAAGAAAATGTACAAACGTTTAGCAGCATTTGAGATGTGGACTTATCGAAGGATGATGAAAATATCACGGACAAAGAAGATCACCAACAAAGAAGTTCTCAGAAAAATTAAAAATAAGAAAAGCTTGTTTGCCACTATACAGACAAAGAAACTTATTTATTTTGGCCACATCATTCGTCAGAGTTCAATATACCGTACATTGTTGGAAGGGAAGGTGAATGGCAGCAGAGGGAGAGGGAGACCAAGAACATCATGGTTTACAAATATTTCACAGTGGACAGGCTTGAATTATTCACAGTCTATCAGAACAGCACACCATCGGGACAAGTGGAGAACCATTGCATCCAACCCTCGACTAGAGGATGGAACTATTGATTGATTGAGTCCGGGCTAGTCCAGGGCTGATCCGGGTTAAACCGTGGCCCCGGACGGTACACGGACTACCCACGGAGCACCCCCGGACCACCCGGACCACCCCCGGATCATCCCGGACGATGCCAGATCGAGCCCGGATCGCAAAATGCCCCGGACCACCCCGGATGTTTTAAACATTTTAAAACATCCGGGACAGAGCCCGGAAGAGGCCGGACGAGCCACGGATCAGGCCGGATCAGGCCGGATCGCCACGGACTAGCCATGGACCAGCCACAGATCACCTCGGATCGCCACGGACCACCCCGGATGGCGGTCCGGGGCTCGTCCGGCCCCTGATCCGGGTAGGTGTGATAAACTGGGGCTTAAGATGTTGACAGGACGTAAAACTCCAACAACCAACCTAGTTACAGATACAAGTTTAGCCAGACCAGTGCCACAGTTACTGTGACAGTATGGGGGCTTAGATCTGTGGTTTCCTGGCGGGTGACCGGTGAACTACTTTCCTCGGGGTTACCTGGATACGGTCTGCTGAACCCGCCCTACAACACCTGGCTTCTGTTAAGTTTTACGTCGTTGACCCAATAGGACATGTATAAAGGTTGCTGGAATTTTACGTCCTGGCAACATCTAAGGTCATATCAAGGACGGGTACGGACTTCTGACAGTGCACACTCATGGTGACTTTATAGTGCTGTCCCACTGGGAAATCAGGCCACCGGTACCATTACACAATATCCCACTCAGTCACATTATCCTGACACTGAGGTAACCAGTCCTTATCCTATCCTATTAATGCTGAGCGCCAGGCTTGGAAGGCAGAAGTATCAATTTCAAAGTCATTGGTTTGACTCGACCGATAACCAAACTATCGACCTTCCGCATGCGAGGACTGCGCTCTACCGATTAGGCTACCGCGCCCAGTCACGAATAGAGAGTATTGACACGGTTCAGCGTTCATTGTATTGAAACTGTTAAAGCAAATTTGTGTCGATCATTTCTTGCATTTAGGCATACATAATTCTAAATTTAGTTTGAAAGAAATCTACACTTAGGCCAAATAAAAAGAGAATTTGTGATCGTCCTCGCCCGTACCTGAAAAGTTGGCCGGCCCTGAATAGACTACATCACCAATCCAGCGGTGCGGTGCATTCTGGGATGGGTGGAAGAAAAACAAAGCCGCGAGAAGCACATGGAACATGCTAATACACTGGGTGCAGCTATAAAATGTGCTAGTTTCAGCTCATCTCAGCTCTTGTTTGAAACATAGAACACTAATTAAAAAAATATATATAATAAATTAAGATATTGATCTTTTATCCAGCATTGCATTTACATCAATATAATCAGCACATCTTATGCCACGTGCATTTAGATTTAGACAAATCTGGGCACTCAGACTAGTGTTAGAGCCATAGCCAGAGTCAGTTTTACTTATTTTATTCATGTTTTTAATTATATCCTATGGTTAATTACATATGTAGAACTAGAAAATGAGTAGGGTTAGTCAGATATTGGCTATATATTTCTCTGAAACAAGTGTCTGTTGACACATTTGGCATTTTAATATTTAGAACAAGAATTAATAATGGTGATATGGATATCAACATTAAAGTGACTGATTGTTTTGTGTGGAATTGTATGTTTCTTAGCTCAAAATGTTTAACTATGGCTAGTTTTGTCTTCGATATATTCATCAGATCATTATATTGCATGTGTGCATACATGCTTATGCCAAATTGTTATGTATTTCTATTAATTCTGAATAAAATTGAAGTTTTGCCCTGCGCGGTTTGGCAATCTCAATGGCCGTAGCATTGCTTTGCTGCTAACGCCGTTTTCAGTGGATGCGCATTCGGGACGGTGATCTCGTCTATTAAATTAGTTTTTTTAATTAAAGAAATAACCCGCTGTTAAATGGAGATGGCGGTTGGAGTGACAAATAAAAAAAGGGGTCTGGAGAGGGGACGGGGTGGAAAGGATTGGACGGGGATTTGAGGGGTGATAGGGAGGGAACTGGCAAGGGGAGGGAGCAGGTTCGAGAGTGGAGGGGTTGGGAGAGGGGAGGGGGTGGAGTGTGGGAGAGAATGTGATTAAGGGTAGCGGAGAGAATGGAGGGTGAGGGCGAGGAGACCAGTGAAATACTGAAAATAACAAATAATAAATAAAACCGCCCGCCCGACCCTGATTTTTATTTCAAAAGGACGGTCAACAACTTTAATTTCTTTTTATTTGGCCTAATAACTAGCCATGTCTAGGGCTGCTATTTCAGCTTAGGTCTGTGTTTACATTGCTGAGAGTGAGACAGAAGCTATGACAACATTGTTAGTCAGTTTTTCTTGTTTTATTGATGGTTTTTGTCTGGTTTCTGAATGGCCATTGTATGCATTGTGTTGATTGGTCATCGTTTTCTTGTTTTATTGATGGTTTTTGTCTGGTTTCTGAATGGCCATTGTATGCATTGTGTTGATTGGTCATCATTTTCTTGTTTTATTGATGGTTTTTGTCTGGTTTCTGAATGGCCATTGTATGCATTGTGTTGATTGGTCATCATTTTCTTGTTTTATTGATGGTTTTTGTCTGGTTTCTGAATGGCTATTGTATGCATTGTGTTGAGTGGTCATCGTGTTCTTGTTTTATTGATGGTTTTTGTCTGGTTTCTGAATGGCCATTATATGCATTGTGTTGATTGGTCATCGTTTTCTTGTTTTATTGATGGTTTTTGTCTGGTTTCTGAATGGTATGCATTGTGTTGAGTGGTCATCTGTTTCTTGTTTTATTGATGGTTTTTGTCTGGTTTCTGAATGGCCATTATATGCATTGTGTTGAGTGGTCATCGTTTTCTTGTTTTATTGATGGTTTTTGTCTGGTTTCTGAATGGCCATTGTATGCATTGTGTTGATTGGTCATCGTTTTCTTGTTTTATTGATGGTTTTTGTCTGGTTTCTGAATGGCCATTATATGCACTGTGTTGATTGGTCATCGTTTTCTTGTTTAATTGATGGTTTTTTGTCTGGTTTCTGAATGGCCATTGTATGCATTGTGTTGAGTGGTCATCGTTTTCTTGTTTTATTGATGGTTTTTGTCTGGTTTCTGAATGGCCATTATATGCATTGTGTTGAGTGGTCATCATTTTCTTGTTTTATTGATGGTTTTTGTCTGGTTTCTGAATGGCCATTGTATGCATTGTGTTGAGTGGTCATCGTTTTCTTGTTTTATTGATGGTTTTTGTCTGGTTTCTGAATGGCCATTATATGCATTGTGTTGATTGGTCATCATTTTCTTGTTTTATTGATGGTTTTTGTCTGGTTTCTGAATGGCCATTGTATGCATTGTGTTGAGTGGTCATCGTTTTCTTGTTTTCTTGATGGTTTTTGTCTGGTTTCTGAATGGCCATTGTATGCATTGTGTTGAGTGGTCATCGTTTTCTTGTTTTCTTGATGGTTTTTGTCTGGTTTCTGAATGGCCATTATATGCATTGTGTTGAGTGGTCATTCAGTGGTCATCGTATACAAACGCTGCGTCTCTCTGTACTCTTCTCAAGGTGGGACGTAGCTCAGGCGTAAAGTGCCTGTCACACCTTACCGCATTGAGCAACGGACATAACCGGACAAAGAATTGTCTAGTCCGGTGTTGTTCGGTATCAAAATGTACCGAAATGTGTCGACCTGTTGCGCTTTCAGCGGACAAGGAACATACATTAACGAATAGCCACTGGACGATAACCGGACGATAACTGGACATTAACTGGATGATAACCGGACGATAACCAGATGACACCGGATAACAATGGACAACCAATGGTCAACCGACGGGCGAAAAACCGAATGTCAAATGGACGGACCGGACACCAACCGGACACCAACCGGACACCAACCGGAACCAACTGGACACCAACCGGACACCTACCGGACTGATCATGGACGCGCCGAAAACATATAAAAAGCCGACAGACAAAATTCCTGCAACACCGTCAACGGGCTCTTCAGGAAACAAACCGGAGACCTAAGGGATGGGTACCAGACATGAAATGGACAAAAGTGATTAAACGGACTTAAAACGGACACCAATCGTACATGCCAGTCCGGCGGTGTCCGGTACAAGTTTTGTGCATGTTAAAAAATTACTACCGTACACCACCGGACACAGAACGGACACGCTGGATGCGTACCGTATATAAACCGTACATTGCCGTATTTCACCGGACAGTGTCCGTTTTCTATCCATTTCCCCAGTCTGGTAAGGTGTGACTAAGCCTTAAAGTGTCCACCTGTGAAGGTATTGGTCATCCGATCGATCCTGCTCAGTGGACACATTTGCAGTTTGGGCTATTTCCCATTCGAACCAGTGGTCCACAACTGGTTCAACAAAGGCTGAGCTATGTGCTGTCCTGTCTGTGGGAAAGTGCATTTAAAAGACCCCTTGCTGCTTATTGCAATGAGTAGCCTATGTGGCGGCAGCAGCGGGTTTCCTCTAAAGAAATGTCAGAATGACCATATATTTGAAGTCCAATAGCGGCGGCGTTAAATAAAACAAACTTTTTTTATCTGTACTGCCACAGAGTTGCTGAACTTTGAGAGAATGCAAAATGACAAGATGGTGAATGAACCCAGAATGCCGTCGATTCGAGTCTTAAAGTCTATTAATCTACATTTTAAAAATAAATTCTTTATTAAAAAGTAGCGGGTAAATATAAATGTGTGTGATGAATATAGTTCGCTTCTTAGATTAAAGCTGCATAGTCCGATGAAAAGATAAATTTGTCAAAACCGAAGCAATTATGTAGATTTGATTCTACATATCTAACTTAGATACTGCTGGACTTATTAAACATTTGTCGCCACAAAGAACTTAGAAGGGAATACTGAGGCAATTTAATTTGGTTAAACTGCTTACTGCAGAAGCCTATTGTATCAGAGTTTTGACGTGCTTGCCAAAATTAATCTCACATGGTTGCAGTTCAAATATCTCAAAAGTTAGTCATTTGCAATAAAAGTTACTTTAACGTAAAGTAAGGTAGGTTATAAATATCAATCTAATATATTTATCTCAGAAAATGACAGAAATTCAAAATCACCAGACTATGCAACTTTAAGAGAGTATGTCCTCATCTCATTTCTCCAGCCGCTCGCTACCTGTTCTAAGGGGTTGTTGTTTATGTTGTTCATCGCCCCGACTCTGGGTAGGGGGTGAATCTTGTATCTACTAGTACTACTGCATTTTCCCACCACCTTACATTGTTTTATTAGTCACTGAGTTTGTATTTGTTTATTACAATTAGTTGTTTGCCAGAATGCTATATGGTGTTGAAACCATAAACTAATCTATTTTCGGTCCAAATAAGCTCATTATAGAAGTCTTGATTGCTGATAATGAGTACCTTGGGGACTCTGGTAAGGAGATCCCTCAGATACCGCCTCATCGCCCTCTGCTCCCCGCTCCTCCGCCTCCTGCCCCCCGCCCCCGCAGCCCTACTCCTACACACTTATATAAACTTCACCCCCACGCCCGACCCCCACCTCCCATTCCATTACCCGCATTCCCCACATTCCCCACCTGACCTCCTTGTATCATTCGTTGGGGGGGGGGGGGGGTTGTAAGCTTACGATGGTTACTGCCTGCAGAACTGCAGCAATATACAAAGGCACCGATAGATCGGTCCTATCTTTGGATTGAAGATTAAACTTCAGGGGAGACATTGTAGAAGCGGGAGGTGGGGTACTTTACAACAATTCAACGAAGAGTCATAGGGACGTCGCCGGATCACTCCGGTCCGGCGGTAGCAGTGCACTCGTATCCAGCAGCTGGGGGTTCAGGAGGAAGGGCAGGGGAAAGGCGGGTTCTGCAGCAAGAAGAAAGTGAGACAGTGAGAAAGGAAAAGGGCCCCACCCAAGCAAACAACTCCCTTGATCAGGGGAGGAGTAAGCCCGGGAGAAAAAAAGGAAGAGTAGCATAGAGGAAAGAGAAGTGAGGAGAGTTGAGTCAAAGGGGCGTGTGTCTTCTTGCTCTGTGGTGACCAGTCGGCGAGCCGGAGACATCTATGGAGTAAGAGGTAGAAAGTGAAATGCTAGCCGGCTTCCCCTCCTGGAACTCTTTTCAGACATAATCAAGGAGGAGGGGGGCGCGGCGGAGAGGTGAGAGGAGAGGTGTGGACGAAGTGCTGCCCGGATAGCAAGTGCCCCCCTTGTACCAGTGTACAATCCACCCCCACTCACCCCCCCCCCTGCCCACCTGCACCTCATCAAACCCTTATCCCCACCCCACCTCCACCAAACCCTCATCCCATCCCTCACACACACCGGCGCTGTGGCCGAATTGGCAGAGCGCATGACTCCGGTGTGGGAGATCGGTGGTTCAATTCCCAGTCGAGTCAAACCAATGACTTACAAAATTGATACTTATCACTACCTAGCCTGGTGCTCGGCTTTAATAGGATAGGATAAGGGCTGGTTAGGTCAGTGTCAGGATACTAAACAAATACTGTAAACGCAACCAGTAGCAGCCAACTAGATAAAAAAAACACATCTACAACGGAATGAGCCTGGAAATGATTCTAATTGGATCCTACTGAGGTACATGATTAATCAATATTAACCTACTTACTAACTGAATAGGCCCCACCTGAGATTACCATGAACACAAGTTCAATCACAAAGGCCCACCCTACATCCCCCATCACCCTTTCAACGAGTATGTTACTACTAGAAAGATAATCAGTTATGCCCCACCCCCTATTAACGCCTACCATACTAGTCTGACATAGTTACCTCCCCGCATATGTTTCTTTTTCGCTTATCTTGTTCTTTACCTATCATCCATGTACCGATGTTTTGCTTATTTTCCTGTAATTGTCTATGTGTATATTGTTGTAGATTTGTTTACTGTGTAGAGGCAATTGCTGGAAGACCAGTGCATTTGCGCTGACAACATGTTATTCAGAGGAATAAAAACAATTGAACACAAAAGAAATAGTGACTGGGTGAGATATCGGGCCATGATGCTGACGGCCTGGTCTCCCAGTGGGGGCAGCACTATATAGACGCCATGAGTGTGCACTGTCACAAGTCACCCGTCCTGATATGACCTTAGATGTTGGCAGGATGTAAAACTCCAACAACCAACCAACCAACCATCCCCTCACACAAGGCGGCTATTAATGGGGAGGCGGGACACAACACAAAGCTGGGCGGTGCGTTCTGGTGACCTTGATTCCGAGGCGGCTGCCCCAGGCTACAACCCCCCCCCCCCCGCCCCCCCCCCACACACACACCCCACCCCCTCTGGTCTCACTCTTCTGTGCAGATAAAAGATTCACCCCTACCCAAAGTAAAGGTGAAGAACAACCCATCAGAAAAAGGGGCGAAAGCTGATTTGGTATCAATCAACCAATTAGAGATGAGCTTCTGGTTCCATCATCCAGTGTTTATCTGTACTGAAGTAGACCTGGTGAAATGGGAGAGAATGCAAAACAACCAAGATGGCGGCAGCAGAAAACCCTCAATTCGAGATTTAAGGTCTATTAATCAGTTAATCTACATTATTTATTAAATTATTCCTCCAAAAGTAGCGGGTAAATATAAAGAAGTATGTGACGAATATATTTTTTTAAGCATTTATGTGCTTATTTTATTTACCCCATTCGCCTCTTTTTCTAATGGGATGTTCTTCACCCCTAGCGGTGAATGTATTATCTACCTTCTGGGTGGATGATGTGGGCTGTCTCTCTACCCGGGACGCGAGCGTCATAGACACCGCATGTGACTAATATAGGGTATGCACTGACGTCACGCTAAGCGGAAGTGCGGCCATTGTGGCGATAGTAACCACAATAATAACACACTGTCACACTGCAAACTCATACAGAAAAAGTGAAATATCTATAAAACTAATCCACCTAGAAACAAATCGGTTGGTAGACCATATAGAAAACATGTTTACCAATAAGATTATATTAAATTGATAAGGTTAGGGTTCTGGATTTCTATTAATTTTGAATAAAACTAATGTTTTGCACTGCGCGTACCGGCGAACTCAAGCCAATCAAGGCATTGTCAATGGTCGTGAGCAATCTTCACACAGAAAAAGTGAAATATCTCTAAAACCACACCACCTAAAAACAAATCGCTTGGTACACATATAGAAAACATATTCAATGAATAGATTATATTAAATTTATAAGGTTAGGGTTCTGGATTTCTATTAATTTTGAATGAAATAGAAGTTTTGTACTGCGCGTACCGGCAAACTCAAGGCATTGTCAATGGTCGTGAGCAATCTTCATACAGAAAAAGTGAAATATCTCTAAGACCACACCACCTAGAAACAAATCGCTTGGTACACATATAGAAAACATATTCAATGAATAGATTATATTAAATTTATAAGGTTAGCGTTCCGGAATTCTATTAATTTTGAATGAAATAGACGTTTTCCACTGCACATACAGGCAAACTCTATGGGATGTTTACTGGTTGATATCGCCACAATGGCCGCGCATCCGGTTTGTGTCATCACGTGAATACCCTATATAGTAATAATACATTTTCTAAATTGATACTTGTCGCTTCCTAGTCTGGCGCTCAGCATTAATAGGATCAGGCAAGGACTGGTTGGCTCAGTGTCAGGATAATGTGACTCAGTGGGATATCAGGTCATGCTGGTGGCCTGGTCTCCGAGTGGGGCAGCACTATAAAGTCGCCATGACTTGCACTGTGATAAGTCAGCACCCATTTTGATATGATCTTAGATGTTGCCAGGATGTAAAACTCCAATAACCCCCCCCCCCCCCCCTCAGTCGTGGAGGATGGTGTAGCTGCACCCGCGAGTAGTAATGCTGCGTTCATATCATCCTGGTGAATATGGTGAACTTCCCACTTACTGCCGGTGAAGACGACCATGTACACTAAGAGCATTCATTTGACATTTCGCGATAAACAACAACAATATGGACTCCAGAAGGCTTTTAGCTTTTTTACTGTGGTGTAACCATTATATTAACACAGAATCTAAGTTCAGATACATAGATTTAATCAAATATGATGGAAATAATTAATTTTGAACAAGTTTTTATGGTCTATGAGTATGATAAAAGAATTGAACGTTTCTGGCTGGGCAATAATAGAGGCAAACTACAATACATGTGTAAATAACATGTAAACTGCACGTTTTTGGTATCTAGCATCCACTACCATATTATACACCATGTATGATTTGTTTTATGACCACACATCATGTACAATGGTTTCATTACAAACATATTTCTGTCAATTTATTATGGAACCTTACCATGCAACTTTTCTCCATTCACTGCCATTTTTTTCACAAGTGGTGAATAACGAGCCACTTAAAAAATTGCCAGTTCAAGGTGGTGTTCACCAGTTGTGAAATCAATTGAATGCAATTCACTGGTTGTGAAGTGGGAAACCCCATATTCACCAGTTCATATGAACGCAGCATTAGTCCCTGTCACCACCAGCGACAAATTGCCGGCCGCCGCCTCCTGCCCCCTGGAGGATCTCACCTGAACTACACCAGCATACCACCATGCTGCCCTCTGGAGGGTCCCACCTGTACTACACCAACAAACCCAACTCCAACAGCCAACGAACTTCTAGTACAGTGGCAGCAAGCCGTTCTTTGTGTGCTAGTGTGCTTGTTGGAGTTCTACGTCGTGGTGCATGACTGGTGCATGCTGCATGACTGGCACATGACTGTGGTGTGTGGTGCATGGTGTATATGGTGCATGACTGTGGTATGTGACTTGTGCATGACTGTGGTAAATGACTGTGGTGCCTGATGCATGGCTTTGATGCATGGTGCAAGACTGTGATGCATGACTGCGGTGAGTGGTGCATGACTTTGGTGTATGGTGAATGACTGTGTTGCATGGTGGTGGTGCATGAATGTGGTGCATGACTGTGGTGCATGATTGTGGTGCATGACTGGTGCATGACTGGTGAATGACTGTGGTGAATGACTGTGGTGCATGGTTGTGGTGCATGACTGTGTTGCATGACTGTGGTGCATGACTGTGGTGCATGGTGCATGGCTCTGGTGCATGGTGTATTACTGTGATGCATGACTGTGGTGCATGCTGCATGACTGTGGGGCATGACTGTGGTGTGTGGTGCATGAATGGGGCACATTGCTGTACTGCATGCTGCATGACTCTGGTTCGTAACTGATGCATGCTGTATGACTCTGGTAAATGGCTGTGATGTGTGGTGCATGACTGGGGCACATTGCGTTGGTGCATTCTGCATGTCTCTGTTACATGACTGGTGCATGCTGCATGACACTGGTACATGCCTGTGGTGTTTGCTGCATGACTCTGGTACATGACTGGTGTATACTGCATGACTCTGGTACATGACTGTGGTGCATGCTGCATGACTGTGGTACCTAACTGGTACATGATTGTGGTCAGTGGTGCATGACTGTGGTACATTACTGTGGTGCATGCTGCATGAATGTGGTACATGACTCATGCATGGTGCATGACTGTGGTACATGATGGGTGCATGCTGCATGACATTGGTCCATGACTGGTGCATGTTGCATGAATCTGCTAAATGACTGCGGTGCATGCTGTATGACTGTGGTAAGTAACTGGTACATTATTGTGGTCAGTGGTGCATGACTGTGGTACATGACTGTGGTGCATGCTGTATGACTGTGGTGCATGACTGTGGTGTGTGGTGCATGACTGGGGCACATTGCTGTGGTGTGTGCTGCATGACGGTGGTACATGACTGGTGCATGCTGCATGACTCTGGTACATGCCTGTGGTGTTTGCTGCATGACTCTGGTACATGACTGGTGCATGCTGCATGACTCTGGTACATGACTGTGGTGCATGCTGCATGACTGTGGTACCTAACCGGTACATGATTGTGGTGAGTGGAGCATGACTGTGGTACATGATTGTGGTGCATGCTGCATGACTGTGGTACATGACTGTGGTACATGACTGGTGCATGCTGCATGACTGTGGTGCATGACTATGGTACATGACTGTGGTACATAACTGGTGCACGATGCATGACTATGGTACATGACTGTGGTACATGGCTGTGGTACATGACTGGTGCATGCTGCATGACTCTGGTACATGAGTTTTGTACATGACTGGTGCATGCTGCATGATTCTGGTACATGACTGGTGCATGCTGCATGACTGTGGTGCATGCTGTGTGACTCTGATGCATGCTGCATGACTGTGATACCTAACTGGTACATGATTGTGGTGAGTGGTGCGTGACTCTGGTACATGATTGTGGTGCATGCTGCATGACTGTGGTACATGACTGGTGCATGCTGCATGAATGTGGTACATGACTGTGGTACATGATTGTGGTACATGACTGTGGTACATGACTGGTGCATGATGCATGACTATGGTATGTGACTGTGGTACATGACTGGTGCATGCTGAATGACTCTGGTACATGACTTTGGTACATGACTGGTGCATGCTGCCTGACTCTGGTACATGACTGGTGCATGGTGCATGACTGTGGTGCATGTTGCATGACAGTGGTGCATGGTGCATGACTGTGGTGTGTAACTGGGACATGAGTTTTGTGAGTGGTACATGACTATGGTACATGACTGCGGTGCCTGGGGCATGGCTGTGCTAGATGACTGTGGCACATGACTGGTGCAGGGGCATGACTGTGGTGCATGGTGCATGACTGTGGTACATGACTGGTGGGTGGTGCGTGACTGTGGTGCATGACTGGTCCATGGTGCATGACTCTGGTACATGGCTTTGGTACATGACTGGTGCATGATGCATGACTCTGGTACATGACTGGTGCATGCTGCAGGACTCTGGTACATGACTCGTCCGGTGGTTATTCATTAATGTACGTTCCTTGACCGCTGAAAGCACAACATTTCGACACATTTCGATACATTTTGACACCGGACACCAACATACTAGATAATTCTTTGTCCGGTGGTGTAAAGTACTCAGTCCGGTAAGGTCTGACTGGGCCTTAAGAGACAGTCGGCTTCAAACTGGATCCAACACTCTGAGACCTCGTCCTGTACTCACGGCCATCCTTGGTAGCCATATCTATATAGCATATATACAGCATACACATAGTTATCAATATTACTAATAGTATATATGTGCAACATAATTATTCATGTAAATTTATATAAATACGAGGAGGAATTGTTTGTGTATGGAATATCGTATCTATCAAATATTGTCAAATATTGTTTGTTTGTTGTTTCTTTATGTCTTACTCTTAGCACCATCTAAGGTCATATCAGGACTGGTACCGATTTGTGACAGTGCGCACTCATGGCGACTTTATAGTGCTGCCCCACTGGGAAACCAGGCTGTCAGCACCATGGCATGATATTACACTCAGTCACATTATCTTGACACTGAGCTAACCAGTCCTTGCTCTATCCTATTATTGCCAAGCCCCAAGCTAGGAAGCAACAATTATCAATTTTGTAAGTCATTGCTTTGACTCGAACGGGAATCCAACTCCTGACCTTCCGCACGGAACTCTGCGCTCTACCGATTCGGCCACCGCATCCTGTGTCGGCTATATCAACGTAATATGCAAAACTATTTATGTTTGTTGCATGACAATTGACATGGGCTTCAGACATGACGAGGATGAGGCTCTGCACTACTAGGATAGGACTAGAACTGGGTAGCTCAGTATCAGGATCATGTGACTGTGTGGTATATCGGGTCATGGTGCTGGCGGCCTGGTCTCCCAGTGGGAGACTAAATCGACATGAGTGCGCGCTGTCACAAGTCGGTACCCTTCCTGATATAACATTAGATGCTGCTAGGATGTAAAACAACAACAAACAAACAAATTATCTGGTCGGCATTGGTCGTAGATGTTGCTAGAATGTAAAACAACAACAAACAAACAAATTACATAGCCGGCAATGGCCTTAGATGTTGCTTGGAAGTATATACACAGACTGGTTGCACAGACTGGACATTGACAGTGCAGTGTTGAACTGTAGCCGTCACTGAATGTGTGATGTGTATGGTGGTACATGTTATATATACAGAGTGGTTGCACATACTGGACATTGACAGTACAGCGTTGAACTGTGGCTATCACTGAACCTGTGGTGTGTATGGTGATACATGGTATATACACAGACTGGTTGTACAGACTGCACATTGACAGTACAGCGTGGAACTGTAGCCATCACTGAATGTGTGATGTGTATGGTGATACATGGTATATATACAGACTGGTTGTACAGACTGCACATTGACAGTACAACGTTGAACTGTGGCCATCACTGAATGTGTGATGTGTGTGGTGGTACATGGTATATATACAGAGTGGTTGCACATACTGGACATTGACAGTACAGCGTTGAACTGTGGCTATCACTGAACCTGTGGTGTGTATGGTGATACATGGTATATATACAGACTGGTTGTACAGACTGCACATTGACAGTACAGCATGGAACTATAGCCGTCACTGAATGTGTGATGTTTATGGTGGTACATGGTATATGTACAGACTGGTTGTACAGACTGCACATTGACAGTACAACGTTGAACTGTGGCCGTCACTGAATGTGTGATGTGTACGTGGTACATGGTATATATACAGACTGGTTGCACAGACTGGACATTGACAGTACAGTGTTCAACTGTAGCCGTCACTTAATGCATGATATGTACGGTGGTACATGGTATATACACAGACTGGTTGTACAGACTGGACATTGACCGTACAGCGTGGAACTGTAGCCATCAGTGAATGTGTAATGTGTGTGGTGATACATGGTATATATATACAGACTGGTTGTACAGACTGCACATTGACAGTACAGCCTTGAACTGTAGCCATCACTGAACGTGTGATGTGTACGGTGGTACGTGGTATATATACAGACTGGTTGTACAGACTGGACATTGACAGTACAGCGTTGAACTGTAGCCGTCACTGAACGTGTGGTGTGTATGGTGGTACACAGTATATATACAGACTGGTTGTACAGACTGCACATTGACAGTACAGCGTGGAACTGTAGCCGTCACTGAATGTGTGATGTGTGCGGTGGTACGTGGTATATACACAGACTGGTTGTACAGACTGCACATTGACAGTACAGCGTGGAACTGTAGCCATCACTGAATGTGTGATGTGTATGGTGGTACATGGTATATATACAGACTGGTTGTACAGACTGCACATTGACAGTACAGTGTTGAACTGTAGCCGTCACTGAACGTGTGGTGTGTATGGTGGTACATGGTATATATACAGACTGGTTGTACAGACTGCACATTGACAGTACAGTGTTGAACTGTAGCCATCACTGAATGTGTGATGTGTATGGTGGTACATGGTATATATACAGACTGGTTGTACAGACTGCACATTGACAGTACAAGGTTGAACTGTAGCCATCACTGAATGTGTGATGTGTGCGGTGGTACACGGTATATATACAGACTGGTTGTACAGACTGGACATTGACAGTACAACATTGAACTGTAGCCGTCACTGAATGTGTGATGTGTGCGGTGGTACATGGTATATATACAGACTGGTTGTACAGACTGCACATTGACAGTACAGCATGGAACTGTAGCCGTCACTGAACGTGTGATGTGTATGGTGGTACATGGTATATATACAGACTGGTTGTACAGACTGCACATTGACAGTACAGCATGGAACTATAGCCGTCACTGAATGTGTGATGTGTATGGTGGTACATGGTATATATACAGACTGGTTGTACAGACTGGACATTGACAGTACAGCGTTGAACTGTGGCCATCACTGAATGTGTGATGTGTGTGGTGATACATGGTATATATACAGGCTGGTTGCACAGACTGCACATTGACAGTACAGCGTGGAACTGTAGCCGTCACTGTTATGTATCCTGGGGAGTTGCCATGGAGTGGGGACTAAGGCATGCCGGGAACAGACGAAGTAAATAAACAGTTCCATCACATAACTCATTGCGTTCACACATACTTTACATGGTGTCAGATGTTTAAGAGGGAATCCTAAACATGGCTTTAACAGGATTGAGACCACCAGGACCACTGAATGTGGAGGATAATATGGATGTTAATTGGAGATCATGGATTACGTCATACGAAATATATGCGACTGCGTCGGGTGCTGCATCTAAATCGGAGAAGGTGCAATGCTGAGTTTTCTTGCACGTAGCTGGAAGTGAGGCACAAAAAATTCATAGGACGCTAAAGATAGATGAGTCTGACAAAGACAAGATCGGACCGTTGATCGACGCATTCAGACAGTACTGTGAAGGCAAGTGTAACATCAAGGTTGTCCGTTATAAATTTAATTTGTACAACCAAAGAAGTGAAAATATGGATGTTTACATTCGAGAGCTCAAGTCTAGGATCACACAGTTCCGTTATGACGTCATCGAAGACTCGTTGCTGTGTGATCGGATCGTATGTGGCGTGAGGGATAATTCATTACGGGATCGTTTGTTACAGACATCTAAATTATCCCTGCAGGAGTGCATACAGATGTGCAGATTAAGTGAAAATAAAGGCGCCCAGCTGTCCAATAGCGGACCCAAGAATGATGAATGTGTCGACAGTGTGACGACGACTGTTGACCGTCGAATGGCGCCGATGACGCGGCAGCCGAATTGGAAGAGATCGATGGCAACGCCGTTTCGACAGTCAAATTCAACATGTGGAAATTGTGGATATCAGCATCCACGAGGAAATTGCCCAGCAAGAGGGAAAGAATGTGCTGGCTGTCGAAGGATAGGGCACTTTATCAAGGTTTGTCGTACCAAGCAGCAGCGCAGTAATACAGTCAATGAACTGGCCATTGACCCAGATACCGGTGACAGTTTGCATGGTAACAGTTGCCATGAATACGATTTGTTTGTTGGGGCCGTATGTTGTAACACTAAGAGCTCTGACAGTCTTTGGTACACGACGGAGCGTGTTGGAGGTTGTGAGGTTTCATTCAAGATGGACACAGGATCGGAAGCGAATATCCTGCCGTTCAAGATTTTCGACAGGATGAAGGATCTTCATTTGCAACCTTCGCGCTGTCAGCTGGTGACGTACAATGGCCAACGGATTACACCAATGGGAGAGATACTTCTGGACGTGAAAGGACGTGACCTACTGTTTCAAGTGACGAATGCGGGGAGCGCTATCCTTGGGAAAGGGGCGTGTGTCGAGTTAGGACTGTTAACCCGGATTACGGAACTGGGATGTGATGCTGTTGCTACTGTGGATACTGCCAAGAATGTGGTAAATAAATATTCTGATGTATTTTCTGGGTTGGGGTTAATAAAAGTCGATGCTACCATTCATATTGATAATAATGTATACCCAGTAATTGACCCTCCACGCCGCATTCCTTTAGCAGTTAGTGAAGATGTTAAAAAGGAACTGGACCGTATGCTACGGTTAGGAGTGATTGTTAAGGAAACCGAACCGACCCCATGGGTCAGTTCGATAACAATAGTACGAAAGCCAGGAAAGATCAGAGTGTGTTTAGATCCAACAAAACTAAATAAAGCGATCTTACGTGGCCCATATCCCGTGCGGACAGTGGAGGAGGTTGTGGCTCGAATCCATGGAGCCAAGTATTTTTCGGTGCTCGATGCTAACAGCGGGTACTGGCAGATCCAATTGGATGAGGCCAGTTCAAAACTATGTACATTCAACACTCTGTGGGGTCGTTTTAGATATACTAGATTGCCATTTGGGATCAAAACAGCAGGGGACATTTTTATACAGGAAATGAATGATCTGCTGCAACACTTACCAGGGGTTCATGTCATTTCCGACGATATTCTCATTCATGGCAGGACAATAAGTGAACATAACGATAGTTTAGAGGGGGTCCTATCTCGTGCTAGAGAAGTGCATCTCAAATTAAACCCGAAAAAGTCCAAAATATGTCAGACCAGTGTGAATTACGTTGGTCATTTGATTACTGCAGAAGGTCTTAAACCCAATAAAGAAAGAGTGCAAGCAATTGTGGAAATGCCAGACCCGACTGATAAACCTGCTCTACAGAGATTTTTGGGCATGATGGGGTACGTCAGCAAATTCATACCAAACATGGCGAACATAACTAAACCGTTACGAACGGTATTAAAAAAGGAGGTAGCATGGCATTGGGATGAACCCCAAATTAAAGCATTTCAGGAACTAAAGGCATTATTAACCAATGCACCCATTCTGCAATTTTTCAATCGTATGGAACAAATAATATTGCAAGTTGACGCGTCCAAATATGGACTAGGGACGACTATATTGCAAAACGGTCATCTTGTTGCCATGGCATCAAAGGCGTTAGATGCAACTCAAATTAGTTACGCTGTGATAGAGAAAGAACTTCTAGCCAGTTGTTTTGGGTGTAACAAATTTCATGAGTACATCTATGGTAATGAAATCGTAGTACAAACAGATCATAAACCACTGGTGTCTATTATGCTGAAGCCCATCCACACCTTATCGGCTAGAGTGCAACGCATGCGGATGCGATTACAAAATTATAATTTAACAGTCTTACATGCTAAGGGCCCCACACTCTATTTTGCAGATACACTGTCCAGGGCACATACCAACAATGTCGAACCGAACGATCTGTTCGATCGAGACATGTCCGTAGTCGCCGTTGGTATGGACACCGATATCGTACAACGCATAAGAGATGCGACTGATACTGACAGGACATTACAAGATATAATTAGTTACACTGTTAATGGATGGCCAGATAACAACAAAGATATACAACCTAATGTAAAACCATATTGCACTTACAGTCAGGACATTACAACCAATGACAGTTTGGTGCTGAAAGGTGATCAAATAGTAATTCCACATTCTATGCAACAGGAGATACTGCGTACAATACATGAGTCACATTATGGGATAATCCGGTGTAAACAGTTAGCACGGGACACCGTTTTCTGGCCTGGCATAAACAAACAATTAGAGGATACTATTTCTAGATGCCCGATTTGTCAAGAATTTAGAAATCAACAACAAAAGGAACCCTTAATAAATCACAAAATTTTCAACATACCCTTCTATAAAATAGGTGTAGATTTATTCCATGTCAATGGTACAGATTACATTCTGGTGATTGACTATTACACTAAGTTCCCAGAGGTAATCGAACTGCAACAAACGTCAAGCAAACACATCATAGATAAGCTAAAACAGACCTTTGCACGGTATGGCATTCCGCATTACGTAGTATCAGACAATGGCCCTCAATTCAACAGCGTAGAATACACAAATTTCGCTAAGAGGTATGACTTCACACCCGTGTATACCAACCCTATGCACGTGCAAAGCAATGGTCAAGTTGAACGGTTCGTGCAAATGATTAAATTAATGATAAAAAAGACCACAAGGGATGGGGGTGATATCCAACTAGGCCTGCTAAATTACAGAAATACAACCTTACAGGGTATTGGTGCATCACCAGCCCAATTATTAATGTCCAAGAAGTTACGAACCCGGTTACCTTTGCTTGATGCTAGTCTCATGCCTCACATACAAGGTTCAAAATTACACATAATTGGAAAAAATCAGCAACGACAGAAACAATACTTTGACAAGAAGGCAGGGAACACCCTGCCACCTCTTGGCAAAGGAGATAATATTAAGTATAGAAATCATAAAAACAAATGGAAATCCGGTACAATCGTTGAGACACACACACCTGGTCCAAGGGATTATAAGATAATTAATAAAGAACACAACATCTTGCGACGAAACAGAAAATACGTTTACAAATGTCCGAAGTTTCTGACATGTAGAGGAGACAGGGATACACAAAATACCACACGTAAACATCACCTTCTAATAATAACATAGCACCTGCAACATACATATCGCGATACGGGAGACCCATTAAACCACCATGCAGGTTGGGGTATTCCTAAATACGATATGAGAGTATTTAAGAATTACACAATGTAATTATAGATCGGTACGTGTCCTTGTAGGTTCCATGCCATAAAAGCAATGAATGTGTGATGTGTATGGTGGTACATGGTATATATACAGACTGGTTGTACAGACTGCACATTGACAGTACTGTGTTGAACTGTAGCCGTCACTGAACGTGTGATATGTATGGTGGTCATCATCATCATCATGCTGTCGGTCGCGATGCGACAAAGACTGCTGTCATTACTTGACTGCCACTCTCCATTTAGCTCTCTGCTGTGAGAGTTGCGTCCATGAGTCGGTCTTAATGTCTCTCAGCTAACATGTCATGAAAGCTGCCTGCAAAAGTGTTTGAAGTGCTGCTGGCTTTTGCAAGTTACCAGCGGCACTCTCTCGGGGAGCAAATAGAGGTTTCACACCGGCAAGAACATGTCAAGACAGGCGCAAACTATTTGTCCCTGCAGTGGCTGGTCGGGAGATGTTGGGAGTTCTATACATCAACCGCCCTTAATACTGCCACAGTGACATGGTTTTCTGTTTAGGGTTTGCTCCCTTAGCCTTCGGTTCTGTCAAGAACCTGTACCACAAGGCAGTGGTTTACAACTCTGCAGGGCAGGGGCGTTAACCTCCCTGAGGTATTGCTATACCTGCAATACCTGCATACCTCTCTCACCCACCCACATCACATACACCCATAATAGCAGCACAGTTTTTGCGACCCACCAGCTTAACCCATAACTTATTAATAATATTATGGCTAACCCACTAACACACTAACCACCATTATAATCTACTAATATGCCCTACCTAAATACCCGCTGATCTACCTATTTACAATGCAATGTAAACGGTCGGAAGACCAGTGCCTCGGCAGTGAACAAGTGTATGTTCTGATGAATAAATTGTTTTACCAACAAACAAACAAATTAATTTCTTGCTCACATACATGTACCACCATACATATTGTATGGTGGTACATGGTATATATACAGACTGGTTGTGCAGACTGCACATTGACAGTACAACATTGAACTGTAGCCGTCACTGAATGTGTGATGTGTATGGTGGTACATGGTATATATACAGACTGGTTGTACAGACTGGACATTGACAGTACAGGGTGGAACTGTGGCCATCCTAGAATGTGTGGATCAAAGCTTTGGCAAGAATGCCAAAATTACTTTTGCTTGTTTGCATTTAAAATATCTTCAAAGTTATCAATTCTAAATTAAAGTTACTTCAAGCTCATGTGAGATAAATTCTAACGATCGACATAATATATGTATCTCATAAAATAATAGAAATTAAAAATCATCGGAGTATGCAACTTAACTTCTCTTTAATGCTGGTTGAAAAATAAAATATGAGAATTGGTCGTGCTGTTTTCATTGAATGCAAGTCTTGTTGCCATATTTTTCTTTTCAAATTTATAAAGGTCTACATTTAGGTTTAAAACTCTAGATCCAGATATTTATAACAGTGTTATTATTTATTTTTGTTTATAAAGAAGTCATGTTACTTCTGCACAAATGGTTAGAATATAAGTTCAAACCGTCTATTCTAACAACTCTTACAACGTATCACTATCAGACATGTCGTTGGTAGATAGTTATTGTCAATTTCTTCAATTTTAATTATTTATAATGGATAAATAATTATGTAGATTACACCACCTCCATTAAAATGCATACACTGAATGCATACGCTGACGACATCTCCCACAAACTCTTCATTAGCTGAATGTAATAACAATATTTTATTATCTTAAGATTGTTCTTGTAATTAGATAGTGTAAATGACTGAAGTTAAGCATGTAAGACCAGGACCTCGGCACTGAAAAAAAAAGATGAATAAAAATGTTTGCAAAAAAAAGAGGTTGTTCATGACTTGAAATCATGGAATTTGGACTATTATTGCATTTCTCTATATTAAAATGTAGATTGTACTCAGCTGAAACTCTGACAACTAATGGTTTTGTGACGTAAAATTCCAACAACCAACCGACTTTTATCGTTTATCACAGCACTGGGACCACCCTCCCGACCTAGCACAGCACTGGGACCACCCTCCCAACCTAGCACAGCACTGGGACCACCCTCCCAACCTAACACAGCACTGGGACCACCTTCCCAACCTAGCACAGCACTGGGACCACCCTCCCAACCTAGCACAGCACTGGGACCACCCTCCCAACCTAGCACAGCACTGGGACCACCCTCCCAACCTAGCATAGCACTGGGACCACACTCCCAACCTAACACAGCCCTGGGACCACCTTCCCAACCTAGCACAGCACTGGGACCACCCTCCCAACCTAGCACAGCACTGGGACCACCTTCCCAACCTAGCACATCACTGGGACCACCCTCCCACCCTCACCCACCCACTCACCCACCCACCTACCCTCACCCACCCACCCACCCTCACCTTCCCCCCACCCACCCTCCCACCCTCACCCACCCACGCACCCTCCCACCCTCACCCGCCCTCCCACCCACCCTCCCACCATCACCCACCCACCCACCCACCTCCCTCACCCACCCTCCCACCCTCCCATGCTCACCCACTCACCCATCCATCCTTCCACCCTCACCCACCCACCCACCCTCCCACCCTCCCACCCTCCCACCCATCCCACCCTCCCACCCTCCCCCACCCACCCCACCCCCCACCCTCACCTTCCACCCACACCCCCCCACCCCACCCACCCTCCCACCCTCACCCCCCACCCACCCACCCTCCCACCCCCCCACCCACCCTCCCACCCTCACCCACCTCCCTCACCCACGCACCCTCCCACCCTCCCACACTCACCCACCCCCCCACCCCCCACCCTCCCCACCCCACCCACCCTCCCACCACCCTCCACCCTCCCCCCACCCACCCACCCACCCATCCATCCTTCCACCCTCTCACCCTCCCACCCTCACCCACCCACCCACCCACCCATCCTTCCACTCTCTCACACTCCCACCCTCATCCACCCATCCACCCTTCCACCCTCTCACCCACACTCTCGCACCCCACCCTCACCCACCCACCAACCCATCCATCCCACCCACTCTCACACCCACCTTTCCACCCACTCTCGCACCCACCCACCCACCCACCCCACCCTGTCACAGCCACTCTCCCTCACCCACCCACCCTCTCA
The DNA here is from genome assembly GCA_030323885.1 of Branchipolynoe longqiensis. Classification (NCBI taxonomy): domain Eukaryota; kingdom Metazoa; phylum Annelida; class Polychaeta; order Phyllodocida; family Polynoidae; genus Branchipolynoe; species Branchipolynoe longqiensis. Next base: position 5,130,749 of record CM059200.1, read on the forward strand.
CCCACACACCCACTCGTACACACCCACCCTATCGCACCCACCAACCCACACTCTCGCACCCACCCGCACACCCACCCTCTCCGTACCCATCCACCCACCCACTGCCCGCTGTTGCCGCACCATCCCACCATCCCACCCTCCCACCACCCACCCACTGCCCGCTGTTTCCGCACACACACACCCTCCCACCCTCCCACCACCGATCCACTGCCCGCTGTCTCCGCACCCACCCACCCTCCCACCCTCCCACCCTCCCACCACCCACCCACTGCCCTGTCTCCGCACCCTCCCACCCTCCCACCCTCCCACCACCCCCTCACTGCCCGCTGTCCTTGCACCAGGGCTACCCGCTGAGGTGCGGCAGTGCGCGTTGTTGACCGACACACGGTTACCTTGGTTACATGAGGACAACGGATGGATGAAAGGGACGCCACGAGTAGTTAGTTGGCACGGCGCGGGAGGACGCGGAGGGACATCAGAGTGGGAGGAGGGTGGTCAGGAGAGGTGGGGGGGGGGGGGGGGGGAGGGGGGGACGAGGCGGGAAGGGGGTGGGAGGGGGCTGGGGTCGGCCGGTGGATGGAGAGGGGGTTGAAGTACTGGAGATTATCTCAAATATGGCCGATTCTCACTTTGAAAAAAACAGAAGCTTTAATTTGCTATTTAAAGTTATAAATAAATACCAGTCAATGTCATTTCTGGAACCCCAACCACACCCAGACCCACTCCACCCGCACCCACCTAACCCAACCCTAGGCGCTTGGCGTTATGAGGTCAGGACAGGGACTGGGTGCACAGTGTCAGGATAATGTGACTCTGTAGGACATCAGGTCATGGTGCCAACGTCCTGATTTCCCAGGGAGGCAACACTATAAAGTCGCCAAGAGTGCCCGCTGTCACAAGCCGGTTGACTCGACCAGGGTTCGAACCCGTGGGTTTTAATCGCATGATCTACCAAAACGGGAGTCGGACGCTCAACTTATTCGACCATCCCGTCTGGTTCGCCTGGCATAAGACGGGTACAGTGGCTCATTAGGCACGGTGGTGCCACCTGACGGAATCCACCTGCATCAGAATGGTGACCCGTACATTACAGTACCATCAAGAGAAACCTGAAGCTGAGAGACCTTAAGACCGACTCATGGACATCACTCTCACAGCAGAGAGCTAAATGGAGAGTGACAGTCAAGTAATGAAAGCAGTCTTTGTCGCATCGTGACCGACAGCATGATGATGAAATTACAGTGGCTCCATCTGGCAGAAAGCAAATGTGACCGACTTTCGACAGTTTTAAATCCGCAGTGACGATAGCAGGGATAGCTCCTATCCCCGAGATAAGGTAACACTGCTCTATGCATACGGCCCCTGCTAACCACACATATGACCACCGCCACCACCACACCACATGACCACATCCACCATCATATGACCACAACCATTGCCACACGACATGACCACAGCCACAACCACACCACATTGTGAAATATGCCTATACTCAGCGAGGGGGGAATGCAAATGTTCTATTATTGATCGGTGTACGTGACCAGGGTTGGTGGTGCCTGAGGGGGATATAAATAGACATAGTGGTGCTGGCAGGTCTGGGTGTGATTCCACTTAGGGCCTAGACCTTCTGCTGGGGTAGGGGTCACCATCCTCAAAAGGTCAAGGTTGGTGGTGGCCATGGGGCCATACAGCTACTGGTGGTGGGCAGACCACTGGTATCCATAGAGACCAGGAATGCTCGATTCCCATTGGTGGAAGGAGGTGGGGGTGATACTCTACAATGAACCCATGTAATTATATAAGCAATAAACCAGAGAGCTGGACTCTCTCTTCTCTCCCATTATTCTTTGCTCCCTTTCTTTCTCTTTGTCTGTATTGTTTTCCTCATAGCCTACGTACACAGCCATAGATCCAAGCATTAGATTCTACAACATGACACAACCACCACCACGGCCACGGCCACACCATGTGACCACAGACACCACTACACTACATGACCACAAACATCACCACCCCACATGGCCACAACCACTACCACACCACGTGACCACAACCACCATCACACCACATGACACCACCACCACACCACATGATCACAGCCACCACCACACACATGCATGACTACAGCCACTACCACACCACATGACCAGAGCCACCACCACACCACATCACCACAGCCGCCACCACACCACATCACCACAACCACCACACCACATCACCACAACCACCACCACACCACATGACACCACCACCACCATCACACCACATGACACCACGATCACGAAACCACATGACCACAGCCACCACCACACACATGCATGACCACATCCACCACCACACACATGACCACATCCACCACCACACCACATCACCACATCCACCACCACATCACCACATCCACCACCACCCACATGACCACAGCCACCACCACACCACATCACCACAGCCACCACCATATGATATCACCACAACCTCCACCACAACACATCACCACAACCACCGCCACACCATGTGACAACAACCACAACCACACAAGATGACCACGACCACTGCCACACCACATGACCACAACCAGCACCAAACCACATCACCATAACCAGCACCACACCACATGACCACAACCACCGCCACACCATGTGACCACAACCACACAACATGACCATGATATCGGGTCACGGTGCTGGCGGCCTGGTCTCCCAGTGGGGTATTGCTAGGACATAAAACCCCAGCAACCAACCAAGACAGATGTGGCAGCAACATGCTTGTTCTTTCCCACAGCCCAAAGCTAATCCCCCAAGACAGCCTTCATTGTCCCTGCAACTATTTCCAGGAACATAAAGTTGATCCCACAGAATAAGTAGCTTTCTCCCCCAGTAGCTCCAACCCACCTGCAGCCTGTGTATGTCTGTACTATAAAGTATAACAGACTTTACAATTATAATTAACTGTTGTACTATAACTGACTTTACAATTAACCATTGTATTATACAGGGATGAAAGTGGTCCCCGGCAAAATCCACGGAAAGCAAGCCGGGATTATTTATTACACCGTCAGTGAATTTCCACGAAAACACAGATTTTCCCCCATGGAATTAGCACTGTTAGGGAATCGCGGAAAAATGCCGGAAGTCAGGTTTCAACTATCCTTGTTGTGCCTATATCACCACCCATAATTAACTAATTCTTGTTTGGGTTTTATATTCTAGTAACACCCCAGGTCATATAATTAAGAATAGGATTCAAACGAACCAATTTTGTCATATACATCCTGATTCCATTAACATTTTGTGTAACATTAATCGGTAAATATTCTTAAAAATCGGAGAAATCAGCGAAATCGCGGAGATATTTCACCCCTGAGATTTATAACCGACTTTCCACCATGACACCACGTGACCGCAATCACCACTACACCACGTTGTAAAATGTACGGCTCGAATCTGTGGTTGTGTAGGCAGGCTATAGTGAAATCAATACAGACAAAGAGAAAGGAAGAGTATAAAGTGTGTAAGAAGAGAGAGAGTCAAGCCCTCTGGTTTATTATTGTATTGGTCTGCACTGACCTCTCACGTAAGGAGCCTCATAGACAGGTAGGCGTGGGTAGTATGGTGATATCAGGGAGCCTAGGTGGTGTAATGGTTAGCACACTGACCCGCAAAGAGATGTGGGTTCGAGTCCCACTCTAGGCACAATATTTCCCATTTTCATCACCCTACTGTAGTGTATGTAGAGATACGAACGCCTTGAAGTCTGTGTACCAAGTGTGTTTATTCAGTACCTCACTCTCCCACGTCAGCTCGGTCACGTGACCCCTCTCGCTGGTTACCTATACACCACATCTCCTTTCCTCGGATTGAACAAGTGTACTACTTCATATCATTCTACTCGCCCTTGCTCACATGTGATTGTGTTCCCTCTGGGATTCTGGTTCATAATGACAATAACAATCATAACAATATTAACAATAACAATAACAATAATAATCTTTCATTAATTCATATAAATTTACGACCAATTCATCACATTCAATCAACACCCCGAAGGTGAACCCCAATCAATGTGCTTGATCCAAATTTCAATTACTCATTCGGTCATTTTCATTAACAAGTTCATCTACACTTTGCCTAACTACATATATATATATATATCGAACTGCATCTCGACTACTGTGACTCGCAATGAACATATGTTTAATAACCTAAACGGTGTACCGGTTTACTGTTCTCCCTACTCGGGTTACATGACCCGTAGATTGCGTACCTGTACTTTTGAGGGGTGTTAATGTCTCCCCCCCTGACCTACTGTGATTTGTTATTTTGCTGTTGGCTGACTCAGGTGCTTGTATAATCATTGTGCGATTTCTTCTTATTGTTTTGCCCTCACTGTTTCGAATGTAGTAGTCTCGCGCCGTGCTGTGCATTTCTTTGTATGATCCTACCTTCCTTCCATTCTTTTCTTTCATTTAAGTACCGTATGCGTTCGCCAACTTTTAATGTCGTATGTGACCTTACTGCAACGCACATCATGATATGCTTTCTGTTTATGCTGTCTATTCATTATTTGTGTTTTTGCGCGACGGCACTGGTTTAGCTTTCAATAACTCTGGCATGGTTGGTATCCTACTTCTTAACTTTCTGCTCATGAGCAGCTGTGATGGCGATGCTTCTAGATCTTGAATTATCGTATTTCGGTAATCTAGTAACGCTAGGCTAAAATCTGACTTGTCCATGATTGACTTTTTAAGCATCGATTTCATAGTCTGTACGCATCGTTCTGCCTGGCCATTACTCCCGTCCGCGATCCGGGGGAATATTTACTCCGAATACCGCCGGACGATATGCCAGGCGAGCGAGCAGTTATCCTGTGCGATCGCTTCTTGGTGGCTGGAGAGCGCGGTGAGGGCACTCGCGGGGAAGGCCGACTGGTGCTCGAGTGGTTTGAGTCCGAGTGTGTATTCCTCCCTTGTGGCCTCGCCTTTCTTAATCACCTTGCCCTCGTCCCCCCTCTCCACCAGTGCCCATATTCACGACGCGGTGTTAGCTTACACTCGGTGTGTTTGCGCTAACACCACTCCTTGCGTACTGAGTTTTCGCCGCTAACCCAGAAATCCCGGCCAAAACTAGTTTTGGCTCGCTAACACGGCGTCATGAATACGGCCCCAGGTCATAAGGGAAAATGTATTTGGCAGAAATACCTTTTTTCCGTGAGTGTCCTTTGCCGTCCGCCACCGCGACGATGAGGCGCACCGCCTCCTCGGCCGTGGAGCGGGCGCCGCGTCCGTAGTCGACGCTGTCGTGTTGTCGGTGGTGGGTTGCGTGGCGGCCGGTCGCGTGGGCGGTGTCCGGGCGCCGGGGCCGGTGCCTGGGCGGGGTCGGTGACGGGACCTCCCAGACGCTGAACGGGCTGATGTCGGCTGCGCGTGCCGGCTGTGAACCGTTTCGGCCCCTGACGTGGGACGGGGACGGCGATACCGGCGATAGGGATCGCGCCCGGCTGTAGCGGTGTTGTTCCTGGGCCGGCGGCCGGGGCCGGGTGGCCGGGTTAGGTGGCGTGGCGGGCGCTGTTGTCGGGCACTCGAGGCGGCGTAGGCTGGCGGCGAGCGCCGTCATGGCGGCAGTGGCTTCCGCGAGCGCCTTGCTTTGCGCTGCCATCTCGGTCCTTTGTTCGGCCGCCTCGCGCCGCTGCTCGGCCGCTTGGCATTCTACGTCGATCCACCGCTTCTGTATTTCGTCGATTGATGCTTGCATTCGGCTGATGCTGTCGGCCTGCCTCGCTTTTGCCGTTGGTTTACGGGTCCTAATCGACTGGCGCGCGGGGGGCGCGGCCCGGGGTGGCGGTGTCGGCGGCTTCGGGGAGGCGCCGCCATCTTGTGAGTCGCTCGCGTCAGACAGTGGTGGGCTGGCGGCCTTCCGTGTGGCGCGCTTAGCGGGTCGGCCTCTTGGTGCCGCGGCCCTGCGTGTTTGCTGCATTTTCTTCTTTGACGTGGGGGCTTTTTGAACCGTTTGATGCCGTTTGACGCTTTTGACGTGGGTATTACGTGGGTGGAGACGGGAGTTAAATCCATATGCTACGGAAGCCGGGACCCGAATGCAGGTCAGAGGGGGAGGGGGAAGGGAGCATGCGTGAGGGGGGGGGGCACGCCTCGGGCCTCCCGCCAGATCAACCACAATTCGGAAATTATGGGCCAATGGGCTTGAGAACTTGGGAGTGAAATTGTAACTTACAGCAACATTTTTATATTCCTCACTTGAAAATTGTGGCCCATTATCGGACACCACAACCCTCGGTATCCCATGTCGTGCAAAAACTTGCTTCATCTTGTCAATCACACCCTTACTCGTTGTGTCTGTTGTTTGTATTACTTCAGGATACTTTGAATAATAGTCTACGATCACCAGATAATTCATACTTTCGCATTGGAACAAGTCCACACCAACCTTCCAAAACGGAATGTCTGGAATGTCATGATTGACTAGTGGCTCTGTATGTGGCCGTGCCCTCACTGACTGGCATACCTGGCACCTAGTGACTTTGTCTTGCAACTGGCTATCTATGCCTGGCCAGAATACACTGTCACGTGCTAACTGCTTACTCCTAACAATGCCCAAATGCGCACTATGTAGCTTGTTCAGCATTTGTCTTTGCAAGCTTTCTGGTACCACTATTCTGTTCTGTTTAAGCACCACATTTTCCTGAACTGTTAACTCATCCCTGTACGTGTGATATGGTTTTATGTTACACGGTACTTCGCTGTCCTGTGCCGGCCATCCCTCGCGGATGTACCCGATGAGTTGTTGCAGCGTGCGATCTTGTGCTGTTGCTTCAGCAATTTGGGCTAGATCGTCATCGCTGTAGTCTAACACTGCAATATACATGTCATCATCATATAAGTCCACTGGTTTACTATTTTTGACTGGTGCCCTCGATAGAGCATCCGCAAAAAACATACTAACACCTTTTACATACTCTAGCTGCACATCGTAATTTTGTAACCGCAACCTCATTCTCTGAAGCCTCGCTGTCAATGTGTGTATGGGTTTTGACATAATGCTCACGAGAGGCTTGTGATCTGTCTCGACTGTGACTTGCTTACCAAATATGTAATCGTGGAACTTCGCACAGCCGAAACAGATCGCAAGCATCTCCCTCTCTATTACAGCATAGTTACCCTGACACTTGTTCAACGCCTTTGAAGCTATACTAACTGGTCGATCATCTTGAAATAGCACAGCACCCAGCCCGGTCATTGAAGCATCTACTTGCATTTTCACTGGCTTTTTTACTTCATAATACTTTAAGACAGGGGCTGCTACTAATAGCTTCTTTAACCTAACAAATGCATCATTTTGCTCTACCTCCCAGTGCCAAGCAACTTCTTTAGACAGTAACAGCCTCAATGGTTTCGCAATCTCCGATAACTTCGGAATGAACTTATGGACATAGCCCACCATCCCCAGGAACCGCTGGACACTCGCTCTGTCGGTCGGTGTTGGCATATCAGTGATTGCTTGGACCCTTTCAGGGTTGGGCTTTACACCATCCCCAGTTAGTAGGTGTCCCACGTACTCTACCTGTGGCTTACACAATTTTGACTTTTTCGGGTTCAATTTTAGCCCGACCTGTTCTGCACGCTTCAGCACTGACTCTAGCCTTTCATTATGCTCATGTATGGTACTGCCATAAATTAAAATATCATCAGCTACCACATCCACGCCCGGGAGGCCCTTCAAAATGCTCTCCATCTCCTGTATAAAAATGTCCCCGGCTGTTTTTATACCGAATGGGAGCCGGGTATACCTATACCGCCCCCATGGCGTGTTGAACGTACACAGCAGCGAGCTTGGTTTGTCCAACACTATCTGCCAATACCCGCTCTGGGCGTCCAACACCGAAAAAAACTTTGCACCCGCTGTCTTAGCCACTACTTGTTCTACTGTCTTAATTGGGTATGGGCCCCGCAAAATGGCTTTGTTCAACTTTGTCGGATCTAAACATACACGTAATTTATTTGGTTTCCGCACAATCGTGATAGAGTTCACCCATGGTGTTGGGTCTAGCTGCTCAACAATGACCCCTATTTTAACCATTCTATCTAACTCATCTCGTACAGCATCATTTATTGCATGTGGAATACGTCTTGGAGGATCAATCACTGGAGGTACATTTTCATCAATATGGATGCTGGCATCAACTTTAATACATCCTAAACCTGTAAACACATTATGATATTTATTTACCAGGGATTTAGCTGCTCCATCGACTGTCTCTTGCCCTCTGTCGGAGTCCGGCTTCTTAACCGCATTCAATGTCATCACTCGGTTGAGAAGATTCAGAGTCACGCATGCATCCTTTCCTAGTATCGCACACCCGCTGTCCATGACTTGAAACACAATGGGCTCCCCTCGTATCTTGATTGTGACCTCTCCCCGGGGCCAGATCCGCTCCCCGGTGTATGTGACGAGTCTGCACAGCGGTTTCTCGTAAAACCATGTTTGGTAGGGCCATAAACACTCTTTCGGGTATGATACTGGCCTCCGAGCCACTGTCAAGCTTGAACTGCACCATTTCACCACCTATGCGCACATTCTCATACCACAAAGTTTTACCTATGGCTCCCACAAACAGGTCTTGTTGCTCGTCGTCCACGTCCTCGTCTTGCCACACGGGTGAGTCCTCCTCACCATCCACGTCCAACGCATTCACCGGAGTTCGCTGCCGCTGCTCTCTTCCTCTGCAAACCCTCGCGAAATGCCCAATTCGGCCGCACACCAGACATTCCTTGTTTCTGGCTGGACAATTATCTCGGGGGTGTGAATACCCACACCTGTTACATTTATCACGGTTGGGTGCGTCTCTGTAACTTCCACCTCGCCAATTCTCACTGCTGTCTCGCCTATTGCCACTCCCAGTGCGCACCGGTGGGTCGTCAGGGGGCGTGTAGGGGGGCGTGTCGGGGCCCATGTTGGGGGGCGTACCCCTCGCCTGTCATTCCGGTCGACTGCATGCACTTCAGCGTCGTCAGTGTTATTTCCGTCCCCTGTCACCTGTTCCGAGCTATGCTCACTGAGCCTACACATTTCCAGGCACTGGTCTAACTCTAAATTTGCTGTTTGCAGTAGTTTATCCCGTATCTTGTTGTCTTTTATACCACAAACCAGTCTGTCACATAAATATAGACTCCTCCGCCGCACCATAGTCACACAATTCCACTCGATACTGCAGTTCTCGTATATAAGTTTCCATGTCTTCCGTCGTCTGGTTATACATATTAAACTTATACCGAACTATGGTGCGGTTTGACTTCCCATGGCAGTACTTCCGAAAGGCGGCTGTCAGCGCGCCTATCTTCTCACGTTCGTCACTTGCTATGTCCATTATGTGAAACAACTTCTGTGCTTCCAACCCTGCTATGTGCAAAAACGCACAACATTGCACTTTTTCAGTTTTCGTTGACAGGCCAGTCGCTCCTGCGAAAAATTTGTAAGCCCCATGCCACACTCTCCAATTTAGCGCTAGGTTTCCTTTGAAACTAAGCGGTGCCGGCGGCTTCAATCCTGATAGCGCCATGTCCGTTCTATCACATCTGACACCATGTAGTGTATGTAGAGATACGAACGCCTTGAAGTCTGTGTACCAAGTGTGTTTATTCAGTACCTCACTCTCCCACGTCAGCTCGGTCACGTGACCCCTCTCGCTGGTTACCTATACACCACACCTACGACACTGGTTGCCGTGACCGTGATCCTGTACAAGCTATGCGCTGTATAGTTGTTGAACCTACCCTGTGTATGTGTAAGTGCACTGCCTGTATGTATGTAATTGTAAGCATTAAAAGACTTACAATTCCAGGGGGACGAGTGTAGTGGTCTGCATTGACCTCTCAGGTAAGGAGCCTCATAGACAGGTAAGCGTGGGTAGTATGTTGATATCAGGGAGCATAGGTGGTGTAATGGTTAGTACACTGGCCCGGAATGCAAAGAGATGTGGGTTCGAGTCCCGCTCTAGGCGCAATATTTCCCATTTTCATCACCCCCACAACATTATGTATATGGTACATGGATTCAGTGTAGAGTATCACCCCACCCTATTCCCCCAATGGGAAACAAGCATGCTTACCTCTACCAATAGGGATCCAGCATTCCTGGTCCCCATGGTTACCAGTGATCTTCCCACCACCACCAAAGCTGATCTTCCCACCACCACCACCTGCCTCGAGCCTGAGTGTGATGATCCTGACTAGCAGAGCGGGGAGGGGTTAGGCTCTGAGTGCCCCTTACACACAACCCTGCCAGCACCACTATGTCTATTTTCATCTCACTCAGGCACCACCAGCACCTACATATACACATACATGCACCTGGGGCCGTATGCAGGAGTCAGTGTTAGCGAAGCAAAACGGTGTTTGGCAGGAATTCCGGGTTAGCGGCGAAAAAATGGTATGCACGAGTCAGTGTTAGGCCTAACACCAAAGGCTTAACCGGTGTTACCTTACCCCTAAAAAATATCAGGTTTAGCGAGTTTATTAGGCCCAAATCTATTCAATGCGATCATATTTAGCAGAATTAAATACGTAATAAGTGAAATTTGAGGAAATTAACCCTAAATTCAAAGCATTATTAAGGCTACCGCCGTATTGGCGGCGATATTAATATTTATATGTTCGAATCGACGAACGTAAAGTAAACAAACCGCCGCCGCCGCCAGTATGGAAAGCGACGTCGATGAGGCGGCTGCGGCGATTTGTTTACTTTACGTTCGTCGATTCGAACATATAAATATTAATATCGCCGCTTTTACGGCGGCAGCGTTAATATTGCTTCGAATTTAGGGTTAATTTCCTCAAATTTCACTTATTACGTATTTAATTCTGTTAAATATGATCGCATTTAATATATTTAAGCCTAATATATCGCTAAAGATGCAGAGGGATTTCCCAAATCTATAAATACATTCACGTTTAGCTAAAATGAAAGTGTTACGCGCTCCTGCATACGACTTGACACAGTTCCCGACTTCGGTGATAGCTAAACGGTAACAGGCTCTAACACCAAAACCCGCTAACACTGACTCCTGCATACGGCCCCTGGTCATGTATATCCGATCAGTAATAGAACATTTGCATTCCCCCACCAATGGATTAGATCGGAATATTTTACAACGTGTCACGTGATCCCCTGCCACTAACACCCTGGCTGCCTTGTACCCAGTGACCGGCCTGACCGCGGCCCCTTTGATGTCGGCCTGTCCCGCCCGTCCTTCCGGCTCTTGCCAACTTCCTCGCCTCCTTTGATCTTCTAGCCGTCCTCCGGTAACCAAGGTAACTAAACATCGGGCGTTATAGTGCCGAGAACTCAACTGCGTCATTGACAGACGATGACGTAAGTTGTCCTTCTTGGCTTCTTGGGGTGCAGACTATTTCCCGAACTCTGCTTTTTGTCTTCCGTTTTTGTTTAGTTTTTGGGATGGTTCATTTACCCTGTCCATAACGAGTAATGCCTAGTACACACCTACCGTATACGATTCGCGCACTAAAACCCGCGACTCGACCCGACCAGCTTAAAACTGAAAACGGGCCGATTCATTTTTCGAATCGCGAATCGCAATCGTAATCGGCCCGTTTTAGCCCTAAAAACTGAGTTTTATACGCGAATCGCAATCGCTAGGTGTGCGCGGGGAGCGCACACATAGCGATTTTTGTGGGCGAAACGGGCCGTTTTCGATCGTATACGGGAGGTGTGTTCGCACAAACGGTAGGTGTGTACCAGGCATAAGTCTCATCGCGGCTTGTTTTCATCGCTAAACAGCAATAGTCTCAATTTTGTAGTAGCTTTGAGATCTTAGCTGTTAGAAATAAATTTATATTTCCCAATTCTTTTTGAGCTTCTGCCATATATATATATGTAAATATATACATGTATATATATGTATATACATGTATGTATATATATATATATATATATATATATATATATATATAGTCTAAGTATATCAGTTTGATTAGGCATAAACTACCTCTATTGGTTGGTTGGTTAGTTGTTGGAGTTTTACATCTTGGCAACATCTAAGGTCATATCAGGACCGTGTATCGACTTGGGACAGTGCGCACTCATGGCGACTTTATAGTGCTGACTTTATTGTTTGTTGTTGGGGTTTTACATCCTGGCAACATCTATGGTATTATCTGGACGAGTACCGACTTGTGACAGTGCACACTCATGGTGACTTTATAGTGCTGCCCCACTGGGAAATCAGGCCGCTGGCACCATGACCTGATATCCCACTCGGTCACATGATCCTGACATTGAGTCAAACAGTCCTTGTCCTATCCTAATAATGCCGAGCGCCTGACTAGGAAACAACAAGTATACATTTTTAAGTAATTAATTTGACTCAACCTGTGGTTTTGAATCCTACAATCTTCCAAAGTGGGGGACGGATGCTCAACTCATTCGGCCATCCTGTCTGGTCTTTGTGTCTATTGTGGCAGGTAGATTGTAGCCAGTATTACATACATAATAATACCGTTTTATATTACCTACAAACCTTGGCATGCATATTATAAATATAACCAGCAAAGTGAGGCTGTAAGTGTAGCTGCTTGTAGACAAGGCAACGCTTTGTTTCAGAAGTTCAGTCTAGTTAAAGTTGCATAGTCCGATGAAAACACAAAATTTTCAAAACCAAAATAATTATCTTAATTTGATTCTACATGTCTAACTTAGACAATGTTGCGCGCGCTAAACATTCGTCACCACATAGAACGGAAAACTGAGGCAATGTAATAGAATCTGTTACTGCTGAAGTCTATGGTGTCAGAGCTTGGCGTGCTTGCCAAAATTAATTTAGCACATTTGCGTTTAAAATATCTCAAAGGTTAATCATTTAAAAAAACGGTTACCTCAAACTAAAGTGATCAATCAAACATATTTATCTCAGAAAATGACCGAAACTCAAAACCATCTGACTATTCAACTTTAATGTGTGCGGCTGCTCGGTATATATATATATATCTATATGTCATGACTTGTCTGTGAGTGTCACTTGAGTGTCACTTGAGTGTCACTTGAGTGTCACTTGAGTGTCACTTGAGTGTCACTTGAGTGTCTTCGAGCTGCGTCCGTGTTTAGTATCAATATCGGAACTTGTAGTACACTGCACTTAGCGACTATTCGATTGAAGTTCACATTTTGTGTAGTGCCACTGTATATATATATATATATATGTATTTATATATATGTATATATATATTTATATATATATATATATATTTATTTATATATATATATATATACACTAAAACCTCTCTAACCGACCACCTCCACAGATCGACCACTCTCCTATATCGATCACTTTATTTGGGTCCCAAACGATCGCCCATACAATACAATTCACCCTATTCATGCGCGACCTAATTAGGCATCAGAACGAGGCTGAGTAAGCGTCGGTATTGGAAATGGCCATAAGACACTACTGTGTGCCGATGTATATGAACTACTACATAAATTAAAGGATATTAACTTTTGAAACTATCCTAATCATTTGTGCTTACCTTTTTTCTATTTATTGGTCAATTTTCATGAAGATTGAGTGATGATCAGATGCATTTCAGTAGGCGATGTCAACAAAGTCACTCACCTTGGCTGCCAATCTTTTCTTAAATTCAAAATTGCATAACTTTCTTAATATAGATATATTTAAAAAATATATTTTAACCCTTTTAAAGCTTTTATTAATCTGTAATTACTAAGACTAGTTGTTTAACTGTGTTGCACAGATAGCTACACTGAGAGTCCTGCATTACATGATACCACCATAACTATGCAGACTAAAGAATGGGAAAAATCACGATGCAAGGGTCACCCAATCTTCGTAAAAATTGGCCAATAGATAGAAAACAGATATGCAAAGATAAATATGGTAGTTTAAAAAGTGAAAACCTTCAAATTTGAGTGATTTCGAGAGGTTTTGGTCAACGAAAAGTATTCGCATGACTTTTCATACATCGGCGCCTCGCAGACGCGTACATGGCCTTGGTCTGGTTTCAACATGGCCGCGGCATGAATAGGGTGAATAGTAATGATAAAAGAAACTCCCTAAACCGGCAACCTCCCTAAATGGACCATTTATTGTCGGTCCCATGGTCAGTCGATTTAGAGAGGTTTTACTGTACATAAATCTATATAATATATATGTATATATATATACAGGACGCGGTGGCCGAATTGGTAGAGCGCAGGCTTCCGATGTGGAAGGTCGGGAGTTCGAATCCCAGTTGAGTCGAACTTTCTCTTCGACAGAGCAGCAAACACATGGAAGAGGCTTCCACCCGAAATAGTCGAAGCTCCATCACTAAATGCATTGAAAAACACTTGATAAAATTTGGACTCAGTATCCGTATAGTCAGTCCTCACTACATGACCACTATAATTATGACAGTTCATATATAGACCGGCCGAATCTGTTAACAGGTTATTATGCCTAAATATATAACAGAAGCGGATAAGTAAGTATTTGAGTTAAACCAATGACTTATCAAATTTATACTTGTCGTTACAAAGCCTGGCGTTGTGCATTGATATAATAGGACAAGGACTGGTTAGCTCAGTGTCAGGACGGTGTGACTGTGTGGGATATCAAGTCATGGTTCTGGCAGCCTGGTCTCCCAGTGGGGCAGCACTATTAAGTCGCCATGAATGCGCACTGTCACAAGTCGGCACCCGTCCTGATATGACATCATGGTTTGCTCATACACAATCTGATATCTGACATTCTTAAATTTGAAAAGCTTCATACTGCATATAAATGAACTAATACTATTTACCGTTTCTATAGACTACATCACCGTTCCAGCGGCGTGGTGCATTGTGGGATGCGTGAGAGCAAAACAAACCCACGAGAAGCACATGGCACATGCTAATACACTGGGTGCAGCTTTGAAATGTGCTAGTTTCAGCTCATCTCAGCTCTTGTTTGAAACATAGAATACCAACTAAAAAAATATATATAATAAATTAAGATATTAATCTTTTATCCAGCATTGCATTTACATCAATATAATATGCACATCTTATGCCATGTGCATTTAGATTTAGACAAATCTGGGCACTCAGATTAGTGTTAGAGCCATAGCCAGAGTCAGTTTTACTTATTTTATTAATGTTTTTATTTATATCCCATGGCTACTGACATATGTAGAACTAGAAAATTAGTAGGGTTAATCAGATATTGGTTATATATTTCTCTGAAACAAGTGTATGTTGACACATTTGGCATTTTAATATTTATAACAAGAATTAATAATGGTGATGGGGATATCACTGATTGTTTTGTGTGGAATTGTATGTTTCTTAGCTCAAAATGTTTAACTATGGCTAGTTTTGTCTTAGATATATTCATCAGATCATTATATTGCATGTGTGCATACATGTTTATGTCAAATTATTATGTGTTTCTATTTATTTTGAATAAAATCGAAGATTTTCCCTATGCGTATCGACAAACTCAATGGGCATTCACATTTGCTTTGCTGCCAAGGCCGTTTTCAGCGCATGCGCAGTCGGAACTTTGACCCCGTCTATCCACCCCACTTAGTGTGGCTATTCACACGTTTTTACTGGAGTATTAATATTTCATTATGGGGTACTTCCCCAGACTCCACTGGGTTAAATGTTACGTGCGAGTCTATAGCTGTATTCACACGGGGAAGTTAAATCGATTCATATAAATCGACTTCCCTAGTTCGACTCACATTTGTCGTGTGAATGCACGGCTGAGGCGTTTTAGGGCTGAATCGCTTCATATAAATCGTTTAGTGTAAAACGCTTCGCAAGGTGGTCTACAGGAACTGATCTACGCTGAATCGTTTTATTTATGACATCACACTCATGCGCAGTCGAGGGAAACGTGACAGTTGAGACCTGAGTGTGTTGACTTTCCGGTAAATTTGCTTTATGAACCTGCTAGAGGTGCACATATATTTTTTTCATCATTTATTTTTAGGGTTTCACTGCCCAGCAGAAGTTTTGACTGTTCCAAACCAATACGATTCAGTCCATACATATCTAGGTCGAACCCACACTCTCTTGGCCGACGTCGACGAACCCAAACTGGCGCTGGTTAGTCTGGACTTGCTCATGGGCAGATATCCACTTCCGCCTTAAACCGCCCTAAGTACTGCCTGTGTGAATACGACACACTTTGAAACTCAGCCCGTGTGAATGCGCGCCTAGATCGCTTCATATAAATCGCCTTCTGTAGATCGCCTTAGAGTTTGCCCATGTGAATACAGCTTATGTGTACATAAATATGCATATATACATATATTATAAATGGTGTATATTGTTACTCTGAAATATGACAAATTCTGAATTCCGAAACACAACTGGTCCCAAGGATCTCGGATAAGGTATTGTGGACATGTACTTATAAGATGCAGAAATCTGTAGTTTCGCTTCCTGCAACTCCCAAATGGGGAATTCGTGAGTCCATAGACTATATTTTAAAATTTATTATAGTGTTGATGTCTATAGACTATAGCTTTGAAGTCTATAGACTATGGCATTAATGTTTAAAGACTATAGCTTCGATGTCTATAGACTATAGCTTTTATGTCTATATAGTATAGCTTTGATGTCCATAGATTATAGCTCTGATGTCCAAAGACTATATACTATAGTTTTGAAGTCTATAGACTATAGCTCTGATGTCTATAGACTATAGCTTTGATGTGCATAGACTATAGTTTTGATGTCTATAGACTACAGTTTTGATGTCTATAGACTATAGCTCTGATGTCTACCGACTATATTTTTTATGTCTATAGATTATAGCTTTGATGTCTATAGACTATAGCTTTGACGTCTATAGACTATAATGTCTATAGACTATAGTTTTGATGTCTATAGACTATAGCTTTGACGTATATAGACTATATCTTTGACGTCTATAGACTATAGCTTTGACGTATATAGACTATAGCTTTGACGTATATAGACTATAGCTTTGATGCCTATAGACTATAGCTTTGATTTGTATAGACTATAGTTTTGATGTCAATAGACTACAGTTTTGACGTCTATAGACTATAGCTCTGATGTCTATCGACTATATCTTTGCCGTCTATAGACTATAGCTTTGATGTCTATAGACCATATCTTTGACGTCTATAGCCTATATCTTTGACGTCTATAGACTATAGCTTTGATGTCTATAGACCATATCTTTGACGTCTATAGCCTATAGCTTTGACGTATATAGACTATAGCTTTGACATCTATAGACAATATCTTTGACCTCTATAGACTATAGCTTTGACATCTATATACTATAGCTTTGACGTATATAGACTATAGCTTTGACATCTATAGACTATAGCTTTGACGTCTATAGACTATAGCTTTGGTGTCTCTAAACTATGGCTTTGATGCCTCCGGGGGCAATTTTATTTCGAAATAGAATCCGTGGGTGGGGGTAATTTTGAGGGGGTGGTTCTATTTCGTGACACCTGGTTCATAGTGTGAGCGTTCACAACATTATCTACGTTACATATTAAATGATGACACGTGATGTGAAAGTAATCCCTTTATTTGTTTTTATTCCTGTTAATACATGATAGATGCTCATCGATACAACATTACAAATAACATTATCTGAAACATTCAAATGTTATAGAGCAAGTAAATACATCGTAAAGTGAGCCCAGAAATACGTAGGTTAATCAAGTATACAGTATAACCCCGTTAAACCAAGCTCGGTTAAACCAAACAATCAGTTAATCCAAACTTTTTTCGGCGGCCCGGCAAATTACTACTATTTATCATATAAAAAAAAGTTGGTTAAACCGAAGTCGGTTAATCCAAATTATCGGTTAATCCAAACGAAATTGACGGACCCCAGCCCACTTCCAGTACGGTTAAAAAAAACTTTCATGTGGTTATATGGTCATCTGAGACCGCACCAACTTTTTTATATGATAAATGGTAGCATTTTTCCGGGCCACACAAAAAAAGTTTGGATTAACCGATCGTTTGGTTTAACGGAGCATGGTTTAATGGGGTTTTACTGTATATACATAAAAAACAATAATCAAAGTGTCCACATACATTGTATATTACATTCATAATGCACCCACGTTTTTGTCAAAGCCAAGTCAAAGTCGAAGCCAAAACATGTAGAAAAATGAGACCAGAAATACACTTTGTATTACATTGAACACGTAACAAGATTAAACTAGAAATTCGCATGGTACTCAATTAGAATTTCTTTAAACACACACACAGTATATGCCTACTTAATTAACCATTTAGTAAGATGAGAACCGAGACAGACAAGAATTAAACATACAAATTGAATATGGCTTGAGCTTTTCCATTGGACAAGTGAGAATTTTGGGCTGAAAAAAAACATGGGACTGGTGGATTTGGGGCTGACCATCCCAGCCACTTCAATTGAAGTTGAGCGTGGCTTCAGTGTGATGAAGCGTATGAAGAGAGACTTCCAGAACAGACTGCGCAACAGAGCTCTTAGCGAACTCCTGTGCATCATCCTTCTGTCCCCCGCTGAATCAGACTTTCAGGCAGACGCTGCTGTTTATTAACTTACAGATTAACTTACAGATCCTCTTCTGGCTGACCTAGGCCATATTGGGCCTCTACTAACAGCCCATTATCGTAAACAAAAAGAACTATTTCTTTTTACACACATATGGAGGTCAACGAAGCCCTGAAGTCATATAATTGTGGGTGTCCTCTCCAATGTCTATCCAGCATTCTCTCAAATGCTTCTCGCATTGGTGCTTCAAGCATTTGGTCTGGGAGATTTTTCCATGGATCTGTCACTCGAAAGAAAAATGAGTGCTTCCTGACCTCAAGTCTAGGCCTCTCCTTGAAGATCTTATGAGCATTGTTTCACCGGGACTGATCACAGAGAACCAACAAGTAGAACTTCTTTTGATGTTGAAGATCCCGAAGAAGTAGATGAAGATGCTGACTGTCTTGGCCTCATTCGCCTCCTGGGAGATGCTGCACGATCCTGAGTAACTAAGGCACTCGACGCTGCCTGCTTAGTGACCAAAACTTTGTAGACAGTCAGTGACTCAGTGTGAAGTAATTTAAAATGCCAGTGTGAAGTCATTAAAATGTAATTTACATTATTATATATATATTTTTGCGGGGTACATTAGTTGTTTAAACAGGGTAAATTTCAAGCGTGGACGATTGGTCTTCCTCATTCCATTGCTCCTTGCCCTATCCTACTAATGCCGAGTGCCTGGCTAGGAAGTGACAAGTATCAATTTTTAAGTCATTGGTTTGACTTGACTAGGATTCAAACCCACGATACCACGATCTACCAACACGGGAGACGGACGCTCTAACTCATTCGGCCATCCCGTCTGGATTTATTACATTTGTTTTGTTGCTTTGATTTATTTGTGTAGTTTTATTCCCATAACAATGGAGGTTAACTGAGAAAATACAGGTAAGTACTGTGGACAAGTGAGAATTGAGGCGGACAAGTGAAAATCACACCAGACTTGTCCTATGGACAAGTGAAAAGCTTTACTTATTTCTATCCCTGTATTAATGAATTCCTCAGTGGGGAAGCACATGACAGTCTCCATGAGCGCGCACTGTCACAAGTCGCTACCTGTCCTGATATGACCTTAGATGTTTCCAGGACGCAAAACTCCAACAACCAACCAACGAGCCTGTATCCGTCCCCTCCAGCCAGTCGGTCTCCATCATGGGCTGAGACTTGCTGTGAACATTTAGTCATTATTCTTGGATTTGACTGAAGTGTCTATCCCCTCCAGCCAATACGTCTCCATCATGCCCTTTCCCTGCAAATTCAGAACAGAAGCGGCATGCATTAAAAATTAACCCTTCACTGCTATCAGAGTCGTATCGTATCTGACTAATGCCTTCAACAGTACAGATACAGTATAGTACATGTACTGTATCTGTACTGCCCCAGTACTGCCCTGCACACAGTACTGTATTTGTACCGTACATGTACTGTACAGGTACCGTACATGTACAGTACCTGTACGGTACTGTATCTGTACTGACCCAGTACTGCCCTACACATAGTACAGTACATGTACTGTTCCTGTACTGCACCTGTACTGTACCTGTACTGTATATATACAGTACCTGCACTGTACTAGATATGTACTGACCCAGAACTGCCCTGCACACAGTACTGTACCTGTACTGTTCCTGTACTGCACATGTACTGTACCTGTACTGTACTGTATCTGTACATGTACTGTACTGAATCTGTACTGACCCAATACTGCCCTGCACACAGTACAGTACCTGTACAGTACCTGTACTGTACATGTACTGTACAGGTACAGTACTGTATCTGTACTGACCCAATACTGCCCTGCACACAGTACAGTACATGTGGTTATAAGGTCATCTGATACAGGTACTGTACATGTACATGTACAGTACCTGTACTGTACATGTACTGTACATGTACTGTACAGGTACAGTACTGTATCTGTACTGTATCTGTACTGACCCAGTACTGCCCTGCATACAGTACTGTACCTGAACTGTTCCTGTACTGTACGCACAAATTTGCCATGAACATTTGCATTGCCCCTAACGTCGTAAATCGGAATATTTTACACATATATTGACCCCTCTAGAGGGTCGGGGTGGGGGGGGGGGCAGTGGGGGCAGTGGGGGCAGTGGGGGCTCACCTTCACTTCAATGGTGCCCCGCAGCTTCACCAAGAAGCCACCGAGACTTTCGAGCGCGCCCTTCACCGAAGGGCTGATGTGGATGCGCAGAGCTGTGGGACAAAACACGTGACCTGGCAGTGAGGGTGGCTGGTTATTGGAGTTTTGCGTCCTGGCAACATCTAAGGTCATATCAGGATAGGTAGCGACTTGTGACAGTGCACACTCATGGTCACTTTATAGTGCTGCCCCACTGGGAGATCAGGCCACAGGCACCATGACCTGATATCCCACTCAGTCACATTATCCTGATACTGAGCCAACCAGTCCTTGCCCTATCCTAATAATGCTGCACGCCTGGCTAGGAAGCAACATGTATCAATTCTTAAGTCAATGGTTTGACTTGACCAGGGTTCGTACCCGTGGGTTCGAATCCCATGTTCTACCAAAATGGGAGACGGACGCTCAACTCATTCGGCCATCCAGTCTGGTCTACATCCATATGAAGAACACACAACACAGGTTACGAATCATTTAGCTTGGCCTTATGTGTGAGGACCTCGATTTATACTCAGGACAAAAGTGCAGATTGACTAGGAAGATAGTACAGTCAAGACTTAGCAATAACTTGTGGGTCCATCTGGTTATACAATCAAATATTTTAATGAGGTTGACTTACGTTGTCCATGTGACTCCATTCTTGAAGCGGTGTTTACTGTGTCGCCAAATAGGCAGTACCTCGGCATCTTCAGGCCAACAACACCTGCACACACGGGGCCTGCAAGACATTGAAGGCACTCTGTCAGTATTTAGATCTTTATATTACATACAGTAAAACCTTGGTTTTCAAACATAATTTGTTCCTAAATATTGTTCGTAAACCGATTTCTTTGTAAACCGAAACCAATTTTTACATAGGAAACGAGGGAAAGTGGATTAATCCGTTCCTGACTCCCCAAATGAAAGCTTTATATTACCTTGAATATACATAAAATCTTGCACAAAATGAATAAACAATAATTATAAATATAATAGACAATTTAATTTCATCTTAAATGTGCAGAGGAAAGGTGGAGAGGAAGGGAGAGGAGAGGGATGTTAGTGTTTGCCCCCTCCGTTTTTTTGTGTTTTTTGTGGGTTTTTTTGATGGGATGTTTATGCTGTCCATAGCATATAAGCTTGGATGATTCAGCTTGTTTTCAATCCTGGGCAGTTATCGGTCTGTGTTTCTTAAGATTATGGTTTGTGGTTAGTGATCTATGTTATTTTTTTTGGATTTTCTTGGTAAGAGTCTTACTCCTTTTATTTTTTCCTACACTTAATCCTAGACTAGCCTATTCTATTTACATATTATAGGCTTGTACGTAATAGGTAGCTGGTTTATGTTTGGATTTGATGTTATCTGGCTGTTTTCTGGCAGGGGTTACCTCTCATGGGCTGTCCAGCTGGTGGGCCGTGACATATCACATGCCGTGAGAACATCAGGTAACTGAAATTGTGGATTTTTGTTTCTCTAACATCTTGGTATATTTTTGTTTTTTGTTTCTTTGCAGTAGTTAACTCAGTAATGGTTGTTCATAAACCAAGAATGTGTTTGGAAACCGATGCAGTTTTTGTTAGAAAAATATGTTTGTGAACCGATTTGTTCGAAAAGCGAGCTGTTCGGAAAGCGAGGTTTTACTATATGTGCAAATTAAAAAATTAAATAATGCTTGAGGCTTCTGTGATGGTTGTTGTTACAGATATTGCTGAGCAAGTCAATATATCTAAAATGACACTCTCTAACATTTACATTTAAAATTTGCATAGCTGTTGGACACAATTCATGCCATGTTTCCTCAATGTAACCTAGAGTTGGGGAGATTAAAGGTCCATAGACTGATGGTTTCGAGTTTCTGTCATTTTCTTAGATAAATATTTAGGTTGATCATTATAATCTATCCTATTTTAGTTTGAAGTAATTTTTAATTTAAATGGCTAACATTTGAGATATTTGAATTGCAAACATGAAAAATTAATTGCTTGCCAAAACTCTGACACTATATGCTTCTGCAGTAACAGCTTCTATTAAATTGCCTCAGCATTCCCTTCTATGTGGCGACAAATGTTTGATAAGTGCACCAATATCTGAAGGGGCTGTCACATTAGGGTTTTTTGTGGGAGTGTATGGCGGCGTAGGCGCGTTACGTCATATACGTCGGCATACACCGTATACGCTATTCATACGCTATGCATACGCTACTCATACGCTACTCATATGCCGCCAGATGCCGCCAGATGCCGGCTTATGAGGGATACGCCGCCATACGCTTTCATAAATCCGTCCGTCCACATTTTTTTGTGCATGCTAAAAAAATCTCGACCTATCAGGGCGTATGGCCCATACGCTGCTCATACGCTACTCATACACTGGCATATGCTCTTCATACGCCGGCGTACGCTCCTCGTACACTAGGGGTACGCCGGCATAGGTTTTTCATATGCTTAACTTGCGTCACCGGCATATCTCTAGCGTATCTCTAGCGTATGTAGCGTACGCATAACCTCCGAGTTACGTATGGGAGCATACTCCTAGCATATGCACAGCGTATGCACAGCGTATGCACAGCGTATTCAAAGCATATGCCATAGGTCTCGACATCGAGCTGAGACGGGTCAATCCGACAGGTACCGGACTGTATTTTTTGTATTTAGGACGGTCCAAACATGTGCTCCAACCACTATCAAAAGCAACTACCTGTTAGGAAGCAGTCTCCATATATGATATATGAAGAAATGGGACAGTGCAAACATGTAGGACGGTCCAAACATGTAGGAAGCATGCACATGCAGGTTTAATGTTTGCACCGTCCTACATGTTTGCACTGTCCCATTTCTTCATATTTCTCATGGAGACTGCTTCCTAACAGGTCCGCCGTTTTTATTAATGCTGCAGTTCTGCAGCCAGTGAACCCTAGGTCACAAACCCCCCAATATTGTATTATATAATAATAATAATAATAAAAACCTAAGGTCGATATGTAGGATAAAATCTAGGTACATGTGTGTGTAGTGGGTGTGTGTGTACATGTTTGCACCGACCCATTTCTTCATATTTCATATGGAGACTGCTTCCTAACAGGTAGTCGCTTTTGATAGTGGTTGGAACACATGTTTGGACCGTCCTACTCTGGATGCCACACAAATATTGAACACTAATTATTCAGTTTACTTAAGATAAGATATGCTTTGCATACGCTAAGCATAGGTTCTGCTTAGGTTACTCATATGCTACTCATACGCTCATACGCTACGCATATGCTACGCGTACGCTACTCGTACGCTACTCGTACGCTCCACATGCCAATCAAAACCGTAAAAAAATGTCACAGCACGCTCCCATACGCTCCTCATACGCTCCTCGTATGCTCCTCATAGGTTCCACATACGCTCAAAACCACCCGAAAGGTCACCAAAGGTCATCATAGGTCGGCACGCGCAGGACCTACATAGGTTTTCAATACGCTCCCGCCATACGCCGTAATGTGACAGGGCCTTAAGTTAGAGAACTAGAATCAAATTAAGATAATTATTTTGATTTTGAAAATTTGATGTTTTCATCAAACTATGCTGGCATGGAAATGTAAAATGTCAGATAGACCTTCACACCCTTAGGAAGACGTAAAAAAAAGCATGTCATTTTTTAATTTTATTTTTGTGACAATTTTTTTTTATTCTGCCCATAACGTATAAGCTCCCGTGAGGGTGCTTGTTTTCAACGCTGGACAGCTGTGATACTGGATTGGTCTGGTCCCGCACTCAGGAGTGTTTACCTGATCTTTCTCGGGCCAACCTTTGCAGTTTTGGGTGTTAGTAGTTTCTATATTAGTTTTTTTGAATTTTCAAAGTTTTTTTCAATGTAAATGGACATGAGAGTATACTGTGAGGGTATTAAAGAGATATCTTGTTTGTTTAAAAGACATACAAAGACATTGACCAACCAGTGTGCAGCCCAATGCGCAATCGTAGTCGCTCACTGGGGAGGTGCGGAATTATAAATGTCTCAATTTCTTCAAGCAAACATAATGCTAACGCTCCAATCTCAGCTGCATGTTGCCGACCGTTCTTCTTAGGGAGGCCCGATGCTACCATATATGCATCGCCAATAGTCTCAACCTTCGGAATAAAAATAAAAATTATACTAATTGAAAATTAGCTCTTTAATGCTTTATCACCTTCATTTCCTTTTCTTGAAATTTTATACTGTTTATTATGGATAAATCTGAATAGACTTGTTTTCACCATTAGACAGTTCGTTGATAGAAAGCCAGAGTCTACACTTTTACCGACCCAATTGATTTTTAACCTCCCACACTACATAGACATGGTATGAGAGCAACTGGCCTTTGATGTCGCTGTAAGTTATACACAGCGGTGGAAATCCAAATTGGCAGAGGTGGGGGCATGGGAATAACGGATACCACACCTTTTTGATTACTAGCATATACTTCAAGAAAAGACAAATAATGTGCCCGTGCACACACCAACCAAAACAATTGACAGCTTGATTACGTTAACCAAGATCCAAATATAGGTACATCTCTATATATTGAAAATTTCAGACATACAAATATTTCTAAGTGATACCAAAGATGTTCTGATTGACCAAAGAGCTCACCTTGTAAACATCATACTGATCAATCTTTTTGTCAAAGAAGGTGTACATAGAATTAAGGAAGTTGACGATTTGCAGAGGTGTGCTTATGGCTGACAGTTTTGTGAAGCCAACAATGTCACTGAAGTATACTGTCACATCATCATAGTACTTGGGTTTCACTGGTATTTTCGCAATGAGTGCATTGGCAACCTCGTGTGGCAACATGGATTGTAATAGTCTGTTTGCACGCTTCTTCTCAGCTGCAAGTTCAACTGACTTATCAACAACATGCACTGCAAATGCCTGTACCGTCGTTGTTATGCGGAACACAATCAAAACAAGCACTGGAGAGATGAATACCAGCATTACAAATATCACCACCGTCATGACAAGTTCCTCAGTTGCAGCAAATATCTCATAATTGATATCCTTGGAGATTTTATTCATATTTGAGTAAAGCAGGTCGCTTAGAATATCCATGTACAGCATGGTCTGCTTGAAGAACAAGATGCTGCGTTCCATGGAGCAGTTTGTCAGCGCCATGTTGGAGACTGCCTGACGAGTATTCTCCAGATATTCCCTAAGCCCGCTTTTATTGGCGATGTTTAGCCGAAGCAAGTCTTTCAGCTCATCATCATATTGAATCGATGTTCGGATATTTTCCGCTGCTAAAGCATCATTTGTAATGAACACAACTTGCTCCTCATCTGACATCGAGCAGTAAATGTAGAACTCAATCCCAATAGCGATGGTGATGCTGTAGTTCTCGTTAGCTTTGGTTAATGTCTTGTAGATAATGAACTGCTTCCAGAGAATGCTGTGAATGATGGAGGTTAATTGATCTGAAAACATGTCGATCAGCAGCTCATTAGCATTGTTGTAAAACTCAATATGCTGCCACACACTCTGATTGGGCTTGAATATATTGTGCCTCTGTTTATTGATTTGTTGCTTAAATCCAAGCTGGGTGTAGTATTGCGAATTGATGTTTGCCTCAACTTCTGGCCAGTATGTGATGGTGTTGACCTTGTCATCAGTTGCTCTGTACAATTCTTGGAGGGTATTGACGGTGATGAAGCTTTGGTTGGAAGCTGTGAAGAAGACTATGTTTGACCGCTCGAGTTGGATGGCGTGGATGAGGTCCCCAATTCTGTAAGCATGCTCGATTTTCAAGAGTACTTCCTTGAGGTGGGCCCCCTGCATAGAAGCAGAACACGCGAATGTGTTCAAGCAATTAGTTTGTTGTTGGTTTACATCCTAGCAACATCTAAGGTCATATCAGGATGAGTACCGACTTGTGACAGTGCGCACTCATGGTGACTTTATAGTGCTGCCCCACCAGGAAATCAGGCTGCTGGCACCATGACCTGATATCTCACTCAGTCACATTATCCTGACACTGAGCTAACCAGTCCTTGCCCTATCCTATTAATGCTGAGTGCCAGGCTAGGAAGCGACAAGTATCAATCTGATAAGTCTTTGGTTTGACTCGAACAGGAACCAAACTCCCGATCTCGCGCATGTGAGGCCCGCCCTCAACCGATTCGGCCACCGCACCTGGTCAAGCAATTAGTGTTATAATCATACAGTAGTAAAGACGGGGAGCAAGCTACATGCTGCTTCCTGATTGACAACTTGTGTAGCAGCATAAACAGGGTCCGTAAACATCTGAAGATATGGAATTCAAGGCTATCTCAAGGCCGTTTTTTAGTAGGAATTCAAGACTATTTTCATTTGGATTTTAGGGGGGAAAGACCAATAGCGAATGGCGATTTTGGACTAATTTAGATCAGTGGGGAGAGTTTAATAGAATTCAAAGGCTTTTCAAGACTAATTACTCAAAATAGGTTAAATTCAAGGCTTGTCAAGGCTCAAAACCATAAGTCAGAATGGTGAAGTCATCATCTTGGTAAAGCGACTGTCACACCTGAGGAATAGACAGAATTGTCTAATCCGGTGGTGAGAAGTATCAAAATGTATTAAAATAAGTCAAAATGTTGCGCTATCGAGTCAATGGCTGCTGGACGAACGGACATGAAACAGACATGAAACGGACATGAATGGATAGCCAACGGACGAAACAAACTGAAACCGGACAAGAACCGTAGACGTCAGTCCAGCGGCATCCGTTCCTAGTTTTGTGCATGTTCAAAACTTGTACGGACCCAAAACGGACTTTGTTCGGTTTCTGTCCATTTCCCCCAATCCGGTGACGTGTGACATGGCCTTAAAAGCAATACAAAAGCTTACCACCTAACATATCTGTACATTGATATTAACCCTAATTGTGTCAAGTTAGACGCAGGTGAATTTCACTACGCAAGCATCTAGTGCAACAATAATTTTGACAGAATCGATAATTGACATGAACTTACACGGTTTATTGCCGAGATGAGATCATTGCAGGCATAACTGGCAACACCAATAATGGGCAGAAATATCATGATGAGCATCCGTGCCATCTGAATTCTCTGTCCTTGTTTTGTCGCAGGGTTGGCTGAACATGCAGCGCAGGGTCGTTTCTCCGTGCCTAAGAAGCCCATATTGGAGAAACTGCTGACTGTGGTGTAACTGATGCCACTGTTGCAGCTGGCTGACCGCCCCTGGTCAGTGACCACTGCGAGCCGGCAAGTACGCTGACTCATGTCACTCCTTCTTCTATTCTCACCCGACATCTTGGACAGCTCTTTGATCTCCGAACTAAAAATATACGAACTTTGATGGTTTAATTTTTTTTTTTTATTGAGGCTGTATTTATACTGTGCATAGCATATAATATTCAGGCTTGTTTTCAATGCTGGCCAGCTGTAGTGTCGGTGTTATCTTATCACACAGTAGCTGCTGATAAGGTATTTGATTGCATGCATTTCAGCAGCAGATAGATGGTTGGTTTGGTTAGTAGTCTATGTTAATTTTTTTTGGATTTTCTTGGCATATATGTGTTTTATTTTTTACTACTCACATTTTTAATTTTTGTTGTTGGGTAAATATGAGGAGGTCAGGCGCAAAACCACGTGAACACCAATCCAAAAATATAGTTTAAATAAAAAGAATTTACATGAAAATAATTTTAATTCTCGCTAATTCCACTTTTCATATGATAACATGGTTATGGAGCGATGAATAAATGAGTAGGAATATAAGGAAGTTTACCTTTTGAAGGTTTGATTCCAATGTTTAGCACCATTTTTTGAATTGGTGTTTACGTGGTTTTGCACCCGAACTATTGATATATTTATTCTGCTGAATAAGTCTTTTGTCGGTGCCGAAGCACTGGTCTTCCAGCCATTTTTCAATTCAGGGTTATTTACACAAAAGGTATATAGAATAAGGTATACAATAACTGTTGAATACACAATTTGCAGCATGAAACACAATGAAATTCTGTAACCCAAAAGTTCCATAGCAATATGGTAACAGTAGTGTCATATAACTAGATCAATATTACTCAGATCAATGTGAGTATTTACATAATATTTAGAATGTAAGCAGAAGTTATCTTCTGAATTCAGTTGGTAAAGTTGTAGTAAGTTTTAATGTTCAGTTGCAGTTAGGCAAGCGGTATATAAATGTCAGTTTGTTAGAAATATTCTAGTGTAGTTAGTTATGTGAGTTTATGAATTACGTTGTGGTATGTAAAGTGGATTGCGAAAAAAGCTGGCTTTGTGCCAAACATAAAGGATTTCAATTCACTTCGGAAAGGTATGGACAAGGATGAAATTGAAAGTGGTCTCCGACAAAAGAAGTGGAAATCAGACCGAGACTTTGGCACTAATAGCGAATTTCCGGAAAAATGTAGATTTTATCCCATAGGATTAGCACTGTCAAGGAATCGCGGAAAAATACCGGAAGTCAAGTTTCAACTGTCCTTGATGCGATTATATTATCGCCCATATCAAACTTTCTTGTTTGTGTTTGATGTTCTAGCAACATCTTAGGTCATATGAATGAGATTTGGACTAATCAAAGGCGGTCATAATATTATATATATATAATATTAATGGTTTGTGTAACGTTAATCAGCAAATATAAAAAATCGCGGAAATCCATGAAAATCGCGGAGATCTTTCATCCCTGTATGATAAATAATATATGCCTTTCCGAATTGGAATTCCGAGTAGAGAGCAAGACTGGTGATAATAATAAACAACATCTGAAGAGCCTATAAAGGCGGTAGTTTGTTTTGTTTGTTGTTGTTTTACATCCTAGCAACATCTAAGGTCATATCAGGACGGGTACCGACTTGTGACAGTGCGCACTCATGGCAACTTTATAGTGCTGCCCTACTGGAAGGACAGGCTGCCAGCACCATGACCTGATATCCCACTCAGTCACATTATCCTGACACTGAGCCAACCAGTCCGTGCCCTATCATAATAATGCTGACCGCCTGGCTAGGAAGCGAAAAGTATCAATTTTTATGTCATTGGTTTGACTCGACCAGGGTTCGAACGCATGACCCCATGATCTACCAACATGGGAGACGGATGCTGTAACTCATTCGGCCATCCCGTCTGGTCGATAAAGGTGATAGAATCCTCCATGTAGACTGTGAACTGAACAAAGCACTTTACAAAACAGCTACTTGCAATAACTAAAGTTCTCTAAAAAGCAAAATTGCTCATCACACAAATGCCTGGTTTCTCACTGGTAAAATAGTTAGTATATTTTGAAACTACTCATTCGCACAGGGTCCTCCAGTCAGGACCAAGGGCCACTGTGGTCCTGCTGTGACTATTTGGGACAGTCATCTCTATTGAGCTGTTAGAGTGACACACATCAAGGAACACTCAGACAACTTTGTTAGTAGTTGGTTGTTGGAGTTTTACGTCCTGGCAACATCTAAGGTCATATCAGGACGGGTACCGGCTTGTGACAGTGCGCAGTCCGCCGGCACCATGGCCTGATATCCCTATCAGTCACATTATCCTGACACTGAGTTAACCAGTCCTTGCCCTATCTTATTAATGCCGAGCGCCAGGCTAGGAAGCGACACGTATCAATGTTAAAGTCATTGGTTTGACTCGCCCAGGAACCAAACTCCTGACCTTCCGCCCGCGGGGCCTGTGCTCTACCGATTAGGCTACCGCGCCCTGTGAAAACATTGTAGGGTTCTTCTATAAAATAGTACTACAAAATGTCAAAGCCTCGAGGTCACTGATTATGAAAGGTAAATTGGATGGTTTTGAAGAAGCCGTTCACTGTAATAGAAATGTATTATAAAACCCAACGGAAGGTATCATAAGTTTCCTTTGAATAATAGGGTCTACTGAATTAAAGCTATTTATCTATGCCTTATTGGATAGTATGTGATCCCACCTGTCCGTTCCCTGCCTGACCTCACAAAATATGTATATTTCTGTTCAAATTCAATGTGGAGATTTATCCTCTGAAGTATCCTATTGTAGTGGTCTGCACTGACCTCTCAGGCAAGTAACCACATAGACAGGTAGGCGTGGGTAGTGTGTTGATATCAGGCAGCCTAGGTGGTGTAATGGTTAGCACATTGGCCTGGAATGCAAACAGATGTGGGTTCGAGTCTCGCTCTAGGCGCAATATTTCCCATTTTCATTACCTCCACAACATGGTGCCACGACCAGGATCCTGTACAACCTACGCACTGTATGGTTGTTGAACCTACCCTGTGTATGTATGTGTTAGTGCATTACCTGTATGTATGTAATTGTAAGCATTAAAAGACTTACAATTCCAGGGGGATGAGTGCAGTAAATTCTGTTCCAGTTATGCTCACTGCAATGTAAGGCCGTGTATCCATAGACTGTTGCCTTGTGGCATGTTCTCTCATTCCGTGTTCGCTTGTGACCTTGTGACGTGCCACACAGATAATGAACCTGTGTTTTACTTAGTGGCGATTCCCATAGGTTGGACTCAGGGACCATATGGTCTTCTGCAGGAAACATAGAGAATGACCATGTTCATTGTCTGTGGGGCACGTCACACGTTCACAAGCGAACACCAAACAAGGGAAGACACCACAAGGGAGCAGTCTATGGATACACGGCCTGAAACACCCATGTCAATATGTCAACCACTTACTCGTTGTTCTCTGCATGTTCGACAACGTCCTCTATGCTGACCTTTGCACCCATGGTTATAGTCGTGACCTGGTAGTCTATCACGTGAACAGCGCACCTTGTTGCAACAACCTTCGCTGAGAGATCTGCACTCAGTGTTCCCAATTGGCTCACGGACTGAATTCACGAGGCGTCTTCTCTGAACTGTCGGGGCGATCTGTTTACTACAAGCAGCTCCCAACAGGCGCTGCTAGCTGCTGGTGCTGCTGCTGGTGCTGCTGCTGGTGCTGCTGCTGGTGCTGCTGCTGGTGCTGCTGCTGGTGCTGCTAAGTTGGTAGTGGTCACCAAATCCCCTGACAGTGTCACACAGTCACCACCGCACCGCACACCACGCAGACGAAGCACGACGTTTCACCAGTTGTAGAAAACACGCCTTAATGGCCCTGTCACACTACGACATAACGCGCCAGCGGAGGGATAACATGAAAATAAATTTAACACGTCGAAAATCTCGACGTAATATGCAAATACGTGTCCAAGTTGGACGTCAATGCCGCGTAGTCGACGTGAGTGTAATGTCGGTATAGCGTCGTGCCAACGAGTGAGGCTAGCGGAACCCCAGCACGTGCGACGTCATCCTAGCGTGACAGTAGCGGCGGTTTAGCGTCGAGCGGGCGTGATCACGCCCAGCCTAACGTGGCCCGCACGTTCCTCCTCCCTGTGCGTCACTATGACGTAACGCAACATTGATCTAACGTAGCCAACGCATCCCTCCCGCACGTCTAACCTCGGCGTAACGTCATCCAAACATCACTGCATCACGTCGAGCTACGTCGAGCGTCGTCGAAAGTTTTGGACATGTCCAAATCTTGGACGCACGCTGACGTAACTTGACGTAACCTGACGTAACTCAACGTAAATCGACGTCAGTCTAACGTAAGCATGACGTAACTCGACGTACCTCAATGTAATGACCAAAATTCACCTACGTCTGCTTACGTTACCTGCTTACGTCGTAGTGTGACAGGCCTATTACTCAGCGGACAGAGGGTCCACTTCTCATCACCACGCACATGACGCACGACGTTTCACCAGTCGTTAAACACCCGCCTTAACTCAACAAAAAGATCGTCCACTTCCCGTCACCATGCAGACGATGCACAACGTTTCACCAGTTGTTGAAAACCTGCCTTAACCCAGCAGACAGATCGTCCACTTCCCGTCACCATGCAGACGACGCACGACGTTTCACCAGTTGTTGAAAACCTGCCTTAACCCGGCAGACAGATGCACGACGTTTCAGCAGTTGTCGAAAACCTGCCTTAATGCGGTGGACAGATCGTCCACTTCCTGTCACCATGCAGACGACGGACGACGTTTCACCAGTTGTTGACAACCTGCCTTAACCCAGCAGACAGAGCGCTCACTTCCCGTCACCATGCAGACGACGCGCGACTTTTTAGCAGTTGTCAAAAACCTGCCTTAATGCGGTGGACAGATCGTCCACTTCCCGTCACCATGCAGACGACGCGCGACGTTTCACCAGTTGTTAAAAACCTGCCTTAACCCAGCAGACAGATCGTCCACTTCCCGTCACCATGCAGACGACGCGTGACGTTTCACCAGTTGTTGAAAACCTGCCTTAACCCAGCAGACAGAGTGTCCACTTCCCGTCACCATGCAGACGACGAGCGACTATTCAGCAGTTGTCAAAAACCTGCCTTAATGTAGTGGACAGATCGTCCACTTCCCGTAAGCATGCAGACGACACGTGACTTTTCAGCAGTTGTCGAAAACCTGCCTTAACCCGGCAGACAGATCGTCCCCTTCCCGTCACCCGCCTATGAGACTGAAGCGAGCTATATTCGCAGTTTTGGGGGTTTATCCCCCAACGCAAATCTAGGTAATACGGTTAACACCAGCACAGGGTGTGAGTGTGTGTGTGTGTTTAAGAGAGAGAGAGAGAGAGAGAGTGTGTGTGTGAGTGTGTGTGTACGTGTGTGTAAGAGAGTGTGTGTGCATGTGTGTGTGAGTCTATGTGTAAGAGAGTGTGTGTGCATGTGTGTGAGTGTATGTGTAAGAGTGTGTGTGTGTGAGTGTGTATGTATGTGTGGGAGTGTGTGTATGTATCTATGTGTGTGAATGTGTGTACGAGAGTGTGTGTGAGGTGTATTTATACGTGTGTGAGTGTGTATGTATGTATGTGTGTATGTGTAAGAGAGTGTGTGTGAGGTGTATGTATATGTGTGTGAGTGTGTGTATGTATGTGTGTAAGAGGGTGTGTGTGTGAGGTGTATGTATATGTATGTGTGAGTGTGTGTGTATGTATCTGTGTGAGTGTGTGTGTGAGTGTATGTGTAAGAGAGTGTGTGCATGTGTGTGAGTGTATGTGTAAGAGAGTGTGTGTGTGAGTGTGTATGTATGTGTGGGAGTGTGTGTATGTATGTATATGTGTGAGTGTGTGTACGAGAGTGTGTGTGTGAGGTGTATGTATGCGTGTGTATGTGTATGTATGTATGTATGTGTGTGAGTGTATGTGTAAGAGAGTGTGTGTGTAAGGTGTATGTATATGTGAGTGTGTGTGTGCATGTGTGTAGGTGTATGTGTAAGAGTGCGTGTGTGTGAGTGTATGTATGTGTGTGAGTGTGTGTATGTATGTATGCATGTGAGTATGTGTGTGTTCAAGAGTGTGTGTGAGACAGTGTGTGTTTATGTATGTATATGTGTGAGTGTGTGTATGAGAGTGTGTGTGAGACAGTGTGTGTTTATGTGTGAGTGTGTGTGTTCGAGAGTGTGTGTGAGACAGTGTGTTTTTATGTATGTATGTGTGAGTGTGTGTATGTATGTGTGTATGAGAGTGTGTGTGAGACAGTGTGTGTTTATGTATGTATTTGAGAGTGTGTGTGTATGTATGTATGTATGTATGTATGTGTGTGTGAGTGTGTGTACGAGGGTGTGTGTGAGAGAGTGTGTTTATGTATGTATGTATGTATGTATGTATGTATGCATGTGTGTGAGTGTGTGTGTTTGAGAGTGTGTGTGAGACAGTGTGTGTTTATGTATGTATGTGTGAGTGTGTGTATATATGTGTGTGAGTGTGTGTACGAGAGCGTGTGAGAGAGTGTGTGTTTATGTATGTATGTGTGAGTGTGTGTAGGTATGTGTGCATGTGAGTGTGTGTGTACGAGAGTGTGTGTGAGAGAGTGTGTGTTTATGTATGTATGTGTGAGTGTGTGTATGTATGTGTGCATTTGAGTGTGTGTGTATGAGACTGTGTGTGAGACAGTGTGTGTTTATGTATGTATTTGAGAGCGTGTATGTATGTGTGTGTGAGTGTGTGTACGAGGGTGTGTGTGAGAGAGTGTGTGTTTATATATGTATGTGTGAGTGTGTGTACGAGAGTGTGTGTGAGAGAGTGTGCGTTTATGTGTGTGTAAAGAGTTGTAATGGAGAGGATGTTGATAACGTGGTGCACAATTCCTTCAATCTGATGTAATTAATTTGAATGTGAAAACTGTCGACCTAATATTAATAAGGAAGGAGGCAGGATGATGTGACTAGTCGTGGAACAACGCCCTGTCTTTCTGCCGTGTGTATTGAGGCTCTGTGGTAACCTAGCAACATCGGAGCGTGGCCTTCTGAGGCAGTGACGTCATCACGGTGTGCGTGTTGATGTGCATAGTATTAGTAGCTGTTCGCAGTGAACTGCATATATTGGTATATATATATAGGTATATATATATATATAAATTGACCATCCGAGTTGGTCTGGAGGCGATAACGACCAGGCACAGCTGGCATACAAGTGTCAAAGCCTATGACTCGTGGCTCCGGTGTGGCCGAATCTGGAACTACATGCAACATGCAGTAGAGCCTAGTTAAATGGTATATAATAATGTAGTGGTCTGCACTGACCTCTCAGGCAAGTAACCACATAGACAGGTAGGCGTGGGGAGTGTGTTGATATCAGGGAGCCTAGGTGGTGTAATGGTTAGCACACTGGCCCGGAATGCAAAGAGATGTGGGTTCGAGTCCTGCTCTAGGCGCAGTATTTCCCATTTTCATCACCCCCACGACACTGGTTGCCGTGATCAGGATCCTGTACAAGCTTTGCGCTGTATGGTTGTTGAACCTACCCTGTGTATGTATGTGTTAGTGCATTGCCTGTATGTATGTAATTGTAAGCATTACAAGACTTACAATTCCAGGGGGACGAGTGTAGTGGTCTGCACTGACCTCTCAGGCAAGTAACCACATAGACAGGTAGGCGTGGGGAGTGATTGATATCAGCGAGCCTAGGTGGTGTAATGGTTAGCACACTGGCCCGGAATGCAAAGAGATGTGGGTTCGAGTCCCGCTCTAGGCGCAGTATTTCCCATTTTCATCACCCCCACGACAATAATAAAGCAAACTGAAGAGAGTTATCCTTGTTTATATTCCCATAATAGATTATAGAACACATACATATGTCCCCGTCCATCTCAAATCTGGTCCTAAGCCACTTGACTCTCTCCTCTCTCTTTCCTCTCTCTCTCTCCTCTCCTTCTCTCTCTCTTTCTATCTCTCCTTCTATCTCTCCTCTCTACCTCCTTCTATCTATCTCTGTCTCTCTCTCCCTTTCTCTCTCTCTCTTTCTCTCTCTCCCTCTCTCTCCCTCTCTCTCTCTCTATATATATATATGCAACCAGATGTAATACCATGCACACACGCTTCCTGAAAGGCATACAGGTGGAAAGCACTCCCACCTAGCGGTGAACTGACCACACTAATCACCATATCCATCACACCGTTTACCCAGGCAGTTTTCCGCGCTCTATAGTTTTCCAGCATAGAGTCTCCTATGGATAAATTGTAACAACAGAATAAAGCTATGATTCCATATACGCGGTAAGCGGCATGCCATTCGCATTCGTGTTCGCATTCATATTCGCACCAAATAGTATCATTAGTTGACGGGGATAACGACCAATATAACAAGATACAGGCCACAGGATGGGATAAACTAATAGTTAGAGTGCCCGCCTCCAGTGTTAGGATAATTCGACTGAGTGGGATATCAGGTCATAGTGCTAGTGGCGAAGTATCCTGGTAGGACCCCACTATCAAGTCGTCATGCATGCATACCCTAACAAGTCGCTACCTATCCTGATGTGATCTCTGAAGTTACATAAAGATAATATAACCCAAATGATCAACGTACTATTAGGCTTTAAATAATAATAATAATAATAATAAAAAGACATCCAAAATACCTACCTAACTAATCACACATTGATCGTCCATATAGACACGCATCGGACGCGGTGGCTGAATCAGTAGAGCGCAAGCCTCCCTTGCAGAAGGTCGATAGTTCGATTCTCGGTCGAGTCAAACCAATGACTTATACAATTGATACTTGTCACTACCTAGCCTGGCGCTCGGCATTAATAGAATAGGGCACAGACGGGTTAGCTCAGTATCAGGATAATGTGACTGTGTGGGATATCGGGTCATGGTGCCGGCAGCCTGATGTCCCAGTAACTGAGTAAGGCAGCACGATAAAGTCACAATGAGTGTGCACTGTCACAAGTCGGTACCCATCCTGATATGACCTTAGATGTTGCTAGAACGTAAAACAAACAAGGGTATAGACACGTTGATTGGTGTTTACCTCCTTGGTTGCCCGCACGTGCGCATTGTATTTGTAATGTATCTGTAATGTATCTGTAATGTATCTGGTTTGCAGAAATAACCAGTAGGCCTCAGCATAGCCGATAGTTTTAGGAGCTGGGTTCAGGTTACGTTTTTATTTATTCATTTAGACTTATCTATTTATTTAGAGAAAGTCATACATTCCGTTCGGTCACCACACAAAAAAAAGGTGGGGGGGGTGGGGGGAAGTCAGGCAGGTTTGTTGTTTGTCAGGCAGGCAGGTTTGTTGTTTTTGTTGTTTGTTGTTTTACGTCCTAGCAACATCTAAGGTCATATCAGGATGGGTACCGACTTGTGACACTGCACACTCATGGCGACTTTATAGTGCTGCCCCACTGAAAAAAACAACAACAAAAAACAACAAAACTGAGGCATCACAAATGCCTGACTGCTTAGGTGTGTTTGTTTGTTGTTGTTTTATGTCTTAGCAACATCTAAGATCATATCAAGACTGGTACCGACTTGTGACAGTGCACACTCATGATGACTTTATAGTGCTGCCCCACTGGGAGACCAGGCCAGCAGCACAATGACCTGATATCCCACTCAGTCACATCATCCTGACACTGAGCCAACCAGTCCTTGCCCTATCCTAATAATGCCGAGCGCCCGGCTGGCTAGGAAGCGACCAGTACCAATTGTTAAGTCATTGGTTTGACTCGACCAGGGTTCGAACCCACAACCCCATGATCTACCAACACGGGAGACGGATGTTCTAACTCATTTGGCCATCCCGTCTGGTAGTCAGGCTGCTGGAAAGAAGCCTAGGGTTTGACACCCACAATTATATGACTTCAGGGCACCGTCGACCCACATATGTGTGTGTGGGGGGGGGGGGAGTTCTTTTTTGCCATAACGAGCTGGCATTAGAGGCCTATTAGGGCCTAGATCAGCCAGAAGAGGATCTGTAAGTTAGTCTGTAACTGTAAGAAGGCTCAGTGGGGGGGGGGGGGGAAGTGTCAGACTGCCTCCAGGTGGCGCCACCCACTTATCGCTTCTGGCGAGATGTCGTTTCTCGCCTCCAGGTGTCGCCACAGCGCTTGTTGTTTTTTTTGGGTTTTTTTGGGAAATATTTTTATTCATCTGAACACATATTTTGTCAGCGCCGGGGCACTGGTCTTCCAGCCGTCGGAGTGGTCGCATTTCATCTGTACATAGTGGAAGTGGAATATGTTGCATTGTGTGCAGCACAACCCATTCTGAAAATAAAAGAAAGTGGGGGAGCAGCCTATGCTGCATAGTGTACAGCATATGTACTGAACATAGTGCAAGGTATCTATATGCATCAAGATAGAGTGTGCAGTAATGTACACTAGTGGTTAAATCATATGCTGTGTGTGTATATCAGTTAGATTTGGTTTTAATAACGGTTAGTCTTTAAATAGTGCCATGTTGTGCATGTATAGTGGTTTATATTGTGTGCATTGCTGGTTGAAGATGTAGTTATGTAGTGGTGGTAATGGGTCTAAAGATGGGGTAGTGATTCTCCAGTCATTGAGTTATAATAGTTGTTTTGTCAAATGTGGATGGGGGGGGGGGAGGGGTTCATGGGTAGGGGGCGCGGACACGCAGGGAGAGAGCAGGCATGAGAGAGGGCGAAGTCAATGGGTCGTTCAGCAGGTCGTATTATATATTTGCAGTGCCAGGTTTTGGGCCTGAATAACCAGGTGAGCTCTGTATGCATTTTTAAAGGCAAGGATCGAACCCGCTTCTCTGGTTTTGGTTGGGAGCTCATTCCACATGACACTTCCTTTGTAAATCGGAGCTCTCATTAACTTATTTGTATTAGGGTTGGGCACCCCAAGCAGAGTCGATGTCCCCCTTCTCGTTACCCTGGTTGTGCGATCTATGTATTTGTCATCACTCGCACGTTTATACATCAACGTCATTAGGTGTAGGTTCCTACGTACATCCAGAGTGTCCAGCCCTGCTCTGCTATGCATTTCAACCACACTTAGTATCTTGCCTTTGAATACTGTTCTGAGGGCTCTGTTTTGCGTTCTTTGTAATTTGGTCTCTTGCTGCTTCGTTAGTAATCCATAGATGATATCATTGTAGTCTATAATTGGTAATATTGTTGACTTGTACAGCTGCAGCGCAGTATTCTCACCTACCTATGTCCTTATTTTTCTGAATGTGTTCATTTTTAGTGCCAGTGTTTGGTTAAGTCTTGCCAGCTGTTGGGTACCAGTTAGAGTCGCATCGAGAGTTGTGCCTAGGTACTTATAGGAGTTCACTTCACGGAGCACTAAGCCACCCATCTGCAGTTGTATTGGCCGGGCCCTCACCTTCCTGGCTTTGGTTCCATAGATTATGTATTCAGTTTTAGTGCCATTTAGCGTTAGTTTATTCTCATGGCACCATGTGTTCACTCCATCCAGCGCCATTCCAGCCTCGGTTGCGGCTATGGCAAGGTCATTGTGATGTATTGTTAGTGCTGCATCATCGGCAAATAATGTGAAAGATGCTTTGTTGGAAACTAGAGGTAGGTCATTTATAAATATTAGAAACAGTAGGGGTCCCAGAGTGGAGCCCTGTGGAACTCCTGTTTTTATTTCTCGAGTGGTTGAGCTGGTGTCACTTAGTTTTGTGTATTGTTTCCTATTGCTGAGGTAATTTGTGAGGAAGCTATGTGCTCTATTGCCTAGCCCAGCTCGTTCTATTTTATGCATGAGGATTTTGTGGTCGATCGTATCAAATGCCTTCTTGAAATCAAGGAAGACTGCGATAGTAAGATCACCCTTGTCTATGTTTGACAAAAGTTCATCCAGTAGAGACGCCAGTGCCCCGGTGGTGCACCTATTTTTCCTGAAGCCATTTTGCTGGTAGGTCAAATAGTTAGAGGACTCAAGGAATGTCTTAATTTGGTCATGTATTATTTGTTCTATAATCTTGCCAGGCAGTGGGAGGATCGATATTGGGCGTAGTTCACTACAGGTTTGCGGGATGTTGACAGTATGGGTGTCACTGTGGCCACTTTCCAGTCATCAGGGAAGATGCCTGTACTGATTATTAGGTTATATAAATGTGTAAATTCTGCACTCAGTGTTGTGATCGCACTTTTTATCAAAGTGGTACTGATGTCCTTCATTCCTGATGATTTGTAGATAGATATTTTGTTAGTTCTATCAAGGATTTCATCCTGGGTGGTTTCCAGAAGGTCATACTTTTCTTTATTTAGTTTGGCATGGAAGGTTTTGTGTTGATCATCCTTCTGTTTGAATTTATTGGCTAGTTTCTCACCTATATCTATGAAATAGTTATTGATTTCTTCTGCTAGTAATTCATCTGGGATTTTAATACCAGTCTCTTCACTTGCAAGGCCACTGATTCTTGTCTCTTTTTTAGGTTCGATTTGGTTTATTTCATACCAACATTTTCTGGCATTCTGTTTATATTTGTCTATCTGGACTTGATAATACCTTGCTTTGGCTTTCCTTACTTCACTCCTAGCCTTTCTGACCATACATTTAGCTATGAATTCATCCCCTGGATCTTTTGTTTTCTCAAACTTTTGGATAAAGTAATCTCTATCCTTTTGAAGCTCTAGTAGTTCATCATTAAGGTAACCTCCCATGGTGATTCTGGTGGTGATCTCGGTTAGGGGACAGTGCCTGTCAGCTGCAATAGTGATTGTTGCATTTAGCATATCCCAACATAGGTTGGGGTCTCTCATATCCAGAAATTCAGCACTGTTTATTTCTTTGAGTGTGCCAGCCAATTCATTAAAATTGCAGTTCCTATAAGAGCGTCCCCAGCGGGTGGTGATTCTTTTGTCATTTCTTATTTTTTCTTTATTAT
Source organism: Branchipolynoe longqiensis (assembly GCA_030323885.1). NCBI lineage: Eukaryota > Metazoa > Annelida > Polychaeta > Phyllodocida > Polynoidae > Branchipolynoe > Branchipolynoe longqiensis. The sequence continues at coordinate 5,171,601 of CM059200.1, forward strand.
AAATATTGGTTTGTGGTCGCTTATGTTATAGTTAAGGACTCCAGCCTTTGTACAATGTTTGATATTGGTAAGTGCCAGGTCTATTGTTTTGTTAGTAGTTTTAGTTACCCTGGTTGGCTGCTGGATCATTTGTTGCAACTCATGTTCAGCTGCAAGTTGCTTTATTATCCCTCCCATCGTAGGCCTCTTGCCATTATATTCTTCATTGAAGTCACCAATGAGGAGTATCTCATATTTATCGATATTGGCTATATTATTCAAAGAGTTACTTATTTGCCCAATTCCTTCGTTTAGGTTGCCATTTGGGGGTCTATATACGTTGCCGATGAGTATTAGTTTTGTATGGGGTCTGGTGACTACAGCCCACTGTAGTTCAATATTGCTATTTGATAGGTTATGCTCAGCATGTTTACTTGCATCAACATGGAGATCTTGCTTAAAGTAAATACCTAGTCCACCACCAGCTTTGGTCTGCCCACTAAGTTGCTTTGTTTTTCTATCAGCCCTTATAAATTGGTAACCTGGTATAGATGTGAGTCTGTCTTCAACTGTTCTATTGAGCCATGTTTCTGATATAGTGAAGACATCAAAACCAGACCCGGGTAGGTCGGCTCTTAGCTGGCTGATCTTATGTGTGAGGCTACGCACGTTTAGGTGGCCAATCTTTAGTCCTGGCAGGCCCTTCAGATCTGTTAGAGGAAGTGCGCCCAGATGACACGGTCCCAAGGGCCCCAGGCCACCATCAGTCTGCCCCCCTCCCTGGAAATACGGTCCGCCCCGTCCCCCAAAGAACCCCCTCCCCCAGTGAGTGTGAATGTGGTTGTGTATTTACTTATGTTATGGTGTATAGCGTATTCTTTGTTGGGCATGGATGCTTGCCCGGCACTACCACCTAGCGGGCATCCAGCTTTAGCTAAACCTGATATTTGGGTTTTAGCCATGATGTGGTGGTGGTTGTTGGCTTAGGCTGAGTTCAGTTTTAGTTGCGGTTTTCTCAATGGTGGGGGGGGGGGGGGTGATATTAGTGTATCATGTTGTACAGGGTGCTGGTTAATCAATGTAAGGTCTACTTAATAGGTTCTTGTCAATGTTGTTTGAGTTGATGATATATGACAGTTAGACAGGGATCAGTGACAGCTGAGTGTGGTCAATAGTAGATGAATTCAGTTTTAGTTGTGGTTTTCTCAATTAGTGTATCATGTTGTACAGGGTGCTGGTTAATTAATGTAAGGTCTACTTAATAGGTTCTTGTCAATGTTGTTTGAGTTGATGATATATGACAGTTAGACAGGGATCAGTGACAGCTGAGCGTGGTCAATAGTAGACAGTGTCACCACTTACATATTGGTAATCGGGTATTGACATTTGCTGCAGTTGGTGTTGGGTGATCAAGCAGACGCCCAAGCCAGGGTCAGTATGACAAATGTACATTGAGGACTGTTGTGAATGTGTCATATCAGGCATAGCAGTTACAAAGGTTGAGTCCAGCCCTTCCATCAGCACAAAGCTCACGCCGACCAGCTCCATCAGTACCATGAATTGAGGTGCACAGCAGTAGTATTCAAGTGTTTGTCCATCAATTTCTAACATACAAATAAATATCAAGCGGTGTTACCTGTGGGCTCCGGTCAGAGGTCTATCCTTAGCATACAGAGGCATGATTATATAGTTTGAAGCAAAGTTGTTTACATAATAGTGCTTTGGTTGTGCTTGAAAGTGGCCACAGCAACAAGGGCACATGCACAATTAGCTTGGCATCCATACACAGTGCTCTCAGGCATATACGTTACACATGAAGGGCAGGGTACAAGGGGAGCTTAATATATCTGACAGGGGAGTTTGTGTTCCTTGAGTCATACCAGTCAAGTCTGCACCAGCAGACCATGCATATAGAGGGCAGTCAAATAGGCAATTTGTAGATCCAAACCGGATCAATGGTCTGGGCCAGCTGACTGACACGCACCAATAGCAGATTCCGAAGCAGAATCAAGGTGTACAGTAGTTGTACATAAGTAAGGGTAGTGGTGCAGAAGGTCAATCAATTTAAGCCCCTCATACAAATAATAACCTGCAAACATAAAACACTGTGGTCTGCGGGCCAGGTCAGAGGTCACAGTGCTTGCCAATAACATATAGAGCATTGAATACATACAGATGGGATTAGAGTCATAGACAGTAATGCCTTAGTTGTGTCCAGTGGTAAGTTCAGGTGCCACCATTGATGATCACAACCATAAGGGCATATACACACAGAGTTTGACATATATGAGTGTGTGTATCCAGGCGCATACACTGATCACGCATGCTGATTATACATGTAAAAGTCAGTCGAATAGGTAATTGGCAGATTGGAACTCAAGTATGGTTTGGATCAGCAGACTACATAACCCAACTAGTAGATCGCTGATGCACTTAGTAGGTTAGTCTACTTGCAGTTTCAGAGTCCAGTGTTTGAGATGATGGGTCAGTGAGTTGTGGTCATGACGATCCTGATGCTGCACTCCCGGAGTTCTGGCGCTGGTAGCGGTGTCATACAGGGGGTGCAATGTTTTCTGGTCTTGGCATTGGCAATGATGACGGGCAGTGACACTGGCGACGGGCAGCCGTGGTGGTGATCGGCATTGCTCGTGAGTATGCTTCAGCTTCGGGATGTGCCATGGTGGCAGGGCGTTCCAAGTTGTTTGTCAAAGTAGGATGGCCCTGTCCGTCTTGGTGATCTGCCTGGCCCAGTACTGCTTAGTATGTAGGTTAGCATGGTATTCGTCGCTGGGCTGTACATATTAGTGATGATAAGTCCGTTCAAAGTAGGCATGCACTCCGCTCCTTGTCCGGGTGGCCTATGCATGCATCCAAATGAATGATCACACAAGTGTCTAAACTATTGTTCCTGCTTTCCTCAGTCGGTTGTGTGATGCTGTTTACAGAATTATCTGCTTGTTCCATTGCTCAGTTTTGCTTTATTTATTATGGCTCCTGCCAGTCCTGATATTGTCTCGCTTAGCTGCCAATGCATGTCCCAGTTTATTGAGCCCAGAATAGGATCTATCTCTTAGGGCTCTGCTATGAAGGGTGGCTCCAATTCCGAAATATGTGTTGTTGGTCGCTTCATTTAGTTTAATGTGACCAGTAGCCACAAGCATGTCTGCCAAGTCAGGATTTTGATCAAACTTTTGATCAATGACCCTTGTCAGGATGGCTTCTCTGCTGTGTTGCCATTCAGCCGATTCTGGTATCTGTTCTGCGATGCGCTTTGCTTCCATTGGTGTTGTGGATAAGCGCTCCGAAGTTACTCAATAAAACACCGAAGATAGGGCAAGGCTAGAAATGTAATTTTGCTGACTAAGCAAATCCAAACAAGCTCCGGTGTGGCCGAATCTGGAACTACATGCAGCATGCAGTAGAGCCTAGTTAAATGGTATATAATAATGTAGTGGTCTGCACTGACCTCTCAGGCAAGTAACCACATAGACAGGTAGGCGTGGGGAGTGTGTTGATATCAGGGAGCCTAGGTGGTGTAATGGTTAGCACACTGGCCCGGAATGCAAAGAGATGTGGGTTCGAGTCCCGCTCTAGGCGCAGTATTTCCCATTTTCATCACCCCCACGACACTGGTTGCCGTGATCAGGATCCTGTACAAGCTTTGCGCTGTATGGTTGTTGAACCTACCCTGTGTATGTATGTGTTAGTGCATTGCCTGTATGTATGTAATTGTAAGCATTACAAGACTTACAATTCCAGGGGGACGAGTGTAGTGGTCTGCACTGACCTCTCAGGCAAGTAACCACATAGACAGGTAGGCGTGGGGAGTGTGTTGATATCAGCGAGCCTAGGTGGTGTAATGGTTAGCACACTGGCCCGGAATGCAAAGAGATGTGGGTTCGAGTCCCGCTCTAGGCGCAGTATTTCCCATTTTCATCACCCCCACGACAATAATAAAGCAAACTGAAGAGAGTTATCCTTGTTTATATTCCCATAATAGATTATAGAACACATACATATGTCCCCGTCCATCTCAAATCTGGTCCTAAGCCACTTGACTCTCTCCTCTCTCTTTCCTCTCTCTCTCTCCTCTCCTTCTCTCTCTCTTTCTCTCTCTCCTTCTATCTCTCCTCTCTACCTCCTTCTATCTATCTCTGTCTCTCTCTCCCTTTCTCTCTCTCTCTTTCTCTCTCTCCCTCTCTCTCCCTCTCTCTCTCTCTCTATATATATATATATGCAACCAGATGTAATACCATGCACACACGCTTCCTGAAAGGCATACAGGTGGAAAGCACTCCCACCTAGCGGTGAACTGACCACACTAATCACCATATCCATCACACCGTTTACCCAGGCAGGTTTCCGCGCTCTATAGTTTTCCAGCATAGAGTCTCCTATGGATAAATTGTAACGACAGAATAAAGCTATGATTCCATATACGCGGTAAGCGGCATGCCATTCGCATTCGTGTTCGCATTCGTATTCGCACCAAATAGTATCATTAGTTGACGGGGATAACGACCAATATAACAAGATACAGGCCACAGGATGGGATAAACTAATAGTTAGAGTGCCCGCCTCCAGTGTTAGGATAATTCGACTGAGTGGGATATCAGGTCATAGTGCTAGTGGCGAAGTATCCTGGTAGGACCCCACTATCAAGTCGTCATGCATGCATACCCTAACAAGTCGCTACCTATCCTGATGTGATCTCTGAAGTTACATAAAGATAATATAACCCAAATGATCAACACTTATTAGGCTTTAAATAATAATAATAATAATAATAAAAAGACATCCAAAATACCTACCTAACTAATCACACATTGATCGTCCATATAGACACGCATCGGACGCGGTGGCTGAATCAGTAGAGCGCAAGCCTCCCTTGCAGAAGGTCGATAGTTTGATTCTCGGTCGAGTCAAACCAATGACTTATACAATTGATACTTGTCACTACCTAGCCTGGCGCTCGGCATTAATAGAATAGGGCACAGACGGGTTAGCTCAGTATCAGGATAATGTGACTGTGTGGGATATCGGGTCATGGTGCCGGCAGCCTGATGTCCCAGTAACTGAGTAAGGCAGCACGATAAAGTCACAATGAGTGTGCACCGTCACAAGTCGGTGGTACCCATCCTGATATGACCTTAGATGTTGCTAGAACGTAAAACAAACAAGGGTATAGACACGTTGATTGGTGTTTACCTCCTTGGTTGCCCGCATGTGCGCATTGTATTTGTAATGTATCTGTAATGTATCTGTAATGTATCTGGTTTGCAGAAATAACCAGTAGGCCTCAGCATAGCCGATAGTTTTAGGAGCTGGGTTCAGGTTACGTTTTTATTTATTCATTTAGACTTATCTATTTATTTAGAGAAAGTCATACATTCCGTTCGGTCACCACACAAAAAAAAGGTGGGGGGGGGTGGGGGGAAGTCAGGCAGGTTTGTTGTTTGTCAGGCAGGCAGGTTTGTTGTTTTTGTTGTTTGTTGTTTTACGTCCTAGCAACATCTAAGGTCATATCAGGATGGGTACCGACTTGTGACACTGCACACTCATGGCGACTTTATAGTGCTGCCCCACTGAAAAAAACAACAACAAAAAAACAACAAAACTGAGGCATCACAAATGCCTGACTGCTTAGGTGTGTTTGTTTGTTGTTGTTTTATGTCTTAGCAACATCTAAGATCATATCAAGACGGGTACCGACTTGTGACAGTGCACACTCATGATGACTTTATAGTGCTGCCCCACTGGGAGACCAGGCCACCATCACCATGACCTGATATTCCACTCAGTCACATTATCCTGACACTGAGCTAACCAGTCGTTGCCCTATCCTAATAATGGTGATCGCCTGGCTAGGAAGCGACAAGCATCAATTTTTAAGTCATCGGTTTGACTCGACCAGGGTTTGAACCCACGATCCCATGGTCTACCAACACAGGAGACGGACGCTCTAACTAATTCGGCCATCCTGACTGGTTTGGCATAAGACACTTTCACTTATACCTAGGTCACAAGTGCTGCGGGCGCCGTACAATGCTGCGGTCTGCGGTGTGTCTTGCGGTTTATGCAAATGTTATGGCATTGCGGCCTGCAGTTTATCTATTCACAAATCGTACGGTTTGTGTTGAATTTATACACGTATTTAATATACAAAAAAAGTCATAACTTTCTTAATATTGATCACACAAACATGAATTTTGTACCATATTGATATTCATTTCACAACCTCTTCATCGATGTCAACAAAGGTGACTGTACTGTATTGTAGAGTCTGGATTGCCAGGATTGTGGCCTGCAGTGTTGCGATTTTTCGAACTTAAGATAACTCTGACTTTAATAAAAACGCAACACCTTGAGGCGATCAAGAGACCGTAATGTCACCGAACGGCGACCGTAACTCACCGTGCGGTCACCGTACTTATGATCGCCGCAAGCATGCCGTAACCCATTTGTGACCGAGGCATTAGGTATATAATAGACCAGACGGGACGGCTGAATGAGTTGAGCGTCCGCCTCCTATTTTAGTAGTTTGTGGGATTCAATGAGTTAAAAATTAAAACTTGTCGCTTCCTAGACAGGCGCTAGGCATTATTAGGATAGGCCAAGGACTAGTTGGCTCAATGTCAGGATAATATGACTGAGAGAGATATCAGGCCTTGATGCCAGCAGCCTGGTCTCCCAGTGGCGCATCACTTTAAAGTCGCTATGAGTGTGCACTGTCAACAAGTAGGTAGCTGTCCTGATATGACCTTATATGTTGCCAGGACTTAAAATGCTAAAATCCAACCAACTTAGATGTATGTGTAGTATATGTGGGGCTAGGTGTACACAGAGGTGGTAATCGATTAACACGACCCTGGTGACTAGGGTCACCCGAGTTGCTAGAATTTCAAATCGAAACCGCGAGTGGAGTCGAGAAATACACGTGCCGTGTGCAAAACGATCCGACCCCACTAACACACCTCTTGGCTGGGGTTTGCTAGGAGCGGTGACGTCACATCTGTGCTGTAGTTGTACCTGTAGGATAACAGCTACCAGTCCAACTTCTAGGTGTTGTTTTAATGCTTTTTTTTTTAATAACCCAGATTTTCAGGTTCTACAATCAGAAAATACTTTAAATCCTATTATGAAGTACTTCTGTCGGTTATTGAAAAAAAAAGAAGTTTTAGATTAAGCCACCATTTTGTCCACCCCGAGCATATTCGTTTATTCAACCCGAGTCTGTAGGATGTGCGCATGCGCCAAAAAGTGGTTCGGGTGACCCGAGTTGATTAATCGATTACGCCCAGAGTGATAGATGCTAACTTGACCAAAAACAACTTTACTTATTAACAATTAATAGGATAAAATATGACTAGGTATAACTTGAATAGCTTGAAACAAAGTATTCGCTCAAATATATTCAGGGTCCAACCATGGACTGATAGTTCTTGTGGTCATTCTGTGGCTATTCGTGTCGCTCAGTCCTAATGACTGGTCTCTATAGCCGTGTTTACACGGGCGAGTTAAGTCGGCTTAACTAATTCGCCTCCTTTAGTTCAACTCAAATTGGTCGTATAGACACTGTGCTGAGGCGACTTAAGGCTAAGTTGCCTCATCTAGCTTGCTTCAAGTAAACCACTTCGCGAGGTAGTATATATGAGGCGAACTAGTTTAAGTCGGCCCACCTTGCTTGTGTGGACGGTAGCGGTTTACTTGAAGCGGATTAAGCACGTCACACTATATAATATAATTTGATCTATGAACCGGCTAGAGGTGTACAGATATTTTTTTCATCATTTATTTTTAGGTTTTCACTGTCCAGCAGAAGTTTTGACCGTTCCAAAACAATACGATTCAGTCCATACATATCTAGGTCGAACCCACACTCTCTCGTGGCGACGTCGACTAACCGAAACTGGCGCTGGTTAGTATGGACTTGCTCATGTGCAGATATCGATTTCCACCTTAAACCGCTTCGTGTGTAGACACGACACTAGTTCGCCTCCTCTAGTTCGCCTTATCTAGTTTGGCCTAAAGTTGTGGGTGTAAACACGGCTTATGGTGTAGCTTGATGTATATTACAGACTTGGAAAGTAGCACAAACTCTATTATAACTATCTTATTAATGGTGGTCGTCCCCACCCATGCCTGAAAAATCGCCCGCACCTGATTAAAATTTTGTTATTTGTTTCAAAACTGTTAAAAATGTGTCAGGCTAGCAGAAATTCAACTTTCGTAAGCACACAATCTGTGCAACATAGATAAAAGATTCACCCGCACTTACAGTACAGGGGTGAAAACCAACCCATTAGAAAAGCTGGCGAAGAATTTCGACATGCTGAGGAAATTAATTGAGTTAATAATGTCTTAATTTTAGAAGCAATATTTATTCTTTATATATGTTTTTATATTTCCCTGCTACCTTTGAGTTGAAAAAATGTAATAAAACATGCAGTTTAATAGACTTTAAAAGTGAAATCGACTGCGTTCTCTGGCCGTCATCTAGTCTTTTTGCATTCTCTCCCATTTCACCAACTCTGTGCAGATATAAGTAACTATTTGACACTGGTGCCAGGCATTCTACTTCCTGTTCTATACTAAAGCTATTTTCGCCAGTATTTAGACTACATTGTCGTTCACCCCTGTACTGTGAGTACGGGGTGAATCTTTTATCTAGTTCAACATAGATAGTTACGTATTACGTCTATGTCATATGCCAGAAAAATAGAAAATAGAAATAAAAACCACCTACACGACCTGATTTGTGTGATCAAAAGGACGATTACCAACTTTAAAAAAAATTGCCTTTAAAGTAATGTTGAAGCCATTTAAGTGTCCATTATCTAGTGGTGTAACAAAGTTAATGGCTGTACGTTCTTTTCTGTCCGTGTCTCTGTTGCCCCAGCACCCCCACAGTTCCTGCACACACGCCATCATAGTTCCCTGCACACGTGATCACTTGATCACGAAAGGGGCGCGTTCGTGTACCCTCATTCTCAATATACTACAATCATAACTAATGTAAGTCCATCCTTGCCTTCCCCATGTGACATCACATACTTACTGATGATTATCATGGCGGTATTCAGAGTCTAATGGAACTGGGTCAACTAATCCTGCCCTACTGTATTTGAACTCAAATAGGACATTCTAAGTGTGTTCTTTCATTAAAGCCCTGTTCTCTTGCGACCAGTAGCGACCACTTTGCAACCACTTTGTGCCCACTTTGTGACTGCTTTGAGACTAAAAGGCCGACCGGTCGTAGCCGGTCGCTGACTGGTCAGCGACTGGTCAGCAACCAATCACAAGGGCTGAAAGTGGTTGGTGACCTTCTTGCGACCATTTTGGTCGCAAGGAGGATTTTGGTTCAGCACCTGCAACCTCCATGCAACCAAAATGGTCACCAGGAAATCACCGAGTGGTCACCGATCACCAACCATTGTTTTCCCCACCGTTTTTGTTTGCTTTGGTCGCAAGGACGCCGCCGGCTTTTGGTCACAAATTGGTCGCAACTTGTAGTGTGACGGAGACCCTAAGATATATCAAATAGTCATATAATGGATAGATGTAAGATATATCAAATAGTCATATAACGGATAGATATAAGCTATATCAAATAGCCATATCACGGATAGATGTAAGATATATCAAATAGTCATATAAGGGATAGATATAAGATATATCAAATAGTCATATAAGGGATAGATATAAGATATATCAAATAGTCATATAAGGGATAGATATAAGATATATCAAATATATCAAATAGTCATATAACGGATATATATGAGAACTATCAAATATATCAAATAATCATATAAGGGATAGATATAAGACATATCAAATAGTCATATCAGGGATAGATCTAAGATATATCAAATAATCATAAAATGGTAGATATAAGATATATCAAATAGTCATATAAGGGATAGATATAAGACATATCAAATCATCAAAACAGGGACAGATGTAAGATATATCAAATAGTCATATCAGGGATAGATGTAAGATATATCAAATGTCTGGACATGCGCACTCGGGCAATGTTGTGCACTGAGTGACAGCAAAAGGCTATGTTACCTACCACCATCTTGGAACACGTAAGGCTGCATTGATATGTGGGTGTGGTGTTTAGTGGTTTTTTGGAGGGGGGGGGATGCCAAAGTAAAAGTGTAGATGCTCTCAAAGCACACATCTGACAAAGTTGTCGGCAGCTGTGAATGCAGTTGATCAAAACCGTCTCCACTTTTTTAAATACGGCATTCTAATCTAGTACTAGTAACTTCGAACCTGAGTGTCTGATAGTGTACTTGTCGATTCATAGCCTGGCACTCGGTATTATTAGGATAGGGCAAGGACTGGTTGGCTAAGTGTCAGGATAATGTGACTCAGCGTGATATCAGGTCATGGTGCTGGCAGCCTGGTCTCCTATTGGGGAAGCACTATAAAGCCACCATGAGTGTGCATTTTCACAAGTCAGTACCCCGTCCTGATATGACATTAGATGTTGCAGCTGTGAATGCATTTGATGAAAACAGTCTCTACTTTTCAAAACAGAGCAGTTTAACCTATTACCAGGCACCTGATTGCCTGATACTGATAGTGCGACAGTCCAGGTTCTTCTGTTGGTGCTTACTGTTAGTTACCCGACTGTTGCATCTTACACACCAGTCCAGAGAACCAGTAGGGTATGCGCACAAAAGCCGCGAAAGCTGGGGTCATTTGAAGGCTGTTGCTATATTTAGAACGTTGCGCATGCTTGGTGCCGACCTATATATAAGCCCACAAGCTCTGGTCTCGGCACATTCGCGCGTTGCAGGCTGACGTCATGTGTCTTCGTGCGTCTGGTGTCGTCTGCTTCTTCGGGGTCCTGCTGGCCCTCGTCTACGTCAGCAACGCAGGTGGGTTTGTTTGTTTGTTGTTGTTTTACGTCCTATCAACATCTAAGGTCATATCAGGACGGGTACCGACTTGTGACAGTGCACACTTATGGTGACTTTATAGTGCTGCCCCAGTGGGAAATCAGGCTGAGAGTACCATGATCCGATATCCCACTCAGTCACATTATCCTCACACTGAGCTAACCAGTCCTTGCCCTATCCTATTAATGCTCAGCACCAAGTTAGGAAGTGACAAGTATCAATTTTGTAAGTCATTGGTTTGACTCAACCAGGAATTGAACTTGTAAAATAGTAGGCCTGCCCCTCCTTATAGTCCCTTCCCACCAACATCACAATTTCTCATTCCGCACCCAATGAATAAGTTGATTTATTTACTACAGAACAAATCAATAGTCAAGACATCTTGACTTACTAACACAACACTATTCCAACTAACACCTAAATCCTACTGCGAACAAAACAACATAAGTAATCAAATAGAATCCGATTACATTGAACTAAGACTGGTTAATTTAAGTTCCATAGTCCGATGGTTTTGAGTCTGTCATTTCCGGAGATAAATATATTAGTTTGTTTGTTTGTTGTTGTTTTACATCCTAGCAACATCTAAGGTCATTTCAGGATGGGTACCGACTTGTGACAGTACACACTCATGGCGATGTTATAGTGCGGCCCCACTGGGAAATCAGGCCGCCGGCACCATGACCCGATATCCCACTCAGTCACATTATCCTGACACCGAGCTAACCAGCCCTTGCCCTATCCTAATAATGCCGAGCACCAGGCTAGGAGGCGACAAGTATAAATTTTTAAGTCATTGGTTTGACTCGACCGGGAACCGAACTAAATATATTAGGTTTATCATAATCTACCGTACAATAGCTTGAAGTAACTTATTTTAAATAGCTAACTTTTGAGATATTTGAAGTGAAAACATGTCAAATTAATTTTGACAAGAACACCAAAATTCTGAGACTAGGCTACTGCAGTAACAGGCTCTATTCAATTGTCTCGGTATTCCTTCGTGTGTGGCGACAAGTATTTAATATGTGCACCAGAGTGTAAGTGAAATATGTAGAATCCAATCTAGATAATTGCTTTAGTTTTGAAAATTTGATGTTTTCATCGGAGCTTTAGTATCTATTGAATTGGAAATTTTAAACCAACAGCTAAAACCATGCATGTACCTATAACTACAGCTTAGATACCGGCGCCTTAAAGTTTCATAGTCCGATGAAATATCAAATTTTCAAAACCAAAACAATTATCTAGATTTGATTTAACATATCTTACTTAGATACTGATGCACTTAATAAGCATTTGTTTCTGCGTAGAAGGCAATACTGAGCCAATTTAACAGAACCTGTTACTGCAGAAGTCTATGGTGTCAGAGTTTTGGCAAGATTGCCAAAACTAATTTTCCATGTTTGCACCTAAAATATCTCAAAAGTTTACGATTTAAAATAAAAGTAACTTTGAAAAAACTAGTGTAAAGTAAATACTAGTGATCGATCTAATATATTTATCTCAGAAAAAATACAGAAATTCAAAACCACCGGACTGTGCAACCTTAACGAATAATTTTAGGGAGCATAGAAAGAATAATTAGTAAATTTATTGGAGAAGGCCTTTGCATAACTAACTACTTAAGAAAGCTCTTAAACCCATCATTACAAACCTAGGCTAATCTCGTGACCTGCCATTAGACTTGCCCTAATTCCAAATACCACATGTAGGGTAGGCAGGTTACAGGATTCCCATTCGATGTGTTGTGGTGCGTCAGTGCGTCTAGAGGGGTCATGCACAGAAGTCTAGACTAATTTTAAGTGTTTTAAACAAACTGTAACATGTTCCTATATTCAAGAATATGGAAGGTTTTTTTTTTGTGTCTGGAGGAATGTCTAAGTAAATGTGTGGCTGCTTATGCAAATTAATTTGATGCTATTGTGGCATACTACTTACCAGACGGTTTGGCCGAATGAGTTGAGCCTTCGTCTCCCGTTTGGGTATGTAGTGGTCTGCACTGACCTCTCAGGCAAGTAACCATATAGACAGGTAGGCGTGGATAGTGTGGTGATATCAGGGAGCCTAGGTGGTGTAATGGTTAGCACACTGGCCCGGAATGCAAAGAGATGTGGGTTCGAGTCCCGCTCTAGGCGCAATATTTCCCATTTTCATCACACCCAGGACATTGGTACCATGACCAGGATCCTATACAAGCTACGCGCTGTATGGTTGTTGAACCTATCCTGTGTATGTGCTAGTGCATTGCTTGTATGTATGTAATTGTAAGTATTAAAAGACTTACAATTCCAGGGGGACGAGTGTAGTGGTCTGCACTGACCTCTCAGGCAAGTAACCATATAGACAGGTAGGCATGGATAGTGTGGTGATATCAGGGAGCCTAGGTGGTGTAATGGTTAGCACACTGGCCCGGAATGCAAAGAGATGTGGGTTCAAGTCCCGCTCTAGGCCCAATAATTCCCATTTTCATCACCCCCATGACAGGTAGATCGTGGCACTCGAACCCTTGGGTTCGAACCCTTGTTGAGTGAAACCAATGACGTAGAATTTTATACTTGTCGCTTCCTAGCCAGGCCATCGGCATTATTAGGATAGGGCAAAGACTGGTTGGCTCAGTGTCAGGATAATGTGACTGAGTGAGATATCAGGTCATTGTGCCAGGAGCCTGGTCTCCCAGTGGGGCAGTATTATAAAATCACCATGGATGCATACTGTCAGAAGTCGGTACCTGTCCTGCTATGACCTTAGATGTTGCTAGGATGTAAAACAATAACAAACAAACAAAACGTGTCAATGGAACCTCAGCTTTAGAGCTAATCCTGTAAACACGCGCATGTATAAATAGACTGGTCCGGAATCGCCTGTGTTACCAGGCATGTCCTTAATTAAACATGTATAGTCCGATGGTTTTGAATTTCTGCATTTTTTCTGAGATAAATATATTCGATCGATCATTAGTATCTACTTTACATTAGTTTAAAGTTACTTTGATTTTAAATAGTAAACTTTTTAGATATTTTGGGTGCAAACATGGAAAATTAGTTTTGGCAAACTTGCCAAAACTCTGACACCATAGACTTCTGCAGTAACAGGTTCTGTTAAATTGACTCAGTATTGCCTTCTACGCAGAAACAAATGCTTAATAAGTGCATCAGTATCTATTAGATATGTCAAATCAAATCTAGATAATTGGTTCGGTTTTGAAAATTTGACATTTCATCGGACTATACAGCTTTAAATTAAAATTGTATACTCCGATGATTTTGAGTTTCTGTCATTTTCTAAGATGAATATATTAGGTTGATCATTATAATCTACCTTAATTTAGTTTGAAGTAACTTTTATTTTAAATGGCAAACTTTTGAGATATTTGAAGTGCAACGATGCAAAATTAATTTTGGTAAGCATGCCAAAATCTGACGCCATAGGCTTCTCCAGTAACAGATTATATTACATTGCCTCAATATTCCCTTCTATGTGGCGACAAATGTTTAATAAGTGCACGAGTATCTAAGTTAAATATGTAGAATCAAATCTAGATACTTGTTTTAGTTTTGAAAAGTGTATGTTTTCATCGGACTATGCAGCTTTAATTACTCCTCTCTGCGTGGAGTGAAAGGACCCCCCTCCCCACCCCCATCGACCCCCCCCCCCACCCCTCGACCCCCCCCCGCCCCTTGTACTTGTTCACAACACCGCACCTTATTGAATAACTTGCCAATATTTGTTTAAAGGTTGGCTGGTTGTTGGAGTTTTACATCCTGGCAACAACATCTAAGGTCATACCAGAATGTGTATGGACTTGTGACAGTGCGCACTCATGGCGACTTTATAGTGCTGCCCCACTGGGAAATCAAGCTGCCAGCACCATGATTCGATATCCCACACAGTCACATTATCCTGACACTGAGCTAAAAAGTCCCTGCCCTCATCATCATCATCATCATCATGTGATGTGACAAAGACTGCTTTCATTACTTGACTGCCGCTCTCCATTTAGCTCTCTGCTGTGAGAGTTGCGTCCATGAGTCGGCTTTAATGTCTCTCAGCTTCAGGTTTCTCTTCATGGTGTTGTCAGTAGTTGTGTTGTGTTGCGTTGTGCTAACAAGTCCCTGCCCCACACTATTAATAGTTAGGAAGTGAAAAGTATCAATTTTGTAAGCCATTCGTTTGACTCAACCGGGAATTGAACTTGTAATTTCATTGTTTTTTAATTTGGTTAAACCTGGGTAGGTTAATTCAAGTGGGTGGTGTGTGCAACAAACATGCATATGCTCAAATTGTCTGTTCAGGTCTCAGGTTCAGGCCTCAGGCGACATCCCAAGTCACTTTTATATTCAGGTCGCCTTGAATATGGTCTTTACTGCCGACACGGCGTTACACAATCATCAATCATTCTCTTATAACACAAGAAGCGTTTTAGGTGTCTGTTAATTATATTATATATCTATTTCCGCTGAACTACATATTTATAATGTAATGTAAATGGCCAGAAGACCAGTGCCTCGGCGATGAAAAAATGTATGTTCTGGGGAATAAACTGCTTTACACACACAATATTTTTAAAGTGTGTTATTATATATGCATGTATGTCTATATCATTCATATCTCTATTACAAGAGCTCCCCATAAAAGTTATAACTACAGCGTGTAGCTATGTGTAACCAGTTCACACATATACATGGTTGTGATAGGGTGTGGCAGATCTGTATTACAAGAGCTCTCCTTATAATTGTAACTACCGCGTGTAGCTGTGTGTAACCAGTTCACACATATACATGATTGTGGCAGGGTGTGGCAGGTCTCTATTACAAGAGCTCTCCTTATAATTGTAACTACTGTGTGTAGCTATGTGTAACCAGTTCACACACATACATGATTGTGGCAGGGTGTGGCAGATCTCTATTACAAGAGCTCTCCTTATAAGTTATAACTACCGCGTGTAGCTATGTGTAACCAGTTCACACACATACATGATTGTGGCAGGGTGTGGCAGATCTCTATTACAAGAGCTCTCCTTATATTAAAGTTGTAACTACCACTTATAGCTATGTGTAATCAGTTCACACATATACATGATGAAGGTAAGGTCTGGCAGATCTCTATTACAAGAGGTCTCCTTATAAGTTATAACTACGGTGTGTAGCTATGTGTAACCAGTTCACACATATACATGATGAAGGTAAGGTGTGGCAGATCTCTATTACAAGAGCTCCTCTTATAAGTTATAGCACTATAAAGCCGCTACGAGTGCACACGAACGCAAGGCAGTATCCAATCTGATATGAACTTATGTGTGGATAGGATGCAAAAACCCTGCAAATCACTCACCCTGCGGATATTTCAATTGTACAGAGAACATAACAGTGTATCTTTTGCCTTGAATGTGACCTGTGTTACCGATTTGGCATAAAGCCAACTTTAGGCCAAATAATTTTTTTTATTGGTGATGGTCTCCGCCAGTGCTGGAAAAATCGGCTGCCCCTCATTTAATTTTTTTTTAGATTTCTTAAAAACTGTTAAAAATCCGTCGGGTTAGCAGCAATTTAACTTTCACATGAATTGTTAAGTCATTGTTTTGACTCCGCAAGGGTTCAAACCCAGGAGTTTGAATTCCATGACCTACCAGAACAGGAGGCGGATGCTCAACTCATTTGGCCATCACGTCTGGTTAGATATTACGTCTACATCATATGCCAGACAAAAATATAAATAAAATAAAAACCGCCCGCCCGACCCTGATTTTTGTGATCAAAAGGATGATCACCAACCTTTTGTTATTTATTTAGCCTTACTTAGTTACGTGTTCTAGTTATCTTTATTGTCTATTTCCAGAGGTCACTGTACTGAACAAGTGGATCGCAAATGGAAACCAGCGGATTGTATTAAATGTGACCTTGGCAGCTCCATGTGACCTTGATGGCTGGAAATTCAGGCTCACCTTTGAGAAGAAATTTCAAAAGATTTTTGTAAGTCGCAATATGCTGGGAATATAGCGTGACCGTGTAGTGGTGGTTTTGGTGGATCTGATGAAGCTGGGCTTGCCTGTGTTGTTTGGTGGGTTATGATCTGGTTGGTGGAGCGGGACGTAGCTCAGGCGGTAGAGTGTCCACCTGTGAAGGTGTGGGTCATCCAATTGATCCTGCTCAGTGGACCCATTTGCAGTTTGGGTTATTTTCCATTCCAACCAGTGGTCCACAACTGGTTCATCAAACGCTGTGGTATGTGCTGTCCTGTCTGTGGCAAAGTGCATATAAAAGACCCCTTGCTGCTTATCGGAAAGAGGAGCCTATGTGGCGGCAGTGGGTTTCCTCCAAAGAAATATGTCAGAATAACCATATGTTTGACATCCAATAGCCGATGATAAAAATCAATGTGCTCTAGAGGTGTTGTTAAATAAAACAAGCGTCCATTATTTGGTTGGGTTGTAGATACAGGATTCACCCCTACTAGATAAAAGATTCACCCCATACTTACAGTAGAGGCGAATGCCAACGTAGTCTAGATATGGTGAAAATTGTTTTATTATGAAACAGGAAGTGGAATTCCTGGTACCAGTATCCAATGGCTACTTATATTGGCAGAGAGTTGGTGAAATGGGAGAGTATGCAAAAAGACAAGATGGCGACCACAGAATGTAGTCCATTTGACTTTTAAAGTCTAATAGACTACATGCTTTATTATATTTTTCAAATCAAAAGTAGCAGCTATATATTAAGATATATGCGGAGAATATATCTGCTCATTTCATTTACACATCATGTCGATAATTTTTGCGAGCTTTTGTATAGTGTTGTTCTTCACTCCTACTCAGGCTATTGCAGTACAGGGTAACATTTTTTATCAACACCCCTACCAAAGCACGGGGTGACGATCAGAAAAAATGGCAAATAGCTGAGTAAATGAAATGACCAAATAAATTCTAAATTTAAGAAGCAAAATATATCCTTCACAGACATATTCATATTTACCCGCTACTTTTGATTTGTAAATATAATGAAACATGTATTTTAATAGAATTTAAATGTCAATTCGAGAGCAATCTATGGTCGGCATCTTGTCCTTTTGCATTCTCCTCCATTTCACCAACTCTGTGCCAATGTAGATAGAGACTGCTCACTGGAACCAGCACCCCTTCCAGTTCATACTGAAGCGGCTTTCGCTCAGATTTAAGCAGTGCTCTCATTCACCGCTACTCTGGGTAGGAGTTGCTCTTTTATCTAGTTGGGTGGGTGTGGGAGCGTCGTTTTATGTAAAGTTGTGAGCAATATTGCTGACATGGCGTTAAATAATCAACTGTCTAATCTACCCAGTCGAGGGCAGGTTGGATATATGAGAGCAAAGAACAGAATGGAGATTATACTTTTTAGGCGTATGTGTGAATATAGGGCGTCTGACTGCGTCATTATCTAGCTAAACACTGGATGCGGTGGCCGAATCGGTAGAGCGCAGGCTTCCTATGAGAAAGGTCGGGAGTTGGAATCGCAGCCGAGTAAAATCCAACGACTTATCAAATTTATACTTGTCGCTCCCTAGCCTGGCGCTCGGCATTAATAGGACAAGAGAATGAGTGGTTAGCACAGTATCAGGATAATATGACTGTCTGGGATATCGGGTCATGGTTCTGGCGGCCTGGTCTCCCAGTGGGGCAGCACTATGAAGTCACCATGAGTGTGCACTGTTACAAGTCGGTACCCATCCTGATATATTAGGTTAATCACTATGATTTACTTCACTTTAGTTTGAGGTAACTTATTTTCAGGGTTCTGCATCTACCTATTAGCCAATCACATTTAAGACCTCTTAAAGACTTTTTAATACCAATTTTCATACAATTAAACACCTATTTTCGGAGGTAATGTAACATAAAATTTAATTAAATATTAACAGAAATGAATGGGGGGATGCAATCTATGGATATTTCAGCTCCACAGCATTTGTGCTTTGTGAAGATAGCTGGTAAAACATCTTGAGGAAATAGTATAGTGGCCATGTCCAATTTAAGACCCTTTTAAGACCTTCACAGAAAAGTTACCATATTTAAGACTTTTCAAGGCCTTAAAAATGGACTAATAAATTTAAGACTTTTTACACTTTCTAAGCATCTGCAGGAACCTAGATAAAGGATTCACCCTGTACTCGCGGTACATGGGTGAATACCAACGTTATATAAAAGCTGTCGGAAAAGCGGGGAAATGCAAATAGAGCCTAAATTCACAATCTAAGAAGCAACATTTATTCTTTATATATGTTTTCATATTTCCCTGCTACCTTTGAGTTGAAAAATGTAATAAAACATGCAGTTTAATAGACTTTAAAAGTGAAATCGACGGCGTTCTAGGGCTGCCATCTTGTCTTTTTGCATTCTCTCCCATTTCACCAACTCTGTGCCGATATAAGTACCCATTTGATACTGGAGGCAGGCATTCTACTTCCTGTTCCATACTAAAGCTGTTTTCGCCCGTATTTACACTACGTTGTCATTCACCCGTGTACTACAAGTACTGGGTGAATCTTTTATCTAGCAGGAACCCTGATTTTAAGACGTTAACTTTGGAGCTATTTGACGTGAAAACATGACAAATAAATGTTGGCATGTGCATCGAAATGCAGGATATCATAGGCTTCAGCTGTAATAAATTCTAGTAAATTTACCAGACGCGACGGCTGAATGAGTTGAGCGTCCGCCGCCCGTTCTGGTAGGTCGTGGGATTCGAACCCCCGGGTTCGAACCCTGGCCGAGTCAAACCAATGACTTAAAAATTAAATTTATCGCAACCTAGCCTGGCGATCGGCATTATTAGGATAGGGTAAGGAGCAGTGGAATGAGGAAGATCAATTGTCCGCGATTGAAATTTACACCGCTTAATCAAGTGTTTGATGAGTGCATCAATAACTAAGTTAGATAGGGAGAGTCAAATATAGGTAAGTACCATACCATACTAGTCTGACATAGTTACCGCACTGTATATGTTTATTTTTCTCTTATCTTTGTTCTTTACTTGTCGTTCATGTACCGATGTTTTGCTTATTTCCCTGTAATTGTCTATCTATATTGTCGTAGATTTGTTTAGTGAGGAGCGACAATTGTCATTATGGCTGAAAGACAAGTGCATTAGCACTGACAACATGTTATTCAAAAGAATAAAAACACGTGAACAAAAAAAACTAACTTTGGTTAAAAAAAATTATTATTTTCATCGAACTATGCAGATTTAATGTGATGTTTCCACTGATGCCTCGCATGTATGATGGGATGTTAATGTCATTTTATTGTGTTCTAACATACACATTTCATATTAATTTCGAATTTGAAAAAGAAAAAAATTGAATTTCATATTAATTTCGATGGTTCTTTTACTAAATTTGGTCACTTTGGCCAGAC
The DNA here is from genome assembly GCA_030323885.1 of Branchipolynoe longqiensis. NCBI lineage: Eukaryota > Metazoa > Annelida > Polychaeta > Phyllodocida > Polynoidae > Branchipolynoe > Branchipolynoe longqiensis. Next base: position 5,191,884 of record CM059200.1, read on the forward strand.
TGTCATTGTGACCGCCTTAACACAATATTGATCCAGGGATTTATGTGAAGCCTAGAATTAACCCATGCACAGCATGAGCTAAAGCTAGAACATAATGTAACAAAAATCATACTGTAATGGTGGAGTGAAGACCTCACTAGTTGCAATCCCTCATTCTATATATATTCCTTGACAACCACTTCTGCAACCTTCCTTCATCTAGCACTGGGACTTGGACTACAACAACCGGAAATCCCGATTCATTGTCATGCGCAACAGGCCATGGAACCGCCAACTGCATGATGGGCAGGTTGTCACCTGGGAAATCAAGACAGAATTTCTAGGTAGTCATTTTGTTGTTGTTGTACAAACAATATTGAGTTCCATAGCTGTGATTTGAACCAATCACGTGGTACATACAGGCAGCTTGTCGAATCACGTGACTGGTGTTGAGCTTAATTCCTAATAAAATCTTGCTAGTTAGGTAGTCATGTCTGTTGGATTACCCTACATGCATTGCTGCCACGCTGGATTTTACTTTTTTTAAGTATAAAATCTTTGTTAAAAGAATATAAATTGTGCATATATATTCATATAAGTCACTCCGGGAGAAAGGTAGACAAACCAGAGTTGGGCTGAGTTCTATTTTTTAGTCCTCTGGCGGGGGTATAATATGCCCACCTACAAAAGAAAAATGTAGCAGGAGTGAAGTTGATTTGGGCGCTGTACAGGTGGCGCCCCATTCGCGCGCCCAGGTTGGTACAGGTGCGCGACTCCTAATACATGTAATACAGTGTAACATCAATAAACCGAATGAAGAACCTTAGTACAATCTACGTTATTTATATTATTCTAATTAATTATAATACACATATATAAATAAAATTCATTTGCCAAAGTTTTTTTTAAATAGTATTTTTGTTTTGTAGGTACAGATGTGCCCTCAGTACGTGTGAAGTGGTTGAACCCACGGTGTGTTGCTATGCCAACCCCACCATCTGCACCAACTACTACACCTGCACCAACTACTGCAGCTGCCTCAGGTA